>CM052897.1:77850576-78034796 GCA_028534135.1 Potos flavus | reverse complement strand
ATAAACTGACCTCCGTCTATACCAGCTTGCTTTATTATTGGCTTGATTATCTTAACACAGCAAATCGGGTATGGTTTTTATCTTGCCCATTTTTCTTATATTTTAAGCCACTTGTAAGTGGGCAGGCATCTCTGATTTTAAATGGCATTAAATTAGAATTAACAACTGAATAATTCAACTGATGTTGTACAACTTAGAACACAGACCAGACAATAAATTACTGAATCTAACATTCCGAGTATTTTCTAATGTGCCTTTAACTTTTGCTGGGCGCAAATGGAAATTCTCAGCTTCTGACGATCATAAAAAGGGTTCGTTACTGTTTAGTAATACAAATTAAAACACAGCTGGGAATGAAGTAGTTAGCCCAGTCTTACAGACATTAGCCTCCCTCTCTTTATTTCCGCCTGTGTGTATTCCTAGAAGCAAACAGCTGTGCATTCAATTTTATTCTTTATTCCTTTACTTAAAATCTGGATTTCAAAAGAAGCAAACTGGGCATTTATGCTTAGAAAAATTGCTTTATCTTTTTCAGTTGAAACAATGATACATCCATAATATTAAAATATTTTTTGAAATAGATTTACCTACAATTTCATATAGTTGTGACTATAACTTACTTACCCTTTAGTAGTTTGCCCGGGAGGTTTAAAAAAGTATAAAGGCAAAAAAAAAAAAAAAAAAGTAGGGCCCCCTGGGTGGCTCAGTCGGTTAAGCATCTGCCTTCAGCTCAGGTCATGATCTCAGAGTCCTGGGATCATGGGGAGCCCCTCATTGGGCTGCCTGCTCAGCGGCGAATCTGCTTCTCCCTCTCCTCCTCTTCCTCTCCCTCTGTGATCTCTCTCAGTCTCTCAAATAAATAAATAAGATCTTTAAAAAAAAAAGTATAAGGGCTGTAAGAGTACTGGAAAGTTCCTCAACTCTCTTCCCTACCTCTTCACCCCCTTCTTTTCTCCAACCATCGGTGACAGTTTCTTATAAAGATTATACAGTATTGTATAGTTATATCACAATATGTTCCATTAGTTTCTTATTTTCAGTTGTTGGTTTTTATAATCCTTTTTATTAATTTAACTCTATAAAAAACATCCTTGAACATAAATTCCTTAAAGCATTTTCTTTAGCTAAGTTCCTAGTTGTAGAATTGCTGGGTTAATGAGTATGAATTTTAAACTTGGCACTTTATAGTAAGGTGTCTTAAACTTTAACTTGAGGGGGGACAGGGAACACAAAAGCCTTATAATCTTAATACTGTTCTAAGAAGTAATTTTTTTGCTACTCAAATACTGAATTAAATAAAATTGAGAGTAAAAATAGTATTAATAATAGCTCACATTTATGAAAGAAAGCAGTAAGGCTTTGTTTTCATTTAAATCAAAGGATTTTTGTAGAAACCCTAGTCTTATGAAATGTCTGGCACTTAGGTTTTTTGTTTTTGTTTTTAACTATTTAAGTTTTTAGAAGTTCAAGTCCCTTCCTAGCAGGGATATGTTAATATTTTATATTATAAATGTTCAGAACAGGGACACCTGGGTGGCTCAGTCAGTTAAGCGGCTGCCTTCGGCTCAGGTCATGATCCCAGGGTCCTGGGATCGCGTCCCACATCAGGCTCCTTGCTCTGTGGGGAGCCGGCTTCTCTCTCTGCCTCTGCCTGCTTGTGCTCTCTTTCTCTGACAAATAAATAAAATCTTTAAAAAAAAAAAAATGTTCAGAACATTCCCTAAAGAAAGAGAGTAGGAAGACTTAAGTATTTTTATGGAATATTTTCTTTTACTCTTCAGCTTTACCTCTATATTTTTAAAGAAAGAGAAAAGCAAATTCTCACAGCTCATTTTGACTCAATTACTGTTTTTTCTGGGTTTTTGTGTGTTTGTTTGCTTTTATTGGAAAAATACACTTCAGTGAATGTCAGAAAACTTTCATCTGAATTGGCTAAAATGTTTTTGTGTCTTTCTAAAGACTGAAGTGTTTCCTCATTTGTAAGAAAATCCCTTATGTATTAAGAGCTAATAGGTTTAATAGTTAGCTGCCTTTTAAAACGTAGTCAGTACCCCGTCTCATTCCATGATTCTCATGTGCACCCAAGATTTGAGAACTATTTTGAACTCTCAGATTTTGCAGATAGGATCTTGCTCAAAGTAATAGTTGAACCTTTTATAGATTTATATGGAGCCTTTACTTTTCTGAAGTATGCCAACTACTCTTGCTTCTCCAGGATTAGCAGTTATTGAGATACTGGTTTGTTGAGAATATGCCAGTAATACAATTTCTAGGAGCAAAACTTTCTGGCATTGAGAGAAGAGGATTTACTATAACATATGTGCTTTTGGAAATTAACCAAGATTGAGTACGTGCCAGCTTTAAAACGGAACTGAGAATGTTCTTTCCTTTGGGGCAAAGGAAAGAAATATAATCTCAGTTATTCAAATTAGATATCCATTTTCAAAACAGAATGAGTAGATTTTTCTGGAGCCATAAAGTAGTCTTATTTTTGTTCCCATAATATAGATTTACACACACTCATTTAAGTGAATGGCCAAAAAAAAAAAAAATATTAGTCATCTAATGTGAGTCAAAAATCATTTAACTTCTGAAAAGCAATTGTACTATGATGCAATCATTTTGGGGAAAAGACAGGAAGTTCACAGTTAGGTTTATTGCTTTAGCAATTGCTTCGTATTTGTGTCGAAATACAAGTTTGTTTTAATATAAAATGGAATTATTATACACTTGCCTTAGTTTAACGTTTTTCCTTAGTACAAACTTAAGTAATTTGAGAGAAACAAGTTGCTCTTCCAACTTTCATTTTGTTCTCCCTGGAAAGTTCTCAACATTAAATTCCTTTATTCAACAGATTACTGAGTTCCTACTGTGTGTCAGGCACGCTCTGATTTTTTTTCCCTGTCAGCATTTTGTTAGGTGATTTTAAAATGGTGACCCTAGTTTACTGCATTATTCTTTCATAGGAAATGGGTTTGTACTTAATTTTAACTCTTCTTCCACATAAGAGTGTTACACTGAACATTTCTGGGGAAAATGTTTTCTTTTGAAGCAAGTAGGCAAAGAAAATAGGTTATTTACGGGTAAAATTGATTTTTCTTAAACATGAAATTGCTGGACATAATTCATCCCTTCAACTTATTTCCCCGAAGACAATTTTTTTCTGTAATGTTTTAATATTTAAAGGAACCAAAATTAAAAGGAAGTCAGTCTCTCTCCGCAGTTTCTAGTCCAGCCACTCAGTTGGAGGATATTAATATATTCCTTGTCAGATTGCTTTGTGACTTTAGCTAAAGAATGAAGCACTGGAACATTTCATCTTGTAAGAATGGGACCTTATGAACAAATTCAGATAGAAATTCCAAATAGCAAGGTAGTAATGAAATAATACTTGAAATTATAGGGGAAGTAAAAACTAGACAGTATAATTAGACAAGTTACAATTTAATAAGTATAGAAGGGTCAACATTCATAATTACTTTGGAAAAATGTAGTAGGCTTTTTCATTTTCTTCAAGTGTTTATAATCTTTTTTTTTTTAAGTGTTTATAATCTTGATGTGTCATTTCATCCCAGTATTTTCAAGGAACAGTAGGCTATTACTACATTAACTTGAGTTTTCAATTTTCTTATTTGAACATTAATTGCTAGAATAACAAAATGTTTTTTCTAAGCTGATTTTTACTAATAAATCAGAGACAAGGAAATTCTAGCTTTATTTTTCTCTGTCTTATAACTATACAACTTTGCTTTATCTTTTAAAAGAATAGCATTTTATTACATCATGTAAATACTATTCCTTATATTGATTTTCTGGTTAATTGTGAATATGTTTTGTTTATGAAAAAGGAGAAGAAGGCATTTCATTGAAGAATGTTTTTATAGGGGGAGTAGCATAGAAAAATAACCATTTGTGTGTGTTTTTAAAAATTTGTTAAGGTAATACACTGAATTCAAGCTTGACTTATGCTACGTGTATCCTGGTTTTTAATAATTTAAAATTTTAAATAATTTAATAATCAACTAAAATTTGTATAGAATATCAAAGTATCTTTTTTTTAAAGATGTTTACTGTCTCAAATGTTTTCATCATTAAACTTTTACTTTTTCATTTTATGTTACATTTGTGGTTTGTCTAGTACTTTGGAGGATAATTAATACAAGTAGTTCTCGGTCATGTGGTGTGCTCAGACTTTATATAAATCATTTGTTTAGGGAGCGCCGGGGTGGTTCAGTCAGTTAAGCATCTGCCTTTGGCTCAGGTCATGATCCCAGGGTCTTGGGATCGAGCCCCATGTCAGGCCCCCTGCTCAGTGAAGTGTCTGCTTCTCCCTCTCCCTCTGCTGCTCCCTGCTGTGCTCTCTCGCTCTCTTTCTATCAAATAAATAAAATCTTAGAAAAAATGTCATTGTTTATAACTTTTGGTACCTTTTCCCATAGAAACAATATTGTGGAGGTAAATCTGTCCTCAAACATGCCAACTCATGATGTGTAGTACTGATAGTACTGGGAAACGTAAATTCCTTTGCAGTATTTCTTTGGACAGATACATCCTTCCATTGTAATCTTGCAAAGATTCTTTTTTGCTTTCCCCCTCACTTTTTAAGCAAATGTGATAGAAACCTCTCTTCTTAGCTTCCGCAGATAGCTCTTGTGGCTTGCTCTGGCACCTCTGGTGGAAGTTTGTTCTGGGCACATGGAAGCTGGGGAGAAGAGCTGTATAAATATGAGCAAACCTGGGCTTCCTGTTTGGACACTTCCTGGTCTTGACCTAGGTGCTTGGCTGACCTTTCTACTGAGAACTAACCAACAGGTCTTCTTTTTTTTTTCACTGTTCTCTCAACTCAACCAGCGCATCTTTTCTTCCTGGCCCACTTCCAGTAGGGACACAGTCTTACTTCTTCTGCTTTCTGCAAAAGCAATTTCACAGCCCATGTGGTAGTTTCTACGGGTGTGAATGTTTGTGTACGTGTTTTCCTTATTCATTCCTTCTTTCCTTCCAGTTGCTAGAAGATGAGAAATAAAAACTCTTTCTACAGTCCAGCTTCCTTCCATAGTCATCCCCACTTCATCCTGGCTATTTTCTCTCTTTTTTTTTTTTGGTAGATCATGTTCCATCGATTTTGTAGCCATAAAGGTTATAGGTCTTTGGATATTAAAAAGCAATTTCTTAGGGGCACCCTGGCTACGCCCACACATTGTATCACTGATGTTGGGTGTTAGTTAGGGTTTAGGGAGCAAAGAGCAACAAGGCCATTTCAGAGTTTAGGAGAAAAAATGAATTTAGAGGCTAAGGATATAAATAATAACCATTGTGCCCATATAAATAATAACCATTGAGGAGAGAGAAGAAAAGGGATACAGAATTAGCCATACATTTTACTGTTACTCTCTACACACTTCTCTCTCTTTCCGAGTTCCTTGTGTTTGAAGCCAGGCAGGATGGAAGAGGTGGGTAAGGAAGGTAGAACTGAGGAGGAGGAAAGAAAGAGGAAATCTCTTGAAGTAGAGCACCAGGAGGGAAGTTCTGCAGGGTCTCAACCATCCTTTGAAGCAGAAGTTCTTAACCTTTTATTTACGTTATACACGCATGCACATATATATGGTTGCAAAGCAAGCCAATTAAATTGAAATTGAGAGGTGATAATTTTAAAACAAATTCTTGATATTGTAATATCTGCTTCTTTATTAACACATAAAGTCTAGAAGTGAGACTAAGTTTTTTGAAGTGATGACGTGTAAATGATATTTCGGGATATCTGCAATGACTATAATATGATAGAAAATATCTGAATTCTATTTGTGATAAAAATGAAAAGTGTTGCTCATGTAAGTGTGACTTGTCTGCATTCGTAATTGAAGGAAAGTCTAAATTTCAGTGAGAGATCAGTGAAGATAGAGGATAATTTCTCTCCCATCTAACTTAATGAATTTTCTGAATTCCATCCCCAGGTCCCTGTGTTCCCCCCTGATTCCCTAGGATACTATTTGTATGGACAGAATAAAGCAAAGGCCATCTTCATCTAAAAATTACAGTCCCTCTAACGAAATAAATTAGACCTGTCCGTCTAGGATGCAGGGAAAGCCTTAGAACTGTGGGCCGTAACAGGAACCAATCTAGGTACTTTTACATAGTATATTTGATTTTAGATACTTCTCTTATTTATAGGTAGCATTTAACTTGTGCCTTTTTAGAAAGACATGTGCAATGATTGGCAAATTAAAGCACAGTGCAAAATAAGATGTAATGAAATCAGCAGTTGAGTTGGCTTTATAAAAATAAAAGCAAAGGGAGCCTATATTCTGTACAGGGGCAGGTTGTCTTTGTTTTTAATAAACTTCAGCAACTTTACAGAATAAAGATAACTAAATGAACATTAAATTGACCCAGGGACAAGTCATTTAATCTCCCTGCCTCTCAGCTTTCCTCTATATAAATTGATGCCAGTTAACTATCCTGTCCCCCTCAGAAGGTTGTTGTCAGGAGTAATGCATGAGATAATTGAAAGTAAACACTTTAAACTGCAAAGCACCTTACAAATATGAGATGGTATCATTATTAATTTGGGTGTTGGTTATGAAAAGTAAATCATGAAATTCAAAGGGTGTGAGGTGTGGCCAACACCACTAAATCTAAGACATAATTGTACAGTAAATACTAGAGGCCACTGTTGTTCACATCCTTCATATGTCTTCTTGATATAGTCACTCTCCCTGAGTGATCTTATTTTCTCGTGTTAATCCTTAGCCACTGGTGATAACCCTGAGTTTTTATCTCCAGCCATCTTTTTCTCTACCATCAAACCCATTTTTCTGTTTTGACATGTGGGTGTCAGATAAATTGAGGTACTCCCAAGTAAACACATTCTCCTCTCACCCCACTGCAACCTCCCCCCAATTTTTCCCTCTGCTTTTCTCCTCAAAAATAACAACCAGCCATTCCCCCCACACACACACACACCAAAACAAAGCCAACCCACAACGCCCTGCTCTGTCGTCCCTGAAGACTCCAGTCTTTGGGACAGACCCACTCAGATTGTGCAAAACACCTTAAAGGTTACACTTTTGGAGTTGCTGAAAATTTTTCTCTTGATAGGGTGAAGATGATATTCCCACAGATGGATGGATAGGTTGTGCATCTTCTAAGAAGTATCATGTAGGTTTGGTTTTCTTATTTAGTATTGTGTAAGTTGCTTTGTAAGAATTTTACACTGTATCTGGCCTACATTTAGGTCGGGTTTACGTGCATGCATTTTGACCCATGCCTGATGCTCTACAAACGTTGGTGGTTTTACGTATAAATTGGGGATATGAGTGCCCCATTTCTTCTTTGTTAAATCCTAGTTTCCTTTCAATTCCTAGAGTAAATCTTGGATCAGAAAAATCTTATTCTGGTTAAGAATCTTTTATTGTTAGCATCCTAGACATCATTTTTATAGATCTTTGGCGAGTATTTAGTTCACCCACATCCTTAATCAGTGTTAAATTGGTAGCGATAGAATCTTCGATATTTAGGGGCGCCTGGGTGACTCAGTGGGTTAAAGCCTCTGTCTTCGGCTCAGGTCATGATCTCAGGGTCCTGGGATCAAGCCCCCGCGTCGGGCTCTCTGCTCAGCAGGGAGCCTGCTTCCTCCTCTCTCTCTGCCTGCCTCTCTGCCTACTTGTGATCTCTTTCCTGTCAAATAAATAAATAAAAATCTTAAAAAAAAAAAGAATCTTTGATATTTAGGGATGAGGTCTGAAGTATAGAGTATAGAAAAGAGTCCAAACCAGAAACCCGTAATACCTGTTTAGCCTGTGCTGTAACCAAGACTGGGCAGATTCTCTGCAGGAACCACTTGGGGGAAGTTCCTACACCTCGTGGCTTCTGATGTCTTTTATCCTCTAAAATTTCTGTATGTTTGGGTCAAACTGTTCAAACACACAAACCACTTTAAGGGGTGTGGTTATATCATAGTTACACTATGAGCCATTTTAAAGAGGGTTCACAAAAGGGAAAGTACTTAGTATTGTCCCAAGTACCATTATTTAACTGTGCTTTCAATTTGTAAAATACGTAGCAGTGTGGAAGATTTAATAACTTTTCAGGAGCAAGGATTTGTTGAAGGTTGACTTTGGAGGCACTGCGGTAGAATCCTAGGAAAGTGCAACATTGGTACATGCGTGTGCTAGACGAGTTTACAGACTTAGGAAATTAGAAGTAACTAAGAAACTTGATTTCATCCTGAACAAGTAGTTAACCAGGGTGCTTCTCCAAACATGGCTGCCCCATTGTTCACCGAAATGCCAGAGATTGTTCGAGCCTGGGATACCAGAGGCTTATTGTGTTTTGCATTGCTCGTCCTACCTCTTCCTTACTTCCTTTAAAAAGGAATGAAATATTGGCAATTACGTTTAATGTCCCCATTATACTTATTTGCACATTTTACTTTCACGAATGACCTGTTTGAACATAAATGTGATTCAGATATTATTCATTTTAACTCCCAACTTCTTGTTTTTATTGACACCAGCTAAATTAGTATTTAGCCAGGGCAAAAGAAACTTCTCAGTTGTTTAAAGGAAACCAGTTAGGGGGTCCTGCTTATCCTGCAAGGCAGAGGTTTCATCATCTTAAAGCAGGGGTTTGGGGGCCGCACTGGCTTTTCGTAAGGAGTCTCAGCATCTCACTCCTTCCCCCAATAAAATAAAATAGAAAAGTAAATAAATAAAAGAATTCCTTTCCACCCTTTTCAGAAATAATATTCTGAAATTACAGGACCCAGCATTTCCAACTTAGTGTTGTGATACTTCTTAGTGCAATGATTTTTCAGTTGGTGAGTTTGATGTTGGAAGGGTCTTTTTAAAGTCTACTTATGTCTAAGCTAAGTATTTAAAGACCACGGGGGGGGGGGGGGCCGGGGGGGAAGAAAAAGAAAGACCACTGAACTCTGTAGATAAGAAAGCTATTTTTAGAAACCAGACACTTTACCTTGGGGGTCAGAAAGATTTGGATTTCAATTTCAGCTTTACCATGACTAGCTGTGTCTTTGGGAAAGTTATTGAACCTTTCTGAATCTGTTTACTCAACTGTCAAAAGAGGATATTATCTAATTTATAGGACTGTTGTGTAAGGGCTAGGTAACAAAGTATGTATGATAGCACAAAGTAAGTGCTCAATAAGTAGCTTTTTGTTGCCGTTCCTTTTAAGTCGAATCAAAGCAAAAGATGGACAACTTTTAATAGAATTTATTGTGAAGGTATGAGCAATTAGGTCTCTTAAAATAAATACTTTTTCATGTGTTTTCTGACATAGGATTTTAGAAATCTGCTTAACCTAATTAAACTAAAATAGTTATTTAACAGATACTTATATAAGGCATACCATGTTTCAGGTCTTTTTTACTTTTATAAATTCTATTAATTCACTTAATCCTTGTAATTACAAAGTAGATACAATTATTTTTGATAATTTATAGAAGGAGACTGAGGCACAAAGAGATCAGTGAGTGCCTGAAGGTCCCACAGATGGTAAGTGGTAGAGTTGGGGTCTGGCTCCTAAGTCCTTGTTCTCAATGCAACACTATGCAGTCTTTCCTAACGTTCTTTTTTCTAAAATAAAGTATGTGTGGGCTCAAAAAAAAAAAAAAAAAAAGGAAAAATAGTAATAGTTCTTTTCTAATGTTAAAACATGAAAGAAAAAAAGTCCCAAATTAGAGCAGGATTGAAGAAAGTTTAACCTAAATTTAACACTTAATTTTATCTAGCTTATTCCTCGTGTTTTGACCTCATTGAAACCTATTGCAGTTACACAAACACACTGTGGTACTAAATGTCTTGTACCTAACCTTTTATACCCAGATGGCAAAAGATAACAGTGTTACATCATTATCTCTGCTTTTTGAGTGTCTGGCTGTCTTTTCCTGGGGAGGACCCTTGGGTTTGCACTCTGCTTTCATGCATTATTGATTTTCACCCCTAAAATGGTGTGCCACCTTTCTCATTTGTCCTTTTATACCTCCACTGACTAATGGCTGTGGTCCAGGAGCCTGACTCTCTTTGCTTATATAAAGGCTGTCAGGTGTCTAGAAGGTCCAGATTATGATTTCTGTAGCCTCTGCAATTTTAAGAGCTAAGTATCAAGCTTCCATGTTGATAGCTATTATGAATGTAAATAATAATAAACTGAACTTTAAAAAAAAAAAAAACCTGTGTGTTTCCCCTTTTTTTCTTTGATTCTTTTTGAAAGTAATCCTGGCTATAGCAACATAAATTTAGTTTTTTCTAATTTTGTGGACCATTTGACCTTTGATTTGTTACTCTTTGGGACTCTGTGTGTTAATGTGCAGTCCACCTTATACTGTGTTTAAATGGAATGAACAGATTTATCAAATAAGCCATTGACTTTAAAATTTTTCTTCTATATATTACCTTTCCACTACCAAAAAGTAAAAAGTAAAAAGTTGCTAGCGTATATTCATACAGGCAGATAATAACCTACTCTCTGTATTCATTAATAAGATGGTACTCTTCACACACCCAATCCCACCTTTCCCACCTCATTGCTCACCCAATTGTTAGATCTGTTTAGGATCGTTTCCCATTTTGCAATCCATACTTTGCATATAGATCAGTGATGAAAGCATTCTTCAGGGTAACCTTGGAACAATAATTTGATTCAGGTTCTTCTGGGAACCAAGGAGAGCTAAAAAGAATGTGTCTTTCCAAAGGGATGAACTGAATGTGGCTTACTTAGAAAATGGATAAAAGTGGCAACAGATGCAATACTTTATTTGATTTAGGAAACTGCAGAAAGAAGTTTTGATTTTGGTGTTGGCCTCATGTTTATGTAAGACTCTGCAAGTCTTCTCAGACTTGCTTTGGAAACATGGCTGCTGGACAGATTGTCTTAATGTTGCGATAATTTTTTGTGGTTCTTAGTTTGCTGACACTTTTCAGGTTTTAAAACCCTATCTTTTCCCTATCGGTTTGAACTGTATTACTCTACAGTTTTTCATTTCATTTCTTCCATTCATTTTACTCATTCAGTCAACCAAAAGCTGTTTATTCAGACTGTACTTTGCTCTAGGTGGTGTGTCCTTCGCTGGGGTTACTGTGGTTGAGCAAACACAGATGTCCTCATGGAGTCTTCATTTTAATGAGGGAGATGGTCTAAATCAGTTGTCAAACAAATCACTAAATTACTACTGTGGTAAGCTTAGTGAAGAGAGATGCGCAGTTTCATAAGACTAGTCTGTAGGCGAGTTGACTGAATTGAGATCCATGGGATAAATGGGAATTACCCAGGCAGAGAGGGAAAGGCAGGTCACTGATGACATAGAAAATAGTTGCAAGAAAGCCCCTTGGAGAAAGGAAGCATGATGGGTTTGTAGAACTCGGGGAAGTTCTATGTATCTGGAGTATCTGGAGTACCTGTGTATCTGGAGTGTGTAGACAGAGAGGTCTAAAGCAAGCTGAGGTGGGAGAAGTAGATTACAGGGTGATTCCAAGCAGGACCATGAAGGCCATGTTCAAGATCTTTGTGTTTATTCTCAGAGCTGAAGGGTTTTAAGATCACATTTCTGTTTTGGAAAGCTTATCCTGTGAGAAGAGAGTAGAGAGGCCTGAATAGGTGTAGGAAAACCCATTAAGCTATTGCAAATGTCATTTTAATGAATTTTCAGTTATAAAATGGTGCCCATATTTCACCATCTTTGTGCTTTGTGTTTGGGATTTGCATGGTGGAAGCTTGTTTCTCTGTCTGCCTTGCAGAAGTACCCTGAATCTACTAGCAGGTAAGTGAAAGTGAAGTTTACTTAAGACCTCTAGCCCTGCGGCTGCTTGGTCTGAGATAATCACCTGTTAGTCTCAGAGAATAAGCTAGGGTGAATTGAGGTCTCGGTTATCGTGCCTTCTGATGATTTCATTGATTTCTTATTTTTTGTCTGTTAGATGTGAGACTTGTGGTGGTCGTGGCAGTGGTGACAGTAGCAGCAGCAGTGGTAATAGCAAATACGTACGTGTCAGGGACTGTTCTGAGTGTTCTGCATATATACATCTATTTATTTCTCATCCAGTCTCATGAGGTGCGGGAACTTTTATGTTCTCTACTTAGAGACGAGGATGAGGCCCAGAGAGATTTATGAAATTGCAGAACAGGGTATGAACTCAGGCAGTTTACTTCCAGAATCCAAGCTCTTAAAACCATTCCTCTAAGTGGTCAAAGGTCAGAGGTGGCAGGTTAGAGAGGTTAGAGCCCAAGGTCACACTGCATAATATGTCACGGAAGTAGGACCTCAGCCCAAGCGCTCTGACTTCAGAACCCCTGCAGTGCTTCCAAGGGAATTACAGGTGTCAGGAGAATAGTTCTCCTTAAGTTGAGGAAGGTCGTTTCCAATGTCTGTAATTAATTCATTTTAGAGTGGCAACTCATTTTCTTTTAGTGTTTTCTAAACATCATATAAATCATTAAGAACACATTTTACATATAGTTTTGAAATCACATTGTTCCATCGAGGTATACTGTAGTTAAACTTAATTTTAGATAATAAAGTATTTTATGTTAAGAATAATTAAAAGTGTATGGTACTACCACCATAACGGGGACAATAAAAAAATACAGAGTGTCGATGAGGATATAGAGCAGCTAAAACTCTGCTGTAGTGCTGGCGGGAGTGCAGGTTGGCGCCATCACTTGGTCGTACTGTTTGCTACGACCTTCTAAGGGTGAACACATGCATATTCTATGACTCAGTAATTCCTCTCTTAAGTAAATACCCAACAGGAGTTTGAATATACGTTCACCAAAAGACATAGACAAGACCGTTCGTGGAATAGGTGTATAATAATAGCAGAAAACTTGTAACTACCCAAGTGCCCCTCAGTAGTAGGTAAACAAGTTGTGGCATATTATGAAATATTATGTAGCAGTAAGAATAGTTGACAGCTGCATGCAACATTAGGGTTAAATATCATAAAGGTAAGTTTGGATGCATACCTTTCCAGGCCTTTAAAAATATGTGTATATGCATATAGATTTCATTCAAAAGGGAAACTGCTGGTTTTCTACTCTGTTGATAGGCCACATTGCTAAATACAGGCCCACGGTGTAATGGCACAAGCACAGTAGAGTTTATTTTTCACTCACACACGATAGTCCAGGGTCGACGTTCCAGGTTGGGATCTGGGTGGGGGCCTCGTACCACTCTTCGCCTTCTTTCAGGAACTCGGGCCAGGGTTGTGCCTGACATCTGCAGCATGTAGCTCCAAGGTTATTCCTCTGCTTACGTTCTGTTGCAGACAGCATAATCAATCACAAGGCACACCAAAGCGTGGGTGTGTTAGGAGTAAGGATGGGAGATGGAACTCTAGTCTACTTGTGTGTCCAGGAAGAACATACTTTGATAGTCAGTATGCCTCGATGTACACATTATTTCTGCTCTTTTGTAATCTGTTGTTTTTTTTTTCTCCCACCGTCCTAGTACATGGTGACTATCTTCTCATGTCAGTGAATATGGATCTCTTTCTGTTTTTAATGGCAGTGCACTACTTCCGTAAACAGATGGGATGAATTATAATTTAACACGCTAATGTTGGTGGTTTTGTTTCTTACAGGTTTTTGGCTGTCATTAACAATGCTAAAGTGAATATACTTGTTCAGAAAATTGGTTTTGTAGGGTAAAATTATTAAAAATAGAATTTGATGAGTCAAAATGTAAGCCCATTTTTAAGGTTTTGATACACATTCCTATTTTGGCCTCCAGATTAATTGCCTTTAATGTCCATTTTTGTTTGGTATATTAATCATTTTTTATTGTTTTTAAATAAGTTGTTCATTTGTATTTTGACGGTCTTTTTTTTTTTTTTTTTTCCAAAGACGTTTTGTTTTGTTGTAGTGAAATCGATCTGCCTTTTCCTTTTTTGATTTCAACATTTGGTGTCATACTTGGAGTTACTTTTAGATTTATAAAAATAGCTATATTGCCTTCTATAGGCTTATGTTTTTATCCTTGGTATTTACATTTCTAGTCCCCCAAGCAATGGTTTTACATATAGAACCTATCTTATTTTTTGTCAAATTGTTGGCATATTGTCCCAATAGCATTATTTGTTGTTGTGTTGTTGTTCAGTATATTGGATTGTGTGAATATATAAAAAATTCTTACCGAATATTTTAAAATATCCTCAATAATTTGTGATTAGATTGGAGTACAGTAGAAAGTATCAGTTCTCTGGGCCATTTGAAGCAGAGAGAGCCACATTGCTTCAAACAAAAGGTGGCATCAGTAAGCATTAAACACTTATATCATGGAGAAGGCGAAGTAAGTCCCCTTTTATTGGCTCAGAAACTGTAATATGTTTTCATATTTGAAAAATCCTCTCCATATTCCTAGCTGGTCCCCAGCCCCTAATTTACATGGGGCTCCATTTGACTCTTACTTCCCGTGTCTTCTGTGCCCTCTCTCACTGCATCAGGGGGAGGTCGCCATGCTTGCCCAGGTGAGTGCTGGTTGAAGCCAGTATCGATTCTTCTTAGTGAGAATTGAGATCATGATAAGTTTGGGTACTGTTTTTTTTTAATGACTACTTTATATCATTTTAATTCATTTAACATGTGTGACTACTAAAGTTGCTATTGAAAATAACCAACGTCCTTTGAACCCTGATAGACATTTTATTAACATAATTTTCTCTCTTGGTTTACATAACATGCCTTGAGCAAGACTGTATGTGTACAACAACTGTATGTCTTCTGAAAAAAGTCAAAGGAAACCTTACTTCCTTGCTTAATGTACTTTGCTTAGTCAGCAATCATGCTCCGGTTTGGGGCATGTCAGGTGTTGGACAGGTAACTCAAGGACCCAGTGGAACCACCCACCTAACCTCCCAGGCTCACCAGGTTTGCTAAGGTTCCTTTGGCTGCAGAAACAGAAACGAAGTGAAACTCATCAGAAGAAGTTATTTGGTTATTGAAAGGATTCTTGGGGAGCTTTCAGTCCTGAATGATTTGCTGCACAGCTAAATTTTACACAGAGCAAGAATCTAGGGCCTTGAGCATTGGGAGCTTCTGAACCCTCTCTAGAGTGCTTTCCTCAGGGTGACACAGCTGTGACCATGTCGTCGTCATACAATTGTCAAATTCCCCAGAGAGAGAATCTGATTTGCTCGATGGATGGGAAGATAGAGCCATCTGTAGTAGATTGAATCATATTAATTTGCTAGTTGGACTGTTTTTGTCTCAGAGAAAATGCAGTTTCTCATGCTTCAGCTTAATAGCACAGACATGTTTTGAGGGGCTCTTCTAAGTGTCAGGAGAATGTGAGGAGGTGAGCCTTCCCAACTAATAATGCCTACTTACATGTCCCTTTGATCTTCTCAACTCCACGGATCTTGATTTCCTCATATTTTTTTCCATTTTGCTGCAAACCTCCAGAAAAACTCCAACCCTGGATCAGCTGCCTTATGCCGGCAAGCTAAATACTGTTGGGGGAAATGACACAACTCTTGAGATGGCCCTTTTCTGTCATTGGATAACTGGAGATTATCCTAGCTAGGATCCATGGTAGTATGGGTTCTTTGTGGTCATTAATAATTCCGTATTTAACTGCAGGCCCTTCTGGTCTAAAAATATGGTACAGTTAATTAGTGGAGAGACTGCTGCTTCATACTGGTTGTTTCTAGTTGAAAGTTTCTATTTGTTGTCCCTACCCCACCCAGCCACTGAAGGAGTTCTTGATTACTTCGAACCTTAGTGTCAGTCCATTAAAGCTGTGTGTTTTGAATGGAGATAACCTGCAGATCGGCTTTAGAATATAAGCTGTTTTAGATAAACAGAAGGAACCATCTCTTGGCTGCCGTTTTGCTTCAGTATTATCCTTGGCTGATGAAATGTTTTTGAGACTTACTTTTCATTGAAATCCTGTATTTGGATTCTGTTGATAGAAAAAAAAAAAAATTCTCTTTTTATGTGTAAATGAACTCTTATAATACAAAATAAACTTCAGAGTTTGTACAGCGAAAGTGAATTATACCTTATTTATGCCACAGATGAAACAAATCATTTGTGGCAAGTACATTTGTGGAAACCTCAAGACTCTAAATTGAAGGCAGTTTATTGCAGTGATTTACAAAAGAAGTAGCTATCGAACAATTTCTTTTGGGTAGGAGTTATAAAAACTTGATACCAATATCTTTTCTGTTATTTGAATATTAAATTTACTTAAAATTCTTCATCTTCCCATGCATTCCCTTTCCCCCATACACACACTTGCGAGCCCACGTATATACACATTCTGGTTTTCAGTATGCTGTATTACATATGACATCAGTAAGAAAGAGCTCTTCAAATGAGGGAAAGAGTGTATTAGTAGTGGATAAAATAAAATTTTGAAATTTCTTGTAAGAATGTGTTCTAAACAGAAACTCAGAGTAAATGAATGATGATAAAATAGTATTCTGGAGACAACTTGAGGAAGAGGAAAGAGCTAGACTTTGGAATCAGCCAGACTTGGCTTTGAATCCCAGACCTGATTCTAGCCATAGAAACTATTTGAGTTTCTGTTTCTTTTTCTATAAAGTGAGATTAACAGCTGCCATACAGGATTAATGTAATATACTTTGAGTTCCTGGCACATAGTAGATATGGGAATAATAAGATGCAATCATTATTTTGAATTAATTGATCAAAGATAAAACAAATTGCTTGATTTATTTTATTCTGGTAGTTGCCCTAGAAAGCATGTGTCATCTTTCTCTTGTTCTTACCCTTAAAGAAAAATTGAGTTATCAGTAATGGGTTTAGCAGCTTTGTTAATGTTGTACAGCTACTTTAGACCCAGGAGGCTAACTTAAACCAATTTTCAGTTTTATCTTTAGACCTAAGTAATGGTCTATTTAAAGATTATCGTTATTTAAAAAAGGGGGCGGTGGTTGTAAACTAAAGCCACCACAGATGAATGAAGTTAGTGTTGCTTCCCTACTTGGTTTCTGCTGACAGTACATTGAAGGGAATTGGAGCCCTCCCTCTCTGCCCAGTCCTAGGAGGGCCCCTAGCGTCTTCTGCCCTTTACTCACCCAGTTAGCAGTGATTTGTAGACAGTGCTAAATTGGCTGCTTCTGACTACCAGCGATAGACTTGAGTTTCACATTGTCTTCTGAGACGCTTTGAAAGATCTGCCAGTGGTTTAAATACAGACTTTTGTAGGGAAAAAACAGACAACTACCACATAAAATGCACACACTGAATCTAAGATGAAACCAGTTTCATGAACGTTAACGTGTGAAACAGAATGTATAAATACAGGAAAGATTTAAATTGAAGAACTCATTAGTGAGTTTTTTGGTGACCTTATATGTGTTGATACAATTAAGGTCTTCCTAAATCTTGTCTTCTGTGTCCTACAGAGCCATCAGGGGCTCCTGAGAAAGGGCCTGGGTAAAAATCAGCTCAAGATTTAATTGGGACACAATTTCTTAGACAAAGCTTGACCTGAACATCTTTCTGGGCCATTACTGATAACATGTGCTTCTTTATCTTCTGTTGTGTAACTCTTTCTCCGCTCTTTTTTTTTTTAAAGACTTTATTTTTTTAGCGTAATTTTAGGTTCACAGCAAAATTAAGAGAAAACTATAGAGATTTTCCATATGTCTTTTGTCCCTGCACATGCATAGCATCTCCCATTTTCAACATCCCCCACCAGAGTCTGCTTTTCTTGTAAACTTTTTATTACAATCTTCTCGTTCCTTAAGTAAGAAATGAATGTTCAGCATTATAGGTAAAGAAAAGGCAATATATAGAAGAAGTAAGACTATCAGTATTTATTGTGCATTCATAATTATGTGTGTTCTGTCTTTGTAGAGCTCCCTAGCAACCTCTTGCTCTCAGTGCATCAACCATTTCAGAAAGTAGCCTATGTATCCACCCTGCATTAAAATACTATGAAATAAGATCAAGTAGAAACCCTGAGCCAAGTGTTGTGAACTCCCTCTATTGCCCCTTTCATTTATTGGCAAAATTCATGTGTGTGGTCTTTGCTGTATGATCACAAAAATCTTGTGGCTGGCCAATTTGGAATGTTTCTTTTTTCCTCCTTAAATTAAAAAACAAACCCTGTACCATACCCCTACGTGGGTATTGAAGTTTCTGCAAGTATTTTGTTTCTAAATAATAGGAGTTGAAAGTCTAGAAATGAGTGAGATAAAAACGTTTAATTTTATGAAGGAGACTTGTGAGGTAGCAGATCTACCTAAAGATTCTAATGACAGCGTTTTTCTCTTTGTCATTGGCTTTAGCTTAATTGAAGTGCAGGAAAATCAGGTCAGAAATTGAGTAATCATTGTTAAGGCTCTGAAGTGGAATATGGGAAGATGGCTAGCCTGTCTGACCTGTCCTGGGCGGCGTGGCTCGTATTTATAAGGGGTTAATTTAAAACCTGATCTTAAAGGTACGGAATGAGTAATGCAATGGCTTTATTTTGTGTTTTAGGTTTTGATT
Source organism: Potos flavus (assembly GCA_028534135.1). Classification (NCBI taxonomy): domain Eukaryota; kingdom Metazoa; phylum Chordata; class Mammalia; order Carnivora; family Procyonidae; genus Potos; species Potos flavus. Next base: position 78,016,325 of record CM052897.1, on the reverse strand, counting down.
TTTCAGTTGCAAGTGTTTACAGAGTCTTTTCCTCCAGTAAACAAACTTGTAAAGGGGTGGGGCTGTAGGCCTTCATACCCAGTTAATGCAGATAAGTAACTTTCTGCACGAAATACAATTGAAATCTCCCTGTAATGATTTTATAAGTAATTTATCATCTGTTCTTTCTGTCCACATAATTTTTTGAAACTTGGTTGTCTTTCGTTACATGTTTCAGTTTAAAATGAGCAGCCTTGGGGCGCCTGGGTGGCTCAGTGGGTTAAAGCCTCTGCCTTCGGCTCAGGTCATGATCTCAGGGTCCTGGGATCGAGCCCCGCATCGGGCTCTCTGCTCAGCAGGGAGCCTGCTTCCTCCTTTCTCTCTGCCTGCCTCTCTGCCTACTTGTGATCTTTCTCTCTGTGTCAAATAAATAAATAAAATCTTTAAAAAAAAAAAAATGAACAGCCTACTGGCTGGGAAGATAGTTAGTTGAATTACTTGGGAAGATGACTGTGCCACAGCCATACGCTTTACAAAACCACAGTTGTAAAACCCTCATTTATACTTGAGTCTGTTACTGTTGCTGATTTCTGACGTTTTTGGTGTTTGGCTAACAAGGCAGTTGCAAGAAGTTGATAAAATCTTAAGTGAAAATTTTTCTGTAGTTTGACATGTGAAGTGAGAATAGTAACTAGAATACCGATAGAGATATTTTCCGCAGCCTTTCCCTTTACCCCATTCCAGGGAGAAACCTCAAACAGCCTGGCTTGAATTAGAGGGACACGTGCTAGAGAAAAACAGCTTCATTGATAGCTGAGGGCTGTGGTGTCAAGTTATCCCTGAAAGGACTGAGGTTGTCAAGAAGAAGTAGACCTCGGGAATGAGCATTTAAATTCTGTCATAAGACTTTGATAAAAGATAGGGGGAAACATGAATTATCAGCTCCTTCATCTGGCTCTGGGAAGGTTTTAGTATTTCTCTTAATATAGGGATGAAAAGACACTCAGCTGTGAGTTCCATAGTTGCTTGTAAGTATAAATTTATCCTGCTTTAAAAAAAGCTTGATTAGCTCTTCTAAAATTTATGTGAATTTATTTATAAGTTTATTTCTATAGCCAGACAGTTTTTTTTAAAAGAAGAACAAAGTAGGAAGACTCATACTGCCCAATTTCAAGATTCACTATAAAGCCACAGTAATCAAGACAGTGTGGCATCAGAGAAAGAATAGACCGAAAAAACTCAAAAAACAAAAACATTATGACAAAATAGAATCTAGAAATAGGCCCATACATGGTTAATTGTTTGTTGGTTTTTTAAAGATTTTATTCATTTATTTGTCAGAGAAAGCACGTGAGTGCACAAGCAAGGGGAACAATAGGCAGAGGGAGAAGCAGTCTTCCCGCTGAGCAAGGAGCCTGATGCGGGACTCGATCCCAGGACCCTGGGATCATGACCTGAGCTGAAGGCAGATGCTTAACCAACTGAGCCACCCGGGCACCCCTGTTTGTTTTTAATGTGTAGGTGAAAAGGTATTGAAATGGAGGGAAGTTAGTCTTTTTAACAAGCAGTTCTGGACAGTTGGACATTCCTATACAAGAGAACTTTGACCCATTTTATACTTTATATAAAACTCAAAAAAAAATATCTAAAGGGGCAGCTGGCTAACTCAGTCAGTAGAACATGTAACTCTTTATCTTGGGATTGTGAGTTCAAGCCCCACATTGGGTTATAAAGTTTACTTGAAAAAAAAAAAAACTCAAAATGAATCTAGAAGAAAACATAAAAGATAATCTCTGTGATCTTGAGTTAGGGAGAGATGTCTTAGAGACGACACCAAAAGCATAATCCACAAAAAGAAAAAAATTTCATAAGTTGAACTTTATCAAAGTTAAAACCTTTTTGCTTTGTGGGGGCGTCTGGGTGGCTCAGTCGTTAAGTGTCTGCCTTCAGCTCAAGTCATGATTCCAGGGTCCTACGATTGAGCCCCACATCGGGCTCCCTGCTCAGCAGAAAGCCTGCTTCTCCCTCTCCCACTCCCTCTGCTTGTGTTCCCTCTCTCGCTGTGTCTCTCTCCATCAAATAAATAAATAAATAAATAAATAAATAAATAAATAAATAAATAAAATTCAAAACAAAACAAAAAACCTCTTTGCTCTGTGAAAAGTACGAATGGAAAGAAAAGACAAGCAACTGAACGGGAGAGAATATTTGCAAATCATGTATCTGACAAGTAAATTGTATCCAAGTAACATAAAGAACCCGTGCAACTCAGCAATATGAAGACAAACCATCCAACAGGCAAAAGATTTGAAAAGTCCCTTCACCAAGAAGGAAGATATGCAGATTACAAAAAAATACATGAAAAGATGCTTAGCATCAGTAGTCGTTTGGGAGATGCAAATTAAAACCATAATTAGGTACCACTGCATCCCTATTAGAATGACTCAAAGCAGAACAATGAAAGTAATTCTTCCCTTTATTATTTACCACGTGCCACTGACAGTTCTCCATGCTTTACATATATTAACTCATTTGATCTTTGTAACAAACTATAAGATAGTACCATCGTTATCCTTATTTTCAGATGACAGATCTGAGGCTTAGCTAAATTGTCCCCAGTCACACAGCTAGTAAAGGGCAGAGAACCGGGAAACTGTTATTACAGAATTACATGAACATTGTATTACTGTACCATATTCAGTGAGTCATGTGCTGTTGGATTAAGTTAGTAGTGGTGATCATTCCCCTTGTGCCTGGGGTATGTTTTGCAGCTAGACAATAAGATGGGGAAAAAATATTTTACACTTGCTCCAGATTTCTCTTTCTTGCATACGTACACTCATACTCACAATTTTGCCATCTGTTTATGGAAAAATACTGTTTTAATTTCTTTTTGTTTGTTTGTTTTAATTTCTTTTTGTTGCTAGCTTTTAAACCTCTGCCCATGAGAATAGTGGGGAAATGATCCTCAGAAAAAGATACATTGCTTCTTGGAGCCAGCCACAGTTAAGGGTAGGGGTGCTAGCACTCGCTGGGACCAGTGCTTTGTTTTCTCCAAACAAAGCAGTGGTGGCATGTCACTAGTGTTTTGTTTTTGGTGTTGTGTTTTGTTTTGTTTTGTTTTTTAGCAAGAAGACCTCAGAGATACACGAATCACTCAGGCATTCAAGGCTGTCACTATCCACTAACTCCTTTGGCTTCCTGGCATAGGAGGCAGAGGAGTGGAACAGCCTGTGGGGGTGGCCTAAAGTGTCACGTCTGATTTATAGTAACTAACATTATTAAAGAAGGCACCATGTATTTTTATCTCAAGGCTTCGAGTTGGGCCAAGTCTCACTGGGATCCAGTTCATGATAGTAATGCTGAAAGGTCAGGAGCTACCCCCATCCCCTTGGCCATCAAAAATCAAATAGTTAAGTTTCAAGTGTTGGAAATGTGAATTTTTCACTCTTCAGTTCTCATAAACTAAAGCTACTGTTGCTATAGCAATGATTTTTCGCCTACATAAAATTTGTGTTTGAGACAATTTTCTCTTAAACACAGTTTTTAAAAGTATAAAATGAGTAAGCATAGGCATCATGGCCCTGAAATAATTCTTCGAATGAGAGAAAGGTGATTTGTTTTTAATAATTTCATCAATGTAAACATGAAGACTTGATCACAGATCTCAGTTGATCTCATAGGTGGGAGCTCATTGGTGTAAACTCGAATACAAGTCTAATTTGATTTATAGACATACCTCATTTAAAAGAAGAGTTGAACAACTGAAATAGCATAAATGCCAGTAAGTGGTGGTATTATCCCAGCAACAAGCTTTTTTTTTTTATGCTTTTTTTTTTTAAGATTTTATTTATTTATTTGACAGAGACACAGAGAGAGGGAACACAAGCAAGCAGGCAGAAGGAGAGGGAGAAGCAGGCTCCTCTTGGAGCAAGGAGCACAGTGCGGGGCTCGATCCCAGGACCCCGGGATCATGACCCGAGCCAAAGGCAGATGCTTAACCTACTGAGCCACCCAGGTGCCCCAACAAGAAGCTTTTAATAGCAGTGGGCTCTTAAGTAGGTTTATATTTTATTCCTGCTGAACTTCTCATAAAATGATTATCAGAAAATCAGAGTGAAGGTGATAAGTTAATAACTTTCAGTACATGCATTGTATATATATGTTTTACCAAGTTCCTAATATATTGAGGACTTAGAAAAATCAAACTTCTTAAGAAACTTGGATATTACCATGTTGATAATCTTATTATATTATCATTTAGTTTTATTTTTTAAAAATATACTTTTCGATTATATTTATTATTTAATTTTTATATTACAATAATCAAGTTTCATTATATGGGATTTATATGTGGCAACAGTCTTAGGAATCATTCTGTCCAGCTTTTTCATTTTATTGGTTGAGGAGCTAATATTTTGAGGCTGAGGTGGCACCTATGGATTATTCAGCTTATTGTGGCAGAGTTGAGACCAGATTTAGATGGACCCTGGCCTGCTGACCTTTGACCTGCATGATGCTGTGTCCTTGCTAGCTCTTTCCACATACATTGATCTTTACAATAGATTTATGCATGTAAAAACAAATCTACATGCAGTCATCTCTGTTGGATAGAGGGAGCCAAAGAATTCTTAAACAATTCAAGTAATACAAGGAAACTACAACCAGTTTTCAGATTTGTTTTTGCAATGAGAGAAATTTTATTAAGTGATATTTGAATATGTAGCGTTCAAAAATATTTGATTCCCTATAGTCAGTGATACTGTAATAGTGTTGTATGGTGGCTACACTTGTGGTGAGCATGATGTAATGTACTGAGATGTTGAATCAGTATGTTGTACACCTGAAACTCTTTGTTTCAACTATACTCAAATTTAAAATTTTAAGTAAAAACAAGCAAAGAATGTGGGGGGAAAAAAAGAATAATTGAAAAGATGTGCCAGGATTATAGACACAGAATGTATTGAGATTAATGTCGCAATTCCTAGTTGCTTTTAAAGTTATGTAAGTTAAATCAAAAGAGAATGAAATTCAAAAATCTTAAATTAATTTAATAAAAACATTTGATTTCCAGTAAGAAAATAATGAGCAAGCTAGTAGAAAATGGATAAAAGTTGAGAACAAGGGAAGTCCACTCATATTAAAGAAAATGCAGAAAGACACTTAAAAAAAAAAAAAAAAGCCAGGGTGCCTGGGTGGCTCAGTCGTTAAGTGTCTGCCTTAGGCTCAGGTCATGATCCCAGGTCGTGGGATCGAGCCCTTCTTCAGGCTTCCTGCTCTGTGGGAGGCCTGCTTCTCCCTCTCCCACTCCCCCTGCTTTTGCGCTGTCTCTCTCTCTGTCAAATAAATAAATAAAAATCTTTAAAAAATAAAAATTTTAAAAATAAAAATTTTTTAAAAAGCCAGCTAGAATGAGGTATCTTACTTATCGGAATGGCAAAGTTTTAAGTGGTGATACCTCCCATTAGTAAAGGCAGAGGGAAATTGCCAATCTCTTTAGTACTGATAGGAATGTAAACTGGTGAAAATAGTGAAATGTAAAGTGCTCATACCCTTTGACTCATCAATTCTATAATTGCAACTTTGTCCTATAAATATCATAGTATTAATGAGGTTGAATTTTCATCTATTTTATAATGATGTACAAGATGGTTGCTGAAATTTTGTTTTTATACACGCACAAAAACAGTAACAACTGGTAACTTCTTAAGTATTGTTTAATAATGAACTAGTTATATAAATTATCAAACAGTAGAAAATAATAGAATATATGTAGCATAGATCTGTATGTCCTGAAATCCAAGATTTACTAAGAGGGAAAAAAATCAAGTTTTAGAACAGTTTGTATACTAATAAAGATACACATTTATGCTTTTTCTATTTACAGATTCTAGTAGGCTACAAATGAAAATATTAATGACTTCTGGGTTTTATTGAGTTTTGACAAGAAGTATTAAGGAGCAGCGATACTTTCCTTTTCACTTTAAATCTGTCTGTATTTTGTGAGAAAAGATATATATACACTATGCACATACGTTGTTTTGTTTAAAAATTTTAAAACAGGGGGCACCTGGGTTGTTCAGTCTGTTGAGCGGTTGAGTGTCAGCCTTCCACTGGGGTCATGATCCTAGGCTCCCTGCTCAGTGGGTCAGGCTCCCTGCTCAATGGGGAGTCTGCTTCTCCCTCTGCTCCTCCTTCTTCCCCCTTTGCCCCCCTCGCTCGTGTTTTTGCTCTCTCCCAAATAAATAAAATCTTTTTTAAAAAAAGGTAAACAGTAAAGTTTGTTCATTATTAAAATGATTTTGCTTTGTAACTGCTATTGAGGAAATCTTCCCTTATTTTGAAGTAATTTTGAAAAGCCTGTTCTTGATTTCTTTATAATTTAATTTCTCTTATAAAAAAGCACGTTTAGGGGCACCTGGGTGGCTCAGTTGGTTGAGCATCCAGCTCTTCATTTCTGCTCAGGTCATGATCTCATGGGTTGTGGGATCAAGCCCCATGCCAGGCTCAGCCCGGAGTCTGCTTGAAGATTCTGTCCCTCTGCCCCTCCCCCTGCTTGCACGCATCTGTGTGCTTGCTCTCTCTCTCTCGAATAAATAACTCTTTTTTTTAAAGCATGTTTAGTTCTAAGATTCAATTAAAGTGATTGAGATTCAAGTAGCAAAGTTTTGAAAATCAATAGAATTCTACCCAACTCTAACCATACGGCCCAGACTTCTTAGGAAGATAGATATCTAAGAAATATGTTTATCAAAAGTCATAAAGATAATCTTATCCTTTGACTCCATAGTTCCATTTCTGTGTCTAGATGCTAAGGAGATAAAGTTTTCATAATAGTAGAACATAAATGTAATACAAATGTCTAGCATTTGACTCCTGTTGAATAAACCGTGAAATAACAAGGTAGAATATTATGTGGCCTTTAAACATATTGAACATGGTTGCCCGGGTTGTGCAGTTGGTTAAGTGTCAGACTCTTGGTTTTGGCTCAGGTCGTGAGATGGAGCCCTGCACTCCTCATGGAGTGTGCTTGAAATTCTCTCTCTCACTCCCTGTGCCCCTCCTGCTTGTGCTCTCTCTCTCTCTCTCCTCTAAAATAAGTAAATCTTAAAAAAATATATTGAACATAGATACTGTGAAGGTACTTGTGAGAAAGTATGTAAGTTATAGTCAAGTAAACAGCGTTGCACATAAAACTGTACCAGTGGCTACAGCAATGCTCTCGGAGTCCCAAGTATACTTGGTAGAAACCAGGTTCCTTGTATCAGCTCTATTCCTTAGAGAAACACGATAAGGAAGATGATACTGGCTCTATTTGATGGAAAAGGAAACTAAGGGGGAGAGGGGTAAGACAGTTGTCATGTAGATGAGCTTTGTTTGAAATCCCAGTGTCAAAGCCCTTCATCTCCCCTCCAGCCCATCTGTACACTCACAGCTCCATGCCGATTCTCAGGAGGAAGTTCGGCCTCAGCTTTTGGCAATAATGCTTATATATAACAATGGTGTATGGGGTAATGATTTTAAAGAACACCAACAGTGGATCTGGAACCTGTTTGAACTCTGGGATGCCCAAGTGGTGGTTCCTTCCATATCTTGTTTCCAGTTTATAGTTTAGAATAATCAGACCTGTGCTAGAAGATTCATAAACATCTATAATTATAATTTATAGGCACATTTGTAATTCTAAGAATAATTAATTATAAATGATTTCCCTACCCCAAAATGCTTGATTTCTCTTTCTGGGGATAGGAATATTTTGCTGCCATTGTTAATTTTCAGTGATTCAGCCAATGCTGGTGATCAGTTTGTGTGTGACTAATTGCATAACTTTATGAGTTAACTCTAGAAATACAGGCTCTGGCTTTGAAAGTGAGCAAGTCATTCTTTTTGGCAGTTGAGTCCGTGCCCCTGTCTTCATCTCGTACTTAAACACACAGTGCCTACAGCTGGTATGTCACCCTCAGGTTTCAGAAGCCATTGAGCGCCCCATCACTGCCCCCCACCTCCGGCAGTCTCCAGTGTGCTGCCCAAGTATTATCATTTACTTCGCGTGCCTGGGACATGAAGAGACCGTGCAGAAGCACAGATATTTGTAAAAGTATAACAGACATTGGTTTGATTTTTACATTTTGTTCAGATGTCATTATTCCCAATTCAGTCCAGCAGAATTAGCTAAAATGTTAAACCATTCCCATCGTTAGTTGAAGACAGTAGCATATTTGGGTATTATTGAATGCTAGGCCAGCATACTTGATGTATGGAAAAACAAGGAAATCAAAACCCAGAGAGACAGATTGCCAGAGTGTAGTTTACATGAAGTGGGACATGCGGTAGAATGCTTGAGCACATTTTCCAAGTAGGAGTTAATTTTATTCTTAGTTTTCACGATTGAAGTTACAAAATCCGTATAATGAAATAAATTGTGATGATGTTGTATGAGGCAATATGGTGATAATCGGTAGCTTTTGGAAACTGCTCACTTCTGTCTGGCGAGATAGGTACTGGGATTTTGGTGCTGATGTAGATACGTCCTGGGCAGAAAGTGGTAGAACTTGGCTTCTTGCCTTGCATCTGCCCTATTGGGTGTCATTTTCTTCATCTCTGTGGAGGAGGTATGGACTAAAAATGTCGTTAATTGCTTCTTTTTTTTTTTTTTTAAAGGAGAAGAAGTAAAACTATTTATAGTGACTGGTGGTATATGTTAATCTATTTGAAATCTAGAAATCTATGTCTTACATATCTTACTCAGTTTATTCTGATTGGGAATAGAAAGGGGATTTTTAAAAAATTTTTATTTATTTATTTGACAGAGAGAGCACAAGCAGTGGGAGCTACAGGCAGAGGGAGAGGGAGAAGCAGACTCCCCACTGAGCAGAGAGCCTGACTCTGGGCTTGATCCCAGGACCCTGGGATCATGACCTGAGCCAAAGGCAGACACTTAACCAACTGAGCCACCCAGGTGCCCCAGAAAGGGAAAATTTTTTTTTGGGGGGGGGGGAATTTTTAATTACAGACACATATTGCCTTCTTCAGAAACCCTTATGACTCTGACAATTACATTGCATTCTAAAGGAAGACATTTAATTCGTTGGCACAAAATCAGTTTTTTGGGTGAATTTTTTTTAAATGTGAAATTAACTGTTTTGTATAACTATTCTTGAATGCTTTGCCTTTCCTTTTTAAAAAATATCTCATGCGTTAGTGTTAAAGGCCTCTCTGATTAGCAATATTTATATTGAAACAGAAGAAACAATTATGATATACAACTATGATCACAATTTTGTAAATTTATGCGTATTGCTAAAGACTGGAGGGGAACCTGAAAAGCAATCGGAACTGCAAACGAATGAAGTGTTAGTTAAATGCAGATTTTTAGGATATAGGTTTTTCCTTGGTGTATGGGGGAGGGATAGGCTTGTTGAAGTAGTAACAGGCAAGTTAATTTCAAGGGAGTGGAAATTCAGCCTCGTGTTTGTAACAGAATGTATTTTTTCTTTTTTTGTGTGAAAAAAATAAAAAAAATTCAATGAGGTAGAATTGATCTTGATAAATATATATGAAAATATGGCATTTATTTAAGCAAAAGTCTTTCAGAGCCTCCCTCCTCCGCCCTATAGTTAATGTCATACTTGGTTTTATGCTTTGTATCAGAATGCAGTTATGCCAATGATTTTTTTAGAGCTTAGAAGTGCCAGAGGTAGTAAGCAAATCTCAGACTGTCAGCTTTGAGATTTATTATGTGTGTCTGCTGTTTGAGTCCAAAAGGGCTTAACAGCTGAATATAGACTTTAAATCACCGTTGGGATTTAAATTTTACTCTGAAAGACTGGGTCATTTGACAGTCATCAAGGGCATTTCCATGCTCAAGACTGTTTTGCAGGCCCAGCAGAAAACTCCTCCATCAGCCCAAGACGGGTGGGGGGGGGTCATTCTCTAGGCCAAGGCATACTAAATCTGGGGTGCTCCACGTGCAAAAAAATAATAAAACACAAGGGGGATTTGTTCTGTGGACTAATCCAGAAAGTGAATTTTTGATTGGCAATAAGCGGATAGGGAATGATTTGGCCAGATACTGAGGATTAAAGGTATGTAGAATGTATGTCGTGTTATTACTTTTGATGTGCAAAAAATTTCTACCTGGAAGTTTATTTTATAAAGTCACCAATGTGAGGACTGATCATTTGGGGAAAAAAATTTGACAGTGATTACTGCAGTTATATTTTCAAAGACATATGCAGTACAGTGATGATTCAAAATATGTTTGTTACATAAGTTATTTCAATTAGATGACTGATTACAGAAGACATATACATATTTTAAATATGTATCTACATATGTCTTCTATAGATCTTTGACATACAGTGTTTTCTTTTAAAGAAAGGAAAGCTGCCTCAGGCTGTGATTCTTATGCACCAGCTCCTCTAAAGTCACCAGCAACAACATTTAAACTTGGGCTGACCAGACACCAGCCAAATCAGACCCCTCTCGTGTGGGGCCTGGGGATCTCTTTTTAAAGATCTCTACAGATGGTTATAATGTGTACAGTCAGGATTCTGAGCCAGGGTTCTCAAGTTTTGTGTGTTTCACTTGGAAAGGCAGTTGAAAGAAATCTTGTAGTTATCCTGTAGTATTGTAAAAAGAAACAAATCAGTTTTAGTTCTTTTTTTTTTTTAAGATTTATTTATTTGAGAGAGAGAGTGTGCACAAGAGCAGGAGGGGCAGAAGGGGAGAGGGAGAGAGACTCTGAAGCAGATTGCAGCGAGCCACCAAGCACAGAGCCGGAGGCGGGCTCCATCCCACGACCCTGAGATCAGGACCTGAGCCGAAACCAGTCGGAGGCGTAACTGACTGGGCCATCCAGGTGCCCCTAGTTTTACTTCTTTACTCTTGTGGAAAGTGTCAGGTTAAAATGAACACCTCCTTCTCTAAGAAAATGTTGTTATTTACTTGAGATGGCCTGAACTAAACGTAATAAAATAGAAGAAGGTAATAGAATATTTGATAGCTACAGACTAGTATTAGCATGAGTTAGACTTGAATTTGACTTAGACTATCAAGCAAGTTAAATTTAGCACAAAGCTAAGGTTAAAGGAGAAGCATGTGAGTAAATGAAGCAGAATAATAGTACTCTTATTTTTTTAAAAGAGCTGTCCATTTATTTTAGTGAGAGAGAGTGCATAGGAGAGAGTGTGGGAAGAGGCGGGGCAAGACAGAGAGGGAGAGAGAAAATCCCAAGCACACTCCCTACTGAGGATGGAGCCCAACACTGGGCTCGATCCCACGACCCCGAGATCACAACCCCCAAGACTGTGACCCAAGCTGAAATCAAGAGTCTGTCACTCAACCGACTGAGCCACCCAGGTGCCCCCAGTACTCTGTAATTTTTTGAAGATCTTTGAAGTCTCTTGTTGAATGCAGCACAATAATTTCATAGTATTGAAGTATAGATGGAAAGCGTAGGGTACACTAACTTGGTATAATAAAAGGTGATACTGAAAACACTAATGTGGCTATATTATTATTACGATATTTCAAAATGATTTCTAAAAGCTTTGTACAGAACAGATTTTAGTACACTAATCTAAAATAATTAAGGTAATCGCTTCTCGGCCTTTTGCTAAGATCAAGTGTAAAATAATTAAGGTTAGGTAATGTAAAGATATGTCACTGAAAACCTGCGAAACTATAGTGGTCTCATTCATTTTGAAACTTACTATAATTATTACCAAGGATAAATTTGTATGTGTTTGTATTTTAGTACCAGTGGTTGGGGAAGGGTTGATAAACAAAAAGCTATTTTTGCTGATTGGTACTCAGCTGTGAATCCCATGTGACTCATTTCATCTGTCAGCTTAATCAAAAATAAAAATGTGTTTAGGTCTGGGAAATTCAAAGATGATTATCCCATAGTTCTTGCTCTCAAGAAACCTATAATTGTGTAGGTGAATAAGACATATACCAATAACAACAATAACAGCATGTTGACCTTTTTCACTGATGCAGTAATAGGAAAAGTGGTTTGCTGGGGAAGCTAGTGCTACAAGGACTAACTCATCTACAGAGCTAATCTTGATAGTGGGCAGTTATTAAAGTCATGGTATCTAAGCTGATTAGTAAGTCTTTGCTTAAGAAAATGTATTAAATGTCTGCTCTGGGAGTGACGGGATGTGTCAGGAGGGAAAAGGGAAAAGATGGAGAAAGGAGATACTAATTCATGGTGATTTCCATATTGGAGTACCAGGGATTAGGAATCAGGATCCATCTGGTGGAAGTAGAGGCATAGCTTCACACTGTGGGATGGATCATAAGATCCAGTTCTCTGGGAGAAGGACAGGTAATGATTACATACATCATTTGTGGGGCACCTGGCTGGCTTAGTTGAGAGGGCATGTGGCTCTTGATCTTGGAGTCATGAGTTAAATACATCATTTGTGTACCAGTGAAGTGGACTGAGATTGAAGGAGGAGGGTACTTCTTTAGGGGAATTATAGTAAAAATCGAGAATCTATATGTCAGCTACATGTAGTAATCCATTTAATTCTTGAAACAACCATATGAGGAGGGTACTATTATTTTTCCCACTTTTCAAGAAAGGGAAACCTAGACCAGTGAAGTGAAATAATTGCCCTAGGTCACAAAGCTAGAAAGTGGTAGAGCTTGGATTTGGACCCAGGATATCTAATCTAGAAGGTGACAGTGGTATACCACCTCCTTTAGCCTAACTGGGTCCTTAGTGTCTGAACCCAAATGGGGCTGAGTGATATAAGCAAAATTCTATAGGGATTTGTAGCTGGTGTGCTATTTTTAAGGGGTGGGTATGGATTTTGATAAACGCACATTCTAGAAAAATACCATAGCACAACAAAGGATATAGAAGTGAGACATTGCCAAAATATGGGCCTGAGGTCTACATTTGGATGTATCTTGTAATATGTGCAAAGCAATAGTATGAAGATGGAAGAGATTCCTAAAGGATTCCTGAAGTCAGACTCCTAAAAGAAGTTAGGTTTTACTTGATTATATACTAGATTATATACTAGATTATATACTAGAACTTTATATATATAAAACTTTAGAATGGGACATTACGTGACTGGATCCTGGTAATAGGGAGGGAGTTAGAATAATATTTTTATCCAAATGATTTGTTCTACTTTAACATGGCCCAGTGGATGTGTAAAGGAGAAAATACATAGAAGATAATAATGATCCAAAAGCTGGTTGAACAAGGAAAGAAATGAGGTAATAGTTTCAGAGAGCAGTAACTGTAAGATCTCATTGGGTGTGAGGGTAGGAGAAGTTAGTGGAGCAACTTCAACACCAAGCTCAGTGGTCATGTGTACAGGTTGAAGGCGATGATACAGGAGGTGGGCCTCATCCTTGCATGGCACTGATAGCAGACGGACATGTCTGAGTCTGGAGTTTATTTAGCTGTATGACCTCGACAAGTCAACCTAATATCTCTCTCCGTGTGTCTCTTTTCTTAAGTACACTGGAGCCCAGTGCAGGGCCTGAACTCACAACCCTGAGATCAAAACTTGAGCTGAGATCAAGAGTCAGACACTCAACTGACTGAGCCACCTAGGCACCCCTCTCATTTTTAAGTATGAGCTTCCTCTTTTTAAAGTAGGATTAATGGGACGCCTGGGTGGTGTGGCCAGTGAAGTGTGTCCGGCTCTTGGTTTCAGCTCAGGTCATGATCTCAGGGTCATGGGATCCTGGGATCCATTGAGCTCCATGTCGGGCTCCACACTCAGCACAGAGTCTGCTTGAGACTCTCTCTTCCTCTTTCCCTCCCTCCCTCCCTCTCTCAAATAAATAAATCTAAAGAAATAAAATAGGATGAATAATAGTATTGACCTCACTAGTATGAGGGGTAACTGAGTTTAGCTCAGTGTATTAGTTTTCTGTTGCTGCTGTTAAATTACCACAAACATTGTGGCTTAAAACAACACAAACACAACTTCTAGAGGCTGCTCGTATCCTTGGTTCCTGATCTCCTTTCTCCATCTTCAGAACGAGCAGTGTTGCATCTCCAACCCTTCTTCCTTACACCTCCCTCTGACTCTCCTGCCTCCCCTTCTTCCACTTTTTAGGCTCTTGTGATTGCACTGGGCCACCCAGATAATGCAGAAAAGTCTCTCCATCTTTTCTCCCTCATTTTAACCGCATTTGCGAAGCCCTTTTTGCCATGCGAGGTAGTAAGGTAACCTCATCACAGATTTTGGGGGTTAGACCATGGACTTCTTGGGGGTGGGGAGTGGGGAGAACATTCTGCCTGCCTCCTACAGGACCTGGCATATAGCTCACATTTGAGTGATTTCTAATATTAGTATTGTCTCCTCATCATTACTGTTAATGAGGATTACTCATCGGTAGCACTTCAATTGTAACATTAGTGTCACCACGCTGCTCAAGATGGTCTTTCTGTCCCGTGCTCTGCTGGGTCTGTTTGCAGAGATGTCAGCCGAGCATATAAGTAGTTTACCAACATTTAACTTTAAATCGCATATTAGTTTTTAAAAGTACTCAGGAAAAAAAATTATGAACTCTATAAAGTTTTACAAAGATATTTTTTCCAGATAATAGCATATGAAAGTCATAAATCAGCTTTGTCATTAGGATATAAAGTTATTTATGCCATTTTATAATTAATGATTTGCAAATAAGAGAACTGGTAGCAAAATAAATTCTTTCTACTGTATTTCTAATATATCCAGTGGGGGATAGACTGTGTATTGTATAATTTGCTTTATATTTTATGGTTAAGTAGTTGTTTTTTAACAGCAAATAGTTACATTTGTAGAAGACAGCAAAAAAGTTTATACTGTTGGATTTTTTACTTATTTTTTTAGACTTTCAGATTTATTTCTGTACCAATTAAAACCCTGAAAATTAGACTTGAGCAAGTTGGTATGTGTGCCGAGGATGTTAAGTTTTTTATTTGGCCAGATGAGGGCACTTTTTCTTTACATTTGTGGAGTTCGAGCTGTGCAGCAGATTTGTTTTTTCCCATCCAAGCTGTTACTTACTTTGTGTTGTTATTGCCAGTGAGAGAAATAGTTTTGACATTTTTAATGTTTTGATTGTGTTTATTCTTATAGGTTGATCTTTCCCCAAAAGGAAAAGCTTAAGTTTCTTGCAAAGTTCTTATATATGGAAACTTAAATGACAAAATTTCTGTGGAAAAAGGTAGTTTTAAGAAAACAAATCTCCATGTTTTGTGGTTTTGCTTATAATTAATAATAGAAGCTGAAGTTTACTTTTTTAATTTATTTTTTAATCTAATTTTAGTACTCTCCATTTGTTCATAGCAAGATGAAGTGACATTGACTAGATTCCTCTCTTCATCCAATTTGTAATGCCTACTGGCTATCGAATCAGTGTCACTTTGTATCCCCACTAAAATCCTTCGGAGGTATGGAAAGGAAATAAAATACCAGAAATATTTTGTCTTCAAACAGATACCCCGCCCCAGATAGATTGATAGATAGATAGACAGATAGATAAATGGACTACAGTCCAATACTTACAAATATCAGCAACATGGCATGTTTAATTTTTTATTTGCAGTGATTGCCGGCAGGGACGGGGTTGAGTAGGACAGGATTCCCAGGGGTATGTGGAGTGGTGCTACAAGCAGTAGAGACTCTGCAGCTACTTGGCGTTGTTGTGACTGATCTAAGGAGAAAACCAAAGACAGTGACGTCGAGGGTTATAAGTTGAGTTTGTGCATGGCAGTGAAACACAGAACCAGTCGTTGCTTATTAAAGTCTACAGAAACACTAATGAAAATAATGTCTTTGCGACTTGATTGACTTGAAGGAAATTCAAGGGGGGGAACCAGCAAGGGGGAGTTCAGGGCGTGTGTAAAGTTTTACACAGGTTTAGGAGTCATGAGAAGGCATGAATTATTTTCAGAATTGTGTGTACAACAAGATGAGGATAAATAATGCCTCCCTGGTGTAGCTTCGAGAAGGCTGCTTCCGAGTGCCTCCCGAGGACGTGCCTCCCGAGGACGTGCCGTGTTAGTGAAACCACAGACCTTGGTGTCCTGTGTGAGTGCAGGAGTGGCTGGAACCCGGTCACCATTATCTCTCTAACAAACACCCCCGTGCCTCAAGTGCTTTTCCTGCTCCCTCACTTGCCTTTGTCAACAACCCTGTGGGTGGGGCTCGTCTTATCCCCATTTTAAAGATGTGGAAATTTAGACTTTCAGATTAACTAGATCACCAGTCTCTTAATTGAGACATGAAGTAAGTGTGGTCAGTGTCACAGAAACTAGTAAATAATGAATTCTCAGACTTCAGGTCATAAGGATTAAAGACAGTTCCACAGTTAGGAGGAATGTCACCAAGAAGCAGAGGCTTTTAGTTAAAAGGATTGAGTCATTCCCAGTCAGCTCTGTCTCAGAAAGCCATCTCTTGGTTGTGTCACGGTGTAGGAGCTGGGATGCTTGATACCTGGAAGGAAAGATGTAAGGCCTCGACAGCAAGTACATCTGGTGCCTGCTGATGGAGTGTTGTTATTAGTCCCTCGGAGACAAAGAAGAGTTCCCTAGTGTTCCATGTCTACCATCATTTTTTTTTTTTAACCCGGGGGCTTACTAAGAAGAAAAGAAGAAAGTGGTGATTTTTCACTTTAATTCTGGTGCCTGACTTTTATTTTGCAGATTTCGGTAGCAGTCTTGTTGCCTAGACATTATCAAGACACATTCTGTTCAAATGGTAAACCAAACAAATCTTTTGTTTTGTTTTGTTTTCCCTGCCAGTCCTTTTTAGCAAATAATAAATAGTTTAAACATACAGATCTTTAATAAAAAAATTTTTCAAAAAAAAAATTATGTTTTCCCCCCTTTTCCACTAAACATTCATTGGGAGCCTCCTATGTGCCAGTCCCTCTGCTTGGCACGTTGAATCCCGTGGGGGACTCGGCTGTGTCCTTGCTGCCGAGCATGCAGGCTAATGTAAGAACTCAGGAAGTGAGCCAGTCCTTACACTGAAACAGCATCGGTACTGTGACGTGGGCACGGGGCCTGCAGGGCGCTGAGAGGGCACGTACCCCCACCTGAGGGGGAGGACAGGGAGAGGACAGGGAAGGCTTCATGGAAGATGTCATGTCTGAGCTGAATCCCGAAGTGATCAGATAATTTCTCAGAGAGACAACTGCGAGGGAGGAAGGGCCGGTTTCGTTAAAGAGAAGATGTTTGAGTATTTGGGGTGTGGCACCTAGGCTTTGAGGTAGTGTATTTGGTTTTTAGAAATGTGGGAATGCAGGGGTTTTTTAAAGGATTTTCTTTGGTCTGGAGATGAATACTTGAGCGTCATTTGAAGGAAAGTGATGGATAAGATAGAATAGTGATAGAATGAGAGAGAAAAAGAAGGGAGGAAAGTGGGGAATGAATCCCTGAACAAGAGAGTTCATAGAACCCAACTCATGTATAGCCTGGAAGCCAAGGTCAGAAGGCAGAACTTCAAGAAGAGGTAATTATGGAGTTAGTGGAGGGAAATGCTGTGCTTCTAAATTGAGGAAGCCACATAAGGCACTGGATTTGATCAGGATATTGGTTATTTAACTATGAGCAACGTGTGCAGTGTTAGGTTTAAGGTAACATGTTGGAAATGTACCTATTCTTCTTTCAACCTTTTTTATACTGGTTCTTAACTTTGGGGAGGGGCATTCAGGGATCTGTCTGAGACTGGATATACATAGATGACTTACATTTATTTTGTTTCCTACCCATCATTCTTTCCTTTTCCTGAGAATTTAATCCATATTTTCCTTGTGTAGTAACTCCTTCCTCACTGTCAGGCATGGTCTTAGGGGTGAGTATTTATTGCAGACCTGACCTCAAGGGTGTGTACATGATGTTCGTGGGCCAGTGAGACTTGATCCTAGGACTTTCCTAAACTCTGGAGAAAGAGAATCTCTTCTGTTGAATTGAAGCTGTAAAGGTGTCAGCCTAGAGCTGCCCCCCACGGGATGAGCATCTCTGAGCATGGGGTCAGGGAGGGAGAGGGGAGGCAGGGAGAGAGAGTAGGGGCGGGGAGGAAGAGAGGGAACAGGGGAGGGAAGGAGCTGAGACAGATACACACCTTTGTCATATGAGTTGAGTCACTGGATCTACTTCTGGATTTTTCAAGTATTTGAGCCAGTGAATTCCCTTCTTTTGCTTAAGCTATTTTGAATTTGATTTTCTGTCATTTGAGGGTGAAAGAGTCTCATTCTCCTAGAGAATGCCTTATGTGCTTATGCAAAGGATCAGAGGTTTACAGATCTGTAGAAGCCCCTGAACCTCTGTTCAGCATTACTGTCAACAACATTTTCCCCGTAAATCCAGATTCAGTATTGTTAACCATTAACTAATTAATGGTCGTCCTTGGGACAATTTGATCTTTATTACAAACATACATATAACATCTTGTTATTTATTGTAGTTGAGGGGATGGGTTATTTTTATTAATGCCTTTTAGATTAATCAAGAGTTAACCCATTTATCTCCTTCAGCTTCTTTCAGCAAGGATATCCTTTGTGAAATGTTGGGATTCCACTTTATTCATTATCTGTCTCTATCCGCTTATAAATATTCTTGCCAACCATAATTCTTAGATCTAGGAAATCAGACCATAAACCATAAAAGCAACAAAATTCACCAAAGGCCTCATAAAATACAAATATGAAGTCATCCCTGACTTTCACTAACTTGAATAACTTGAAGAAAAGGTAAAATGATTTTAATTTTGTTATTAGGAGGAAGCTTCTGATTCAGTAGAAAATGATGGATATTTAAAAATGTATTCAATAAGAACTATTTGCTGCAAGGCAACATTAAAAATAATAGGGCAATTGGGAAGTACTTGCTGTGATAATAAGATCTCAGAGAGCATTGTGACATCTGTGGTCACTTGATAGGTATGAGTTAATGAGTCTGGCCTCAGAGAGGGTGATTATTTCTTTCTGGACCCTGCACCTGCATTGGACCTAGCTCCTACTAGGTACATAATGATGCCTGTTTTGGTTCTACAGAACAAGGAAGTTGATTTATAATCACTTGTGGGTGGTGTGAGAATGGGCCTGAATTTAATATACTAAATTTACTGTTTCCTGTAGAAACAGACATTTCAGAAAAAAAAAATACCAACTAATTTCTAATTGGGTAGAACACATGGAGCAAGAGTAAAAAGTTGAGCTTGCATTTGAGTTCCGGTCCTCATTCCCTGTGCTCCGGTCACGTGTTCCTCGAAACTGTCCTGATGTCTTTTGCTTTATTCCCTCTCCAGAATGCCCTTAATGAGTTAGTACTGAATTATGAAATATATGAATTAGTACTAATTGATACTAGTATATGAAGTCCTATATTCTAACTCAGTTTACACTCCAGGAAGCTTCTTTGGGCATCGTAGTAAGATGATCTTTTCCCATTTATTAACACACATCATCCCATTCTCTCTTCCTCCATTTGTGCAGAATTTTTATTTTATTCCTACTAAATGCTTCATGCTTTGGGCATTACATTAAGTGTTAGTAGGCCAAAGAAGAACAGTGTGCCATTCCTGCCCTCTGGTGGTTGAAAGAAACATTGCAAACAAGTAATAAAGATGTGTGCTATGACTCTTACTAGCCTTGGTATCATTTGTTTCTTTTATTCCTACATCATTTACTGGTTTACGGATTTAACAAGCATGTAATGGGCATCTTCTTTATGACAGTCTTCATTAGTACCTGTCTGGTGTGTTAGCATCCTGGCCTTTGGTAGCAGTAGTTAACATAGTTGAAGTCTTACAAATAGAATTCGAAAAAGCATGCTTTTAATATGTTTAAATCTGACTTTTAGGATTCTGTATTTAGGTTACAAGGTGTTTCCCTATCTACACGTAACATTTGTAGGCCTACTGAGCTTCAAATTGGTTATATGTACGATGGATGAAAAATGATGACGTATGGTGTTTTAGTTTTCTTGCTGCTTAACAATTTACCTCAAAACTTAGCAGCTTAAAGCAACAAAACATTTAATATCAGAGTTTCTGTGTGTCAGGAATTAGGGAAGTGACTTAGCTGTCAAGATATTGGTCAGGGTTGTAGTCACTGGGGCTGGAGGATCTGGAGGATCTGGTTGGCTTTATCAGAGTAAGTGATTCACGAGAGAAAGAGCAAGAGGGAAGCCACAGTGTTTTCAGTGACCTATCCTTCGACGTCAGGCTTTTGTCGTTTTTGCAGTATCCTTTGCATAGGACAGTGAGGTGTATATCGTGTGCAAAGGGTCTGCTTCAGGGCTTAAGTACCAGGACATGAGAATCACCAGGGCCACATTGTACACTGTAGGCAATGACTTTGGCCTGTGTGAAGAAGATGCAAGTAAATCTTCAAATGGAAGTATTTTAGAGTGAAATATGGGGTTGGAAAATCAGACCAGCTCATCGTCACTTCAGTTTTCATTCTTCATTCCCCTGGGAGAATGTCGATAAGTTCTCCATGTTCCCAAGCTGACACTTTTAAATGGATCACTTAGGAAAATAGGAAAAGAATGGTAACAGAAATGAGTTTTATGAGAACATACTTATATGAATGTGAGATTGGAACATTTTAATTTTTTAAAAATGTGATCTGTTTCAATTTATGTTTCTGTGCCACTCAGTGGTGAGAAATATTTCTGCAGAGAGAATGCTTAGTGATGGCGGACCAGTTTCATAGAAACTACTGCTTGTTTTTCAAAGATTTCTTTGTCAAATTACTTGCATATTTTAATTTGAGCAGTGAGCACCATTCTGGGTCTACAGCGTGTCGGAACTCTGCTAGTCTTATCAGTGTCATGATGAAAAATGGAACAATACGGTTGGCTGGGTGGTAAGGAGAAGGTGGCCACGTCATGCATATGCAAGTTTAAACATTGCTGAGTTATTAGGATCAGATATGAACAAAACTGAGAGTAAAGTGTTTAAACCAGAATTTTACTTTAGTATTAAGAACATCAGGACTTTGAAGTAAAATCAGTAAGGAAAACCGAAGTTTTCACTCTTCTCTGCTACTTCCCCCCAAGTTATTTTCCTCCTCCGTTTTCTGTCTTAATACATTTTTTCATAAATAACATCTGTTTTCAGGTTAGTATGTTCATTTTGAAAATATAACAATGATACTTTCAGCATTGTGAATGTCTAAGAAAGAAAAATATGGGAGATACAGACAACTTAAGGGGAACCTGGGTGGCTCAGTCGTTAAGCATCTGCCTTCGACTCAGGTCATGATACCAGGGTTCTGGGATCCAGCCCCGCATTGGGCTCCATGCTTGGCAGGAAGCCTGCTTCTCCCTCTCCCACTCCCCCTGCTCTTGTTCCCTCTCTCTCTGTGTCTCTCTCTGTCAAATAAATAAATAAAATCTTTAAAAAAAAAAAAAACAACTTAAAATATTAAAATTGTATTGATCTGTTTTTCATCCAATCATTTCAGTACCATTTTAGGAACAAATCATATTAGAAATGCTGTTCCTGGCTCTGCAGTTTTATTGATGCTTCTGGTAATAGCCAACCTAGAGTAAATGTTTCCATGGAATAACTATATAATAGCCCATAATGCTTGTTCATGTTTAAGGTCTTGTTTTGCAAATTTGACTTATAAAATTAATATATCCATAAATCTGTAATCCCAAAAGGCAAATGAATAGATTTATAATACATTATACGTTGAGACTATTTTCTTTAGAACATATTTCATTGGCTGTATTCTTTTCTTACGAGTTTATTCATTTCTATTTCATCTTGTGATTATTTACATTTATAATATATGTATAAAGGCATGATGTAATCTTAGTGGTAAGATAATTTAAAGGAAAGTCCTTTCACTGAACAAATATTTACTGGGCTTCTATTATATATATGTATCAGAGCCTCTGGTAGCTTCTGGGGTCAGTGTTGAACAAAATAGGCACTCTCACTGAATTTTTGCAACTGTCAGCACAGAAGAGAAATGGATGGACATTAGACTAATAACTACAGAGGTAAATATATAAGTATATTTTTAAGTACTTAAGCCGAGACCTGAAAGATAAGTAGGAGGAGTTAGTTTGCTGGGGAAGAGCCTTGTAGGCTATGAAGATCCACAGGGTCTGAAAGCAGCTGGATTCCCTGGAGGAGCCTCCCCATCTGCACCTGGAGACAGGGCCAGGGGCCACACTGCAAGGCCTTACAGCCCAATTAAGTTCTTAGCACTTGATTTCAGATGCTGTGGGAAACTGAAGGTTTTCAGTAGGAGAGTTGTATTTTGGATTTACTCTGGCTGCCTGGTGGAGAATTAAATGATGCGAGTCTAAGAATAGAAAAAGGAGAATGGTTAAGAAGCTACTGCATTTGTCCAAATGAGAAAAGGTGATGCATGAATTAAGGGGGTGTCAGCAGAGATACAGGAAAGTAGACTAATTGGAGAGAGATTTCAGATGTCATGCACACAGGATTTGTTGGATTACCTGGGAAGAATAATTCTCAGCTTTGTGACTTTGGCAGCTGGGTTGGAAGTTCCATATTTTGAAACGAGAAAAATGGTATATTCTTTTGAGGGTGTGGGGCAAGGTGGGGAGTGGGGAAGAGTTGTGTTGAAGGATGGAGAAGTCAAGAGATTTGCTTCTTGGTAGGCTGAGTTTGAAATGGTTGTGGGAAAACCCAAGTAGGGAGATTTCAGGCAGGCAGTTGGGTATAGTAGTCTGGAACTTGGAGTGGGCTAGAAAAAATAAATTTGGCAAATGCCAGTGTGTCCTGCAGTTTAGGCCAATGAACAGACTGGAGGACGAGTTCTTAAGTCCTGTTCAGACCAGTGATAGGATGAGGATGACCTAACTGTGCTAAAATTCTATTGACATGAAGAGCAATTGCTTTTCGAATAATAAAAATCAGAATGTTGCTTATTAAACGAACTTTGGAAAAAGCCAGAATTTTTTTTCATTAGATCTTTTTGTGATTTAATGCCTCCCCCTTCTTTTTTTCCTGATCTCATTCTAGAGGAATTTGATTACTTGCTTTTCTGTGCTTTTCCAAAGACATTAATCCATTTCCTTATTAAATGTCGAGGTCTGGTTACAGCATGTTGACTCCCCATTTCCTCTTTGTAGCTTGTTTTTTAGAAGTTATTAATCAGCTGAGTCTTAGTATCATTTTCCCATAGCTTCTCTTAAGCTTCATTGTGCCATTTTGGTAAAAAGAAAACCATCAGTGCACAATAGAATCATTACTCTGACCTTTTTTGCTTATCCTGACTCATTTTGAAGTAATCTCGAAATCTTCCTATTAGTTCAAAGAAATCTTTAGTTCTATTTATTAGTATTTTTATTTTCAGTGGTAGAAATACTGGTTTAAAGCTAGGAAAACTTCCTTATGGATAACAATGCCTTTCTCTTGAAGCATTATAAATAAGTAACTGAATTTACCACCTGATTGTATAATTGTTTTTTAATTTCCCAAAATGTCTTTTTAAAAATATTTGTTCATGGGGAACCTGGGTGGCTCAGTTGGTTAAGCATCTGACTTTGTCTCAGGTCATGATCTCGGGTCCTGGCATAGATCCCCATGTTGGCCTTGCTGCTCTGCGGGGTGTCTGCTTGCCCCTCCCCCTGCTCGAGCTCTCTCTGTCTCTTTCTCTCAAATAAATAAATAAAATCTTTAAAAAATATATATTTGTTCATTTGTCGGTTTAATGCAAAGCCTATGCCGGGGGCTACAGAAGAGAGAGCTGGAAGATAATTCTTGGACTGAAGATACTTGGCTATGTCTGCAGCCCGTGTCATAAAAGCATAGAACTTTATGTATCACACATCAGTCGTAACAATCTGGAAGTCCACTTAGAGGAAAATATAATTGTTTCTGGAGCATTATAGAGAACCAACCTTAAAAGCCCAACGTATCTAATTATTTTTAACATGTTGGAGAAGTGAATATGATTCATTTAGTCAGAAATTTCAATGATCTCAGGATCATTTCAAGTTCCCTATATGATCTTCCTCTTATTACTTGCCTCACTGTTTTGAGTCAGCCACTACGTGTGTTTTAAAAGGGGTATCCCCAAGGAGAAGGGACTTCCTTATTTTCAAAATGGGCAGGACTGAGATTAGGAAAAATGCACCTGGGCCAGAGCCAATTTCCACAGGGACTTTAAAATCTCAACGTGAAAATAAAATGAGCAGTGACACTCAGGTGATCAGCAGGCAGGGAGAAGAGACTTAAGAAAAGAACATGGTGGGTGAGAACTGAGGACGTGGGGACGCATCCTTAATTCTAAGGATGTTACCATTGGTATTTTACGTCACTGGTTTTAAACTTTTTTGACCATAATCCACAGTAAGAAATACATATTATTGCATGATGTGTTGTCTACATACAAACACTTTTTTTATATATAAAATCAAAATGAAAAAATACTTTCGCCATATTGCCTGTATCATCTCTTCTGTTTCATTATTTTAAAGTGCTGGTAGAAAGCATCCCATTAATTGCATTTCATTATCCTCTAACGGGTTACACCAGGGTTTACAAATACTGACCTGTGCACCAGTGAGATTTACGTGGGCACTGATGGAAGTGAGGTAAGGATTATTTTTTGCATGTAACTGTTATCCTGGGTCATGTGCCCGTATGGAGAAATGAAATTATCTTTATATCCTGACACAAAGCTTTCCACAGGCAAGCATCGAGTTAACGTTTACTACTGTTGAACAAACAGCAAGCAGTCATCCCTGCTATGCAGCCTAATTGGTTGTTGGTAATACTGGTCTTGTCCCCTGAACTCATCTCATTGCAAGACAGGAGATGTTTGTTTATCAACTGCAGCTGCCATGAACCAAAATAATTCATTAGGTAATACAAAATAAACTACATTTTAATATAATCGAGTGAGGAGGACCCACCGTGTCCTCAAATCACCCCCAAACTTAGTACAGTAATCATTTCTTATTATTCGCCATTCCTGTGGCGCAAGAATTCTGGAGCTGCTTGGTTGGGCAGTCCTGGCTTTGGGTGTCTTAGGAGGTTTTAGTTCCATATTGGCTGCAGCTTTAGTCTCTGAAAGTTTGAAAGGTTCAGCTGGAGGATCATGTGGCTGGCAAGTTGGTTTCTCTCCCTGTGGGCCCCTCGCAGGGTTCCGTGCCCTCATGACTTGGCACCGGGCTTTGTCCAGAGTGAGCTATCCAAGAGACCCAGGCAGAAGCTGCAGTGGAGGGGACCGCAAGGGTGCGAATACCAGGAGGTGAGGATCCTTGGGGCATATCTTAGAGACTAGCTACTGTACCGTAGTCGGATATCTTTGTTAATGATTGCCTTGAATTTTTAACAAAGGAAAAAGTAAACCTGTAAATGCTTGTTTTATTTTTTATTTTTGTAAAGCATTTGCAGAGAAGTATGGACATTTCTACTTTTTACAGGAATTTTGGAGAGAATTTAAAGGTATAAGAAATGATAAATTTCAGAAATTGGGATTCTTTATGGAATAATGGTTAAGCAAGATCTATTTAGTTAGCAAAGTAAAGAATTATGAAAAATATAGTTACTGAATAGAATAGAAAATAATTCTCAGTAAAATTGGTAATACTAATCACTAATAAGTAACATAACCTATTAAACCAATTGGGCAGAGACATGTGTTATGACATTCTACTTAATTGATATTCTAGATTAGGATTTGGCAACAGGTGCCTGTGGACCAAATCCAGCATGCTGCCTGTTTTTATAAATAAAGTTTTATTAGAACGCAGCCACATTCATCTGTTTCCACATTGTGACTGCTTTCTCATTGCGACAGCAGAGGCAATAGTTTTGTGACAAAGACTGTGCACAAAGTCTAAAATATTTACTATGCTTTGAAGAATAAGTTTATTGACCCCCGCTCTAGATTTTAGACTTTTAAATACAAGATTAGGTTTTGGAGTGTTGATGAGATGCATAAATCTGAGGATAGTAGTTTCTAAGTGAACTTCTGAACATAAAAGAGTGTGCAATGTTAACAGTGTTCTTAATTTTTTTTTAGGAAAAAGTCATATTAATTAGAAGATGGAGGGACAGAATATTGTAGGATTTGCAAGAATAATGCTTCATTAGGCAAGACTTTGCTTATTAAGAAAAGTCATGAGCTTTGAATAGGGCCCATGTGGGAAACATGAAGCCAGCATTTGAAAAACAAATGTGAACATTATGTTGACTGAATTAGGTTATTGTGAAAAAACAATTTAAACATTTTAATTTATTTCTTACTCCAAATTAGAGATTAGGAATTTTGTTATTTACTTTGAAATCTATTCTGGTTTATGGCTAGAGTTTTGCCTTTGTTGTTGTTGTTGTTGTTGTTTGTTTGTTGTGGATGTGGAAGCACAGTGTTGAGAATATGGCCATGAGTAATAACCATTTTCTGCCCTTCTACTGCAGAATGACTTGAGATACAGGTACTTACCAGTCTTGATGATATGCAGCAGACAAACTGAGAAATGAAATTTCCAGATAATTAGCACAAAGTTTAGGGCTCAGGGTTGTAGGAGCAAGGACAAGGAGCTAGGTGCTCATGTGCAGGTGGATGGGGAAATCCCAGGGGAAATGTATTTCTGATAGTACTGCCAGCATATGTCACCCTACCAGAGTGACTTTGTGGTCATTGTTAAAACCTGCTTTTCTAAACTAGGGAGAAGAATTTATACCAAACAGAATATATGTTAAGATTATGGTATCCAGATGAAAAGATTTGGAGGTGAAGTTATTTTTGCATTTTAATTTTAGAAAAGAACGATAGCTACCATTGATTGGGCACACTCACACCATTTCAGGCTTTGTGCTAGGTGCATTTCAAAAATTGGCTCATCTACCGCTCTCAGTAACTCCATAGGGTAAAAAATAGTGTTATCCTCATTCAACACATGAGTTAAGTGAACCTTGGCGAGTTTAACTTGCCCAAATTCAGTAGTCGGAGTAGGACTCCAACTGGGGACATCTCACTCCAGATGTCTCCACATCACGCTGCCAGCCCATAAATCTGTCATCTTGTTCCCAGCTCCTATTATTTCCCTTCCATTTTCTCTTCCCTTCCTCCCCCCTTCTTCCCTTTCCCATTTCCTTTCTCTTTTTTTTTATTGTTAATTACATAACTAACACATGGTATCAAAACATTTTAGCATAAAACAGTGTAAAGTAAAAAATGAAAGTAGGCTTTATCCATACTATTAACATTTGCTATTCTCTTCCCTGCTTCCTTTGCCCAAGATACTGTACACAAGTCATAGATGTTTTCCATGACAGGACACACAGTTCTTTCTCTCCTATTATTTTTAACGGCTTCACAACATATTCCACAGTACAGAAGTTAATTTATGTAGCCCTTCCTATTGATTATTCTCTTGACCTTTGGCATCTTGTTTTCTCTCTGTTGCTGTTTATATAACTTGGCCTAATGAGCATCTGGTGTTTGCCTTGCATACACTAATTGAGATGACCGAAGTTTATTTATCAATCTAGATAGTTTTTAAAAAGCAATGGTGGTTGTGTTCTTTCCATGACCTTAATGGTATTTTGAGTCTAATTTTTTGAATGGGATTTTGTTTCTGTGCCATGAGGTCTTGTTGACCCTTTCTTAAACTCCTTTTTCTTTTCTCAGTTCTCAGCACATTATAATTTATATGTCGGTGATAATTTTTAAAAATTTAGGCATGAGCTATCTCAATCAAAAGTTTTAAATTAGCACATAAAAGTGACTTGAGTTGACTCTTCATAGGTCATTAGAATGTAAATCTATATGGTTACATATATGTAGTGAAAAAAATTGAACCATGAATTATCAGGAAGCAATTTTTCCAAAAGAGTGTTAAGATACCAGGGCTCCTGGGTGGCTCGATCGGTTAAATGCCTGCCTTGGGCTCAGGTCATGATCCCAGGGTCCTGGGATCGAGTCCCTCATGGGCTCCCTGCTCAGCAGGGAATCTGCCTCACTCTACCTCTTCCTCCTCCTCAAATAAATAAATGAAATCTTTTTTTTTTTTAAAGAGTGTTTAGATACTTAACCTAATTCCTGATATCATTTTAGTAACTTCTTTAAATAAAGCACACAATACTGCGATCATTGTTGATATATTGGTAAATTATGCTTTTTATACAGCAGTGATGCTTATTTTGGAAGATACTATTTTAGAAAACTAACTTGTCCAAAATGCATTAGTACAGAGTGTCTGCTTGTGTGTAGTAGTAGTATTTATGAAATGAAGGAAGGGATAGATGGATAGGAGAGAGGAAGGAGAAAAAAATCGAGACGTTTTCTATTTGTTAGTACACCAATGTTAATGGTTATAGTAGAACTGTGAAGAATAACCATTAACATATCCAGCTAGCAAGAATGCCTAACAAAGCAAGAAAACCCGCCCGGTTGCCCTCTTGTTTTAGATGAGTGTGACTAGAAGGGAGACACTGTGGCAGAGTAGAAAAAAGCCTCCTCTCTTATCCCTTCCTTCACTTTCTGGGCAGTGCAGCCTGGATAACGTCTGTCTGCTTTCACCTTTCCTCATACGTAATGTGAACAGCCAAACCCATCTGACAGTGTTCTTGTACAAGAGAAGGATCAGTCGTATATGCACAATACTTGCAGTGATTCTCAACAAGTGGTAGTTGGGACCATGTTGCTGCTGAAGCTGCAGCCCTGGCTGAGGGGTTTTTAGCTTTTCTTCTGTCTGTGATTTTCTTTCCTTTTTCTTTTATTTTTTTTATGAAAATCACTTAGGGTAGTGATTTCAGGGTGGTTTATAATTAATGGGGTGAGAAAATAAGCGGAATGGGCTTTGGGGATGCCAGAATTGATTGATGATACTGACTGAAAATTTTTAAATCCTTGTTTGTTGTCTACAATCAGTCAAGAATTTGGTGAAGTCCTGAGACCCAACTAGTCTTATTACCTCTAGAAATGAATATACCCCTTGCCGACTGTATCCCTTTCCCTGCCCTTCTGCAGAGATGACTCTCTTCTCTACTGACTCCACGTTGCTCTTTCAACTTTAAGAACCTCTTTGCTCTGATCTTTCTCAACTTCTTGACGACATTCAGCATAGTTCGTCCTCGACACCTTTTTCCCTTGGCTTCTGTGACATCGTGCACTTTGGGGTTTCTTGCTGCTTTTCTGGCTACTCTTTTACTGGCTGTTTTTCCTTTGTTGTAGCCATTCTGCTCTGTCTTCCATTCTTCAGATATGCCAGTGAAATTTACTTTGGAGGATCTTACTTATTCCTGCCTCAGGGCCTTAGCACTGACCTTTTCACTCTGCCTGGCTTTTTGCTCCCATCCCATTTTTTTTTTTAAAGATTTCATTTGACAGAGCGAGAGATCACAAGTAGGCAGAGAGGTAGGCAGAAAGAGGAGGAAGCAGGCTCCCCGCTGAGCTGAGAGCCAGATGCGGGGCTCGATCCCAGGACCCTGAGATCATGAGCTGAGCCAAAGGCAGAGGCTTTAACCCACTGAGCCACCCAGGGGCCCCTCCCATCCCATTTTTTGAATGAGGCTTATCCTGACCCACATTATCCTAGGCACATCCCTGACCTTTTCCTTTTTCCATAGCATTTACCCCTTCTGTCATACTACATAGTTTACTTACTATATTTATCTTCTCTGATAAAGTATAAGCTCCGTGAGGACAAGGATCTGAATTTTGTGTTTGCTTTGGTTTTTTCCCCACAGATATACCAAGCACCTAGCATAGGGCCATAGTAGACATTGTTGATTGATTGAGAGCATTGCATCTAGCCTGTGTTCTCTTTTAGGTTACCTCGTTGACTTTCAAGGCTCTTTGCACACCACATACATAAATCTACAGCTCCCACCTAGACCTTTTTCCAAGTCTCTGCTCACTGACTCTCCACATAGTTAATAGTAGACATAATCAGAAAAACAGAAAACCTTGCAGGCATCCTTAATTTCTCTCTCACCTTCACTTACCCTTCTTCCTTCCTCTCCAGTCTATCAGTAGGCCCTGTTGACCCCTCTTTTCAGAAAGTATCTGAAAAGATAGCAAATCATCTGTGCCACTCTCTCTCTCACCCAAACAGTAATAGCAGCCTCTCAACTTTTCCACATTACAATCCACTCTCTACATTGTAGCCAGAGACATCTTCTTAAAATACAAAACTGCGAAGCAGCCTTCCAGTGGCTTTCATAGCACTTAGAATAAAACCCAAAGTCTCTTCTCTGGCTTATAAATCCAACACTAGTTGACCCACTGCCTCTCAAACCTCATCTCTTAACTGTTTTCGCCTCACCCCCTCACACTGTGGTCACTGGAGGCCTTCCTTCTTCTCTTCAGATGTGCTAACGGTGAAGTCCTTGGACTAACTTAACTGCCAGTGTTCAAGATGGCTTAAATGCTGCCTCTTCGGGACTTCTCTTGACCATCCATTCATTCTGTCACTCAGCCCATCTTTCTTCTTTGCATAACCCTGTCCCCACCATCTTCTATATTGTTGACTGAATCTTTTCCCTCAGAGACTGTAAGCTCTGTAAGACGTCTGTACTTGGTCCCACTGTATCCCTAACATGTACAGCAGTGTCTGATAAAGTTGGTGCTTGATAAATACTTGTAGACTGAATGAATAAATGAATAAAAGGGAACAAATTGTTTTTTAAGAGTTAAAAATTTCTATAATACTTCAGATAATATTTTAACTAACTGATTAAGAATATCCTTAGGTTGGATGGGGGGAAAAAATATGACTATTCTGATTTTGGGGAAGAGGCATTAAGAAATACTTCTCTGTCCCTTAGTAGCAAACAGGAAATAGTCCTGCCCCATCCCCCTTTTTTCTTTTCATGTATACAATACAGTATTTTAAAAATACTCTTCTCTTACATCTTTATTCAGAACAAAGTTGTTTTGTGTTTGCTTTTGTTTTTCTAGGAAAGCACGAGAGATTTTCTTATAGTCTAAGCATTGTCTATAGCAAAAGACCATTTGAATGCCAAAATAATGTATCATTAGGTCTATTCATTATCTTGCCACATGCAAAGTAGATGCTAAGTAAGGGCTTATCACTGCAGTAAAAGTCACTAGGATATTTAAGTTTATCTTACAAAATATGTTTTAAAATTTACAGGTTTTCTTAGACAGATTATAATGCAAAATATATGCCTTTGCCCAAGATTCTTATTAATATATGCTTCAGATTTTGTAGGGACTCTTTTACTTATTATTTCTTTGTCATGGTACAGTTCCTGGGGCTCACTTTCTTGGTATATATATTTGAAAAGAATTCCTAATTTCATTATATTAAGATTGAATATTTTAAAAAAGCAAAATGCTTCCACTTTTTAAAAATACCATCTGAGGATCTCTGAGTGAGAAAGCAATAAACAATAAATAGGGACCTTTTACCAACGAGTTGTGTGGAGTCAGGACTCTGTGATTATCTCTGTGTCCATCTCACCCCATGCACTAGTGAGTGCCTAGAACAGTGCTCTGTTCTAGGGGCTCTTCCCCGAAGAAGAAACTCAAAATCGTGTGGAGAGTTTCTTCCTAATGTCTGGCCCCACCCTGGTCACACTGAAAGATTTCTAGACCCTGAATGTGTGTGCCTGAGTTGTTTTTCAGCCACACAAATGATTCAGTTGTGAGCTATGGTAAAAAACAAAATGACAATGAAGTGCAATCTAAGGTTTGTGTCCTCGCTTCCATTCTCCCTCCTCCTGCTCCCTCCCTGTGGTTCAGTATTCAATGCCGGGAAAGTATGTTTAGTCTTGGAGCCATCCATCTATCCCCCTGTGTCCGCGTGCAGTGCAATGCACCAGACTGTGTGAAGTCTTCACAGACTACTCACTTGTCATAGAAATAGATTATATCTTTTGTTGAATTTTTACGAATTCATTCATGTCAGAGTAGCATTTGGGAAATATTTTTTCAAATTTCGTAGGTAGAAAAAGGATAAGCAAGCAAATTAAAGAGTGAGTGGCAAGAGATAAAGATAAAAAAAATAGGACCTCTAATTAAGATCAAAGGTAAATGTAATTACAAGATGACCTCAATTTTAAAACAGAATGCTAAGTTGAATGTTTAAGAGAGAGAAAATTCGGATTAAAGAGTTATTAAGTGATATGGAAGAAGTCAAAACGTGAGTTAAAAAGTGGACGTGCTATGCCAATGTGCTGGAATTAATGCCTCTTTTTACCTAATTTCCTATCTGCCTGTTTTTCCAAAGTTATCTCCTCCATTCAGCTGTTGAGCACTTGACCTTAACGCCTCATTATCCAGGGTAGAAAGCCCTTCTTGCCATCTGCTTCCAAATTCTGTCTTCCCCGAATATTAGCTTGTGTTTTCTCTTCTCTCTCCTCCCAGTTTTGACAGCCTACCCTTCTTCCCACTGTTCGCACCAGTGCCACAAATTTTCTAGTCCCCACACCACTCCCCAGTCCTCTCCTGCCCTACTCGTCTGCCTCCAGCCTGGCTTTTTCCTCTCCCTGCCTCTTCTCTCTGGTCCAGATCCTCAGTATTCATCTACAGCATTTCAGAAAGGTCACCCCCTCCCAGAATCTTCTCTGAATTTTCCTCATCAAAATGCTCTCTCTCATCCCTCTAAACTCCCCAGTGCAGCAGACCATCTATGTCTCCTTTGCTGTGATCATCTTGTATTAGTGTCATGTACTCTTGTCTCATGGTCCTTAAGCTCTTTTGAAGACAGCGATAGTCCCCTTGTTTCTGTTTCCTCTGTGCATTGCCTTGCACCATACCTCATGTATAACATGTTCTCAGTAAATATTTATAGATCAGAAGTAGATTTGTTTGCACTGAAGAACTTTCCTTTCTCCTTCAGAGAGCATAGTTTTCTAGAAACTGTTTTTATAGAATCCTCACTTTGACACATATTGTACACAAAACTTACTAGACTTAGCAGTACATAAAACATATGCATATTGACACTTTTTTTTGATACATTGTATGACGGTATTTACTTTTTATTCTGTGCTGCTTCTTGTCCTGGGCTTTTCTTTTTTAGAGAGAGAATAGAATGCTTATATAGCTTACATTGCCTTCAGACCTTGCAGTTCAACCTACCTAATGCTCATTGGCAGTGGGAATGATGAGTTACTTTGGGAGCATGCTAAAGAAAATGATGCGTTGGTAGCTTTCTTTGAACTTAACACCTTTTTTTGGGTGGGGGGAAGGTGTTGGAATTAGGTAGATGTGGTTCCATAAACAGTTCTCGTGTTCCTTTTTAACATTTTATTTTTTACAACTTCTCCGAAACTCTTAATGATCTTGTCTCACCATCTATGAGGGGCCTTATCTTAGCTACTGCTGTTGAGGTTGTCTGCTTCTTGTGCCTTCTTATTTTCCCAGGTCTTCCAGATTAATTTGGGGTCAGGAGAGAAGGGGAAGCAAGGCTACTATTTATAAAGAGACATTTGTGTACGAGGTAGTTAGGTATTTAATATTTAATGATGAGGAAGTATAGAAGTAATCAAGGCTGGTTGTGAAGAAAGGAAAATCATAAATTAGTGTATGGACCCAGGTAAAGATGTATTAGCCCCACTCTGCCTGTGGTTTGCTCTCCCAGGCTTGGTGTGTGTCAGCTATATGACCACTTTCTATTTTTGTTTGTCTGCCCAAGGTGAAAATGGGAAGTGGATTCGTAAGAATTGTCTGCATGCTTTTGGTGGGGCTGTATCTGCCGTGCTAGATTTTTTTTTCTTCTGAAAGATTTAAACGATCTCTATGAGCTTCTTGACCATATTTCCATCATGCAAAATGATATGCCTTTGCAGCAACTTATTCAGCATACCAGGCAAATTAGTTATTTGATTACATAAGCATATATATGCAAACTATTTTGTTGATTTGTGTGTGTGGCATTTTTGTAAAAAATTGTTCTTAAAAATGGAAAAAAGTCATTAATCCTATTTATAGCTTTATCAACATTTGGGTGAGGTCTGTTATTATATAAACATATATTCTATTATATAATGTATAATCTGTAGATGAGAAAAATCCATACTGCTATATTTTGAAATTAGCAGACATATTTAATAAAGATACTGAACATTTCAGTTTATTGATGTTTACTAATATTTCCAAAAGAAAAATTAAAATACTACAGATAGTTTGCAGATTGTTTTATTTGGTGAATAGCCAAGAGTACAGAATAACAGGTTAAAACGTAAAATATGAATGGCTTATGGTTTGCCTAATTCATCAGTGGTCAGATTTACTTTTTGGGGTCATATTCTGCACGTGTTGATATTTCCGGTATTTTGAGAAATACCTATGTTGACATAGTTAATGAAATATTGAAACCTAAGGATTTGGGGTTTTTTTGTTAAAGTATAGAAATAATTATTTCCAGGCACATCAAATTAAAT
Source organism: Potos flavus (assembly GCA_028534135.1). Taxonomy (NCBI): domain Eukaryota; kingdom Metazoa; phylum Chordata; class Mammalia; order Carnivora; family Procyonidae; genus Potos; species Potos flavus. The sequence continues at coordinate 77,982,012 of CM052897.1, read as the reverse complement.
GAACCACAAAAATCACAAAGTCAGAAACAAATCAATTATCATTTGGCGGTTCCGTTTAGTTTATGGCAGTTAATGATCTTCAATTGAATTTGCAGCTCTCTGGGTTTGTTTGGAAGTAGGCCATCACATGCTGAGATGAAATACCAAGTCATTTAAATTAGATACCGAGCATGCTCATATGAAGTACTTACTCTTGGAGACTGCAGTGAGGTTCAGTTTTCTTCTAGGGGGAAGAGCTGGAAAGAGCTCACCGTGTGCCCTTTTTGTCATCATTCTGTCAGAGGGCATGTAATTTGTCGTTGGAAACCAGAAGCCTGAGACAGAAAGAAGAATGCAGGTTTTTAGCAAAAGGCTATTTGGTGAGTTAATTAGCTGTTTTTTTCTCTTTTGTAATTCCTAGCAAGGCTGTGTCTTTTATCTGCTGCCTGTTTTGTACTAAGCTGAAGCTTTATGTAGCAAGTAACTTAGCTGAGATTGGGAGAAAATTGTTTCTGCTGCCCAGATCTCACTCTTTTGAAATATTTTCAGTACATTTCTGAGGTGACAAGTTCATAAATTGCTATGATGATACTCCTTCGTGTTCTCCACAAATTCCATTTGCTCACTGGTGCTGACTAATGCTGGCGGAGTTGTGTGCTGAGGGAGCTCAGGATTTGTCTGTTCGGACAGTTTAGCATTTTTGTTCTTGTATTTTGATGAAATTATAATTTTTACTTTCACATTTCTACACTTTATCTTAAAAAGTAGTGGGTAAGAGTCATTTAGCATAAAAGCAAGAATTTTTGAAAGAAAATGAGAGGATATATTATACTGTATGTACATATTGTTACATAGATGATTCAAAAATCAATTGGCTTTGTAATATAACTGGTCATTTACAGTACCCGAAAATAAAATGAGATTGACAGTACTCTGTGAAATATGTTCCAGTTATACAGTATTCATATTTAGAGTCTGTTCTGTTTTTAGTTGTTGAAGTAGCTATGTAAATGTCTGGAGTATAATAATAGTTTTGCCGTTTTGGGCTCTTCTTACTTCTCTTGAGCTCATATCATGGTGATTGCTAGGAAATGTTTTGTGGTTGTTTTTGTTATCCAAGTGCTCATGTTTTACCATGAATTTAAAGAGGGAAGTTTTTGTGCATTTTTTCCATCTTATGTTCCAATAAAATCAAATAATATTTAAATTCTATAAATTATTATTTCATAATGAACCTGATTTTGATTTATATTTATCGTAGATAAACCTGGCAGCCAAATCTTCAGGGTATTCTGGAAATTAAAATTACTCATACTCTGCATGAGACAAATTATTACATGTTTTAAAGATTTGAAGAAAAGGCATAAAATTACCAGATTTATTTCCTTGGGGGAAAATCATGTTTATTAGTAAATGTCGATGTCAGGTAAGGAATTTGAGGTATAGAAGGTGTTTTAAAGAGTTCTAGAAAAACAGTATGGTGGGGTGGGAGGACTAGGAGAGAATACTAAAGGCTTAGTACCTTCAAATGCCAGGCAATTATGTGATGCTTTCCTGAAATATCTTTATTTTGTGAACTGCCCCCACTATGCCATTTTCCAGGATTGGCACATGTGAAGGAGGTGGGTGTATACTTAAGCTCGTATATTCATGAAAAGGGAGGGTTAGCAGTTAAAGATGACGATTAAGTGACAATATTCAAGAAATCTGTTCTGCTTTTACATTCTGACTCACTTGTGTGACCTTGGGCAGCATGCACACTCTGTTTATTTCCACTTATTTTTAGCATAGTACTTTACCATGGTAATAATAGGAGGCGAGGCTAATTTAAGATTTCTAAAGTAATAAGATTATTTCTTGGACTATTGTAAAGATTCATGAGGGCTGTAAGCCACTCACAGATAGCTACTGTGGGGAAAAACCAAACAAGTGTTGCTTTTACAGAATCCTATCAAATGTTTTCTTTTTTAATTAAAAATATTTCAGGGGTGCCTGGCTGGCTCATTCGGTGGAGCATGCGACTGGGTGTAGAGACTACTTAAAAATAATACCTTTTAAAAATATTTTGAGGGCGCCTGGGTGGCTCAGATGGTTAAGTGTCTGCCTTCGGCTCAGGTCATGATCCCGGGGTCCTGGGATCGAGTCCTGCATCAGGCTCCCTGCTCAGTGGGAAGCCTGCTTCTCCCTCTGCCTCTCTCTCTCTCTGTGTCTCTCATGAGTAAATAAATAAAATCTTAAAAAAAGAAAAAAAATTTTTTTGAGTGTGTAAAAATAAACATGTGTAAGTCCTCTGTGGTCTTTGGAACTAATTTGCTAATACATATTTACCCTAGTTTGTGAACAATCATGAAATTTCCATGGCAGAATTATACTTTACATTATTTTCTCTTATGTATTTGGTCCCATTTGCCTCTAATCATAGACCTTCATAGATCTTCAATAAGAGAGAAATTGATAATCGATTGAGGTCTGTTAAAAATATGGAGAAATACTGGGAGAGTGAAAAGAGGGAACTATGAAAAGAAGAGCGACTGACGACAAGGATTTCTTTGCCAAGTTCTGCAGATGAAGCACATACCCGTATATTTTGTTCCTTTCCAAATCATTAAGTTCGTCTACTCACTTACTTAACATCTGCCAATTAAGGATAATTTAGTTCCCTAACATTTGTGAAGTTCAGTAGCGCTTAAAGATCCCAAGCGGTCTTACCTGAAAATGGGTTCGGGGGTCAAGTAAGTCTGGGGAATAATGGGCCATAAAGGCTTGTTTAGAGCCTTTAACATCTTGTTCAGAACTTTATTCCAGAACTTAATTTTCTCTGAAATATGGTTTACTTTTGAAAAGAAAAGCCAATGTATGGTATAAACACTTTGCAAACATTTAAATAATTCTGAGTATGAGCACTTAACCTTTGAAACCCATGGACAAGAATTATGGGTTTGCTTCGATCTTCTAGAAAATTGCCTCAGTTCTTTTCTCATTTTACATTTAGAAGAACAGTTTTAGAAATACAGGGGCGCCTGGGTGGCTCAGTGGGTTAAAGCCTCTGCCTTGGGCTCAGGTCATGATCTCAGGGTCCTGGGATCGAGCCCCGCATCGGGCTCTCTGCTCGGCGGGGAGCCTGCTTCCCCCTCTCTCTCTGCCTGACTCTCTGTCTACTTGTGATCTCTCTCTCTGTCAAATAAATAAATAAAATCTTAAAAAAAAAAAAAAAAGAATTCTTAAAAAAAAAAAAGAAATACAATGTAAATATACAATTAGAGGTATGATTAGATTTACAGTATTAGTGACGTAAGCTAAAGTTACATTTTTGAAAGCTCCAAATGCTAAAAGTATAAACAATAAACACTATGTGAGGGATTTGGTGGGGGGCAATATGACCAAGTAAAGATTTTAACAATTCTCACAAGTTTTCATCCATTTTCTTAAAGTTACTCCTAGATTACTCCTATAGAGAAATTAATTTTTTAAATATGGTTTGTAATAGTAAATAAGTAGTATTTGTTATCTGGTGGGCCTGGGTTCTAATCTAGCTTTGCCAGTTTAGATTATGAATATTTAATTTTATATAGAGAACCCAGCATGTCACTCACAAAGTGTTCAATAAATGTTTGTCTCCTTACTTCCCCTTCCAATTAATGTTTTTTTCTGTATTAAAATTTTTTCAAAATATTACTTACCCTACTTTAAATACCAGACTCATAGAAGTATACTGATTTATAAATAATAATAAATAATAATATACTTGGACTTTCTTTATGTGACTTTTTTTTTTTTTTTTTTTTTTTTTTTGAGTAGCCTCCATGCCCAGCGTGGATCCCAATGTGGGCTTGAACTCATGACCTGAGGTCAAGACCTGAGCTGACATCAAGAGTCTGACACTTAACCCACCGAGCCACCCAGGTGCCCCTATAACTTACTTTTAGAACCAGAACGTAGGGGCTTCTGGGTGGCTTAGTGGGTTAAGTGTCCAACTCTTGATTTGGGCTCAGCTCGTGATCTCAGGGTCATGAGATCGAGCCCTATGTGGGGCTCTATGCTGGGCATGGAACCTGCCTAATATTCTCTCTCCCTCTGCTCCTCTCCCACACTCTAAATAAATAAATACAGAATGTATACATGATAAAATGTTCAAAGAGTCTCACTTGCTTAGCCAATTTTTCTAAGAATAATTGCTAAATACCTATATGTTTCAGCTGTGTTTGTCCTGGTAGACAAAATGATGAATATTTAGGCTAAAGAAATAACCTCAAATTTGTTCCTATTACAATACAAACAATGTTATTATAAATAAAATTATGTTTGGTGAAATGCGAACTCTTAAATTAGTAGAAACCCAACAGTGCCTGGCATACAATTGGCACTCACTAAATGTTTATTGAATTAAATTTTTTTCTTTTTTATGTTTTTCAGTCTATATCAATACCACCATTTTAAAACTTATATTTGCTGTTTCTGTGTCCTCTACTTTTGTGAAGATTGCTGTTCGTTAAAAACAAAACCCTTTTTATGCCATTATTGTTTAAGAAACACATTAAGATTATTAGACCCCATACCATGATCTTCATAAACGAGCAGATAATATGAATTAACAGGGACTTTTTTTCTTTTAAACTGTAAATAATTCTTCGTTGACCTTCATAGAATTTTATAATTACTTATACCCCAGAACTCTGGAACTGTATGGCTCATCCATTGAAAATGTGGTGAAATCTGGCCTATTGTAGCCCTTATATAGCAGGATTGTTCAGCTGTTAGGGATTGAATGGGTGAATAGGTTGGCGTTGGAAGGGTACCTCAAATACTGTGTTATTGGGGTCGTGGCCGTCGTACGTTAGCTTCTCTCTAATACCTTTCTTCTAACAATGGCTTTTTGGCAAATTCAGGGTCAGCTAGGTAGCTTGATATAAGACTACTTTATTTTAATAAGCTCTCAGGGGTATCAGTGATTTAAGACCGGTACATCAAAAGTATATATACAATGGCCATTACTTACCCTAACTTGACATAACTTATCTCTTTAATTATGCCATTAATAGATGGCCACTAAACAGATACTCAGCAAATTCATGTGTGTTTAACCTCCATCTGTAATTTCCTCAGTGTTTTGTTGATGGTGCCCAGATTCCCACTTGATTTCACATTGTCTTGATTTGCATCCACAGTCTCTTAGTTGTCACTCCTGACTTACTGGTTCTTTTCTCATCTAGATTCTTCTCGGCAACCTTTTATCAAGTCCTCTCCTGCATTTATAGCTCATTTAGTCTAGGAATCAGGGTTTGGGGTTTCTGTTCTTTAGTTTGTTTTGCTATTTTTCCATTACTCCTGGACTTACACATCCAGATCTTCGCCAGCACCTTTCCTTTTAATAAGCTACATGCACAACTTCAGTCCTGCCTAACACACTCTAAACATTTGCAGTTTCTGGGACGGACGCCTCGGTGGTGGCAGTTAAGCATCTGCCTTCCTCTCAGGTCATGATCCCATGATGGGACTCCCTGCTCGCTGCAAGTCTGCTTCCCCCTCTCATCTCAGCCCCTCCCCCTGCTCTCTCGCTCACACTGTCTCTCTCCCTCTCTCTCAAATAAATACAGTCTTTTAAAAAAATAAATAAACATTTTCAGTTTCCTGTAACCTAGATTTCCTCAGTTGCCATCTGCCAGAGTAATAAAAAGTAAGGACCACAGGTCGGAATAAAAGTTAAAATAATAACAGTGACAGGAACAACAATAGCCTTGTATCATTTTCAAACAGAAATAGCTTCCTCCCACCCATGTTAAGCTTGATGTTAGAATGCAAACAAGCCCCCTCGGGCTTTGCAGTTCTTAGAATGCCTTTGTTTCCTCCCAGTGACTAACTATTGGCAAGCTCTTCTTGCCAAATTGTCACAGATTTTCCTTACAGGGGTTAAGCCTTAAAATGGTTTGAATTACAGCTTATGATAATAACTTCAGAATGATTTCTCCTCCACAACTCCTCAGCTCACTGGCCCTAAAATGGATTTGTTAACTTTTTCTCTTCCCTCGGGATGTGTTGTTTCTTCCCCATTACCCCTAATGCCACCCAGGAGGTTAAAGAATGGCCATCATTCCCTTAGATTACTCGAGTCTCAAGCCTTCTGCCTCTTCAGTGAAACAAATCAGACTCATATGAAAGTAGAAGATTTGTTGGCTGCTCCCTTGGCCCACCCACTTACTTTAAGGACTTTTTGTCTTGACTTTATTTTGAAAAATGGATCGTTTGATTAGTTATCAGCTTAAAGGCTCCTGTTTTGGCACCTCCGTTAAATATGGAACCTGCTTAACTGTGGTTTTCCTTGCCGTAACCCAATGAGTACACATGTTCTCACATCCTCATTTATTTTTAGAAGGGAGGGTACACGTATTAACCAACGTGGGAGCGAGGACTCCTACCCTGAACTACTTAGGAACCTCAGATGGGCTGGGTGCTTGACCCCCAGGATCCTTGGCAGATTCTTTGTTGATCTTATGTTGTCTCTGAGAATGAAGATAGACTGAGTGTCTTAGGAAGTTTTAATGTACAGTCAGTGTTTAGGTGGTTTAGTAAGCCGTATTTACTCCTGTGTAAAGGACTAGACATTGAATATGCAACATAGGGAATCTTTAATGAAAAATGCATGTGTTAGTAAAATCCTACAAATATTCTGTGATTTTTTATTACTGACATTTTGAAGTATAAGTCTAAAATCTACTTTGTAAAGATAGAAAACCACAAACCACAAGTCTAGAGCACAGGATCTATGCCTTATTTAATACAGATGGAACTTCTCCCTTAGCCATCATTTACTATGGACAGTTTCCAATGGAAGACGTTTAGGATTAAGAACCAGGACCTTCTCCTGATCTCCTTAATGTCTGGTACATAGCTTGTCTGCTGTCCAGCACACATCTTTGGGGTTTTTTTCCCAGTTGAGATGAACTATGATGGATTTTTTTTCTCTCTCTCTGTCAGAAAGAAAGTATGTTTTGGATATAAGCATAAATTTTCCTTGGAGCTATACTTTTTCCTTAAGAATAAATCTCTGAAATTACAGCTTAAGTCAATGAGAAAGTATGATTTGCCTACCAAAAGCGATTTTATAAGTATTTCAGAAACATATCTTTTCCTTTGAGGACAAGTTGCTTGTGGCAAGAAAAGGAGAATTGCAGCAGTTAACATCTAGCCAGCAAAATCCATCTGGGAGATGGATAACTTAATCTTAGTAAATAGCGCAAAAATCTCTCTGTATAAACAAGTAGGAAATTATAGGGCAGAGCATGTGGAGACCGGCAACTTAATCATCAGCATATCTGCTTCCTGGTTAGAGACTTTCTCATTTTCACTACCTTTTCTCTACTTCCCTAAAGAGTTAATAAGGAAGCAAGGATTTCTTCAAAATCAAAGAGTTGACCTGTTTGTAGATGTTAACAATGGCATTTGGTAGAATTACTGCTGTGATTCTAGAGATAAACATGAAGCTTAGTGCAGGAGATGCTTCCTAGGGCTTATGGAGGAGGATGACATTGTATCCTTTTTCTTTTTAATACTTAAAAATTAAAAATAATATTGTAAAAATATTACAGACATAAAAAGGATACAAATTAAGAATGCCCATATGCTCACTGTCTAGCATAAGAGAAAAGAAATTGCCAGTACATTTCATAACTTGTACTGTATGTGAACCATTTATTACTGTATTGCACATTTCAGTTACTTTCAGGTGGCTGAGGAGTGATTTAATATTAAATATCTAACTCCTCCTTAATATTAGGTTTATAGCATATGTTTGTAAATAATTTTAAGAGAAAATAATTTGTTCAGTTTCTCTTTTTTCCTCCTCCGACTATTATAACAGATTCGCATCTAGATAGTATTTTCTTCTTTATGAAATGTTCTTAGTAATTGAAGCCACACGATATTGATCAGGTAACTAAGATGTTAACTTTTAGCATTATTTGGGGATAGTGTCAGGGCTAGGAGAGAACATAGTTGTGAAAGCAGTTTTTGTACCTGAATCAAGTAGACTTTGACTATAAAGAAAAGAAGATAATGGAGAGTTGCCTCTTGGCACTTTGTTCTTGAGTCTTGTAAGGACATCCCCCCAACACATACATACACCTCCAGTGTGTACTGATAATGTCCTAATCCCTGGAACCTGGAAGGTTACCTTATGTGGCAAAGACCACACACAGATGTTAAGTTAAGGATGTTGAGCGAGGACCTGGATCATGGGGGCAGGACTAAGTACAGTCACGAGTGTCCTTATGGGGGGTAGGAGTGGCAGGGGGAGATTTCAGCCACAAGAAGAAAAGGCCCTGGGACTCTAGAGACAGAGATGGAATGATGGGACCACAAGCCAGGGAATGCCAGCAGCCACCAGATGCTAGAAGAGGCAAGGAACTGACTCTCCGCTAGAGCTTCTTTAGGGATTGTGGCCGCCAACACCTTGATTTGGATCCAGTGAAACTGATTACAGGCTGAATTTCTGGCCTCCAGTACTGTGAGAGAATAAATTTCTGCTGTTTTAAGAACCAAGGTTGTGGTAGTTTATTACAGTAGTCATCAGAAACTAATAGAATGCCACAGAGCTGGGTTCATTGGGATCACTCACTGTCCACCTTTGTTGTGTCACTCCTCACGAGTCTCTGTCAGGCTACACAGCTCCTTCTATCAGACCTGTCACACCATCAGAGAGAGTGTGAGTGAACTCCTAGCAGAGAAAGATCTGTACCAGATACCTGGAGTATTGAGTATCATTAATCCTACTTAGCTGTGAGTCTTTGAGAAATTTCTGAGTGAACATACCTGCTTTGTTCTAAAAAGCATTTATGACAGTTGGCTTACAAATGTGAAAACAATACAGAGGGGGAACATTAATTTAAATAAAACAAGTAAGAAACATGAAGTGTAGAAAAATAGTAATAGAAAAATAATGAAGTCAGGAGAGACTTTGAATAAATCAACTTACCTCTACAGACCTTCAATTCTTGACCTGAGAACCAGGCCTAGTATTGGGAGTCCATTTGAGGATTAAGTAGAAAATAAGAAGTGCTGCTCACATTTTAAGTTGTTTTATAATTGTCATTACCATGTTATACACCCTGACCACGGTGTTTGCTAATTGAATTCTCAGAAGAGTTGGAGTTCTTTTTGTCTTTATAAATGCAGTACAAAACATTTTGCAAATCATATATCTGATAAGAGACTTGTGACTAGAATATATTTTTTGAACACTCCTACAACTCAGCAATGAAAAGACGAATAACCCAATTTAAAAATGGGCAAAAGATCAAAATAAACACTTTGCCAAAGAACAATAAGTACTTGAAAAATGCTAAACATCATTAGCCATCAGAGAAACACAAATCAAATCCATAATGAACTATCCCTTCAAACCCACTTGGATGGCTATAATCAAAAAGATGGGCAGTAGTACGTGTTGGCAACGATATGAAAAAATTATAGCTCTCCTCCATTGTTGCTGGGAATGTGAAATGATGCAGCTGCTTTGGAAAACAGTTTGATAGTCCCTTAGAGTTAAACATAGAGTTACCAAATGACCAGGCAGTTCCACTACTGGATATCTATGCAACAGATTTGCAAACATAGGTACATGCAAAACATGTTTGTGAACATTCATAGTAGCATATTTTTCATTATAGCTAGAAAGCGGAAATAACGCAAATGACAACCAACTCAAAAATGGACAAACAAAATGCATTCTATCCATACAATGGAATATCGATGACAAAAAGAAATGAAGTTCTGATACATGCTACATCATGAATGAACCTTGAAAACTTTGTGCTAAGTCAAAGAAACCATTCACAAAGGACCGTATTATATGGTTCCACTTATATGAAATACCCAGAACAGGCAAATCCACAGTGACTGGAAAATAGACTAGAGGTTGCTAGGGCCGGGCAAAGGAAGTAATGAGGAGTGACTGCTAATGGGTACAGTTTTTCTTTTTGGGTGATGAAAACATTTTAAAATTGATTGTGAGGGGCGCCTTGGGTGGCTCAGTTGGTTAAGCGTCTGCTCAGGTCATGATCCCAGGATCCTGGGATGGAACCCCACATCAGGCTCTCTCCTCAGTGCGGAGTCTGCTTCTGCCTCTTCCTCTTCCTTTCTCTCTCTCTCTCTCTTCCTTTTTCTCAAATAAATAAATAAAATCTTTTTTAAAAATTGTGGGGATGGTTGTACAATCCTCTGAATATATCAAAAATAATTGAATTATACACTTTAAATGGTTGAATTTTATGGTATGTGAATCAAAACAGTTATTTTTAAAAAGTATACTAGGTTATTAAAGAAACTGGAAAATACAGAAAACTATATATATAAGACCATAAAAACTACTGGTAATTTCACCAGAGAACCAAATGTTTTTTGCATATTACCTTCTCATTTTTCTCCCCCCTTATGTATATCCCATGCAGATATTTTTCTTCTGTAATCGAGAGGGTATAGAATACACGGTGTTATAATTCCACATTTTCACCTGACAGTTTATTTTGAGCATTTTCAAAAAGATTTTCTAAAATATTTTTATTGTAAAAAGTGAAATATGCTTATTGTAGAAAATGTTACAAAACATGAACAAGTAAAAGGGACGAAAAGTTATTTGTGACCCTACTCTTTTAATACTGATGGTTTGGTGGGATGCTACTGAGTAATAGCCGTCTTGACTGCAAATGACATTTTCATATCAGGTTTGTTTTTTTTTTTCTAATGTCTGTTAACTTAGTGTGTCTTTCAGTCACTCTTTCTAATTTTATTTGAAGCACCCAAATTACTCAGTAGTGAAGTAGAAGAAATAATTGAAACCCAGTCATGTTGAGTTTGAGGAAATAGATTGAATTAGTGATTTCATGCTTCTTTCTATTATGAGGATTATAAAGATTTTAAGCGTGGAGCAGCTATCAACTAAAGTCAAAAGAGAGAAAATTCAAGTTTGGTTTTAGTAAAAATGTAGTAAGTGTCAAAATATTACCTTTAAGTAAATATATTGATAAGTAGGTTTTAAAAAACAAATCTGTGCTCATATATCTAGTTTTAATCTTAAGTATTTATGACGTTTGAAATGTTACATGACCAATGTATTCATAAATTCACCAAACATTACATATACTATGTTAAGTAGTTACTGAGTGCCCATTTCCTGATACAGTGCTCACAACTATCTATGGGAAAGGTATTATCCCCATTTCAGAAATAGGAAAACATGTTGAGAATGGCTTTTTGTTTCAAGTTCATAGAATTTGTAAGTAGCAGAGCTAGGATTTAAACCCAGATTTGCATAATTCCAAGTTTTTTTTATCTCTAACCTGAAGAACTCTGTGTTTTTGATATTCCAGTTCCTGTGCTAGATTCTTGTGAGCCTCAGACAGCTCCTAACCCACCCAGCAGAGGGAACTAGGGCCTAGAAAGAGATAATTTCTGTCAAATACATAAACACAAGAACATGTTACACATTCCCAACCGAGGTGACCTAAGTCTCCAGAGACGGATAACTGATCCCTCGGGGGCAAGTGCTGAGGACAGTAGGAGACGTGTGCACAGTTTGAGGTGGCACGGAGAAGGAAGTGATTACTCCTGCCCCATGACGTGAGAATGTGGGTAGCTTCCCAGAGCAGGTGACGTCTTGGTAGTTTTGAAGAAGGATGATTAAGAATTTACTAAGCAGAAAAGCGGGGGCGAGGGGACACTCTAAAGAGAATGAGACCAAAGTCTCTTAGGTCTCTTCAAGAGCAGTTCCCTACCTCAGTGCTGTTAGAGTATTGGTGGTGAGATGCTTGGGGGCAGGAAGCTCAGGCAGACAAGGAAGGGAGATCAGAGTTGTGTTAGGAGCCATGCCAAAGAGCACAGACAATCCTGGAGACATTGGTGGGCCATTTTTAAGGGTTTAAGTAGGGGAGCAGAAAAAGGCAAATCTGTATATAGGAAAGATAAACCTGTAGCAGTGTGGAGGATAAATTTGAGGTAGAGGAGATTGACCATGAAATCCTTAATGTTTTTTTTTTTTTTAAAGATTTTATTTATTTGACAGAGAGAGAGATCACAAGTAGAGAGAGAGATCACAAGTAGGCAGAGAGACAGGCAGAGAGAGAGGGGGAAGCAGGCTCCCTGCTGAGCAGAGAGCCCGATGTGGGGCTCAATCCCAGGACCCTGAGATCATGACCTGAGCTGAAGGCAGAGGCTTTAACCCACTGAGCCACCCAGGCGCCCCGAAATCCTTAATGTTTGAAGTGGTTTGGTTGAAGGGGTTTGGTTGAAAATGGGACAAAGATTTTAAACTATGGCAGCACAAAGGGAGAGAAGATAGATGCTATGGCAGTTAAGGAGGCAGAATCTTAGGGTTGGATGAGCTGGGATGGGGGTTAGCAAATGAGAGGGGAAGGACCACACTCCAGCATTTGGATTATATTTGAGATGAAAAATTGCGGAGACAAATATGGTTTAGTTGGGAATAAAGAGATTTGGACATTTTGAGTTTGAAATGTGGGTAAGATATTCATTTGTTCAGAGAGCAGAAATTAGATCTAGGGTCCTGTGGAGAAAACATACAAGGGCAACAGATGTAGATTAGAATGTACAAGTTTAATTAAAACACCAATATCATTACTGAATAGTAACAGGAGTCATTAAATAAAGAGTGGGTTAAATTACTTAAGGATGGAAGGTGTAAATGAAGGAGGATTGAAGATAGAACCTTAAAGGAAGCCAAATGTCTAGGTGATGGGCAGAGGAGACCTAGAAGAAATGGTTAGCATGAGAGAACCAGAGGAGTGAGATTAGGAAAAACAGGAGGAGTGTTAACTGTGTCAAGTGCTACACACGTTCATCCCCAGAGCTGGGGACTAAGAAGCATCCTTCCTCCAGTAGGAAGACATCAGCCACATTCACGGAGGGAGGAGGAGGGAAAGAAGTAAGATTACAAGCCGTGGAGGAGTGCACAGGGCAGGAGGGAGTGCTAAGAACCAGTGTGAACTAGTCTTTTGTCTGGGAAAGAAATGAGAAGTTCACTGAGAAGATACATCAAAGAACGGGAACGACTAAAGCATGTTTTTCAGATGGTAAATAGGAGCCAGTACGGAAGAGATTGAAGATGCAGAAAAGAGAAGAACCAGTTCTTGGAACAAGGTTCCGGGGTAGTTGGGAAGAAAACTGATCAGGGATACAGAACAGAGGTCATCTTTTGAAGACTTGAAGGAAGAAGAAAGAATGGGCATAACTACAGATAAGATTTGAGCTGTAAGGCGACAAAAATGAAGTTTACTTGGGGCACGAGAAGAATTAGATAGGTGGCTTAAGGAGAGTGACAAAAATGTGAGAATATCTGCTAAAGGGAGAAAGAAAGTAAATTAAAAAGTTGCTGCCAAGTAGTGTTAAGAACCTATCTAAAGAGGCACCTGAGTGACTCAGTGGGTTGAAGCCTCTCCTTCAGGTCATGGTCTCAGGGTTCTGGGATTGAGCCCCGTGTCGGGCTCTCTGCTCAGCGGGGAGCCTGCTTCCCCCTCTCTCTCTGCCTGCTTGTGATCTCTCTCTGTGTCAAATAAATAAATAAATAAAATCTTTAAAAAAAAAAAAATCCTATCTAAAGCTGGAAACCAGAAATTGTTCATCACATCAGTCTGCATGGGTAGATGCTGGCTTTCATTTGAAAGCAAGCATATTTCTTTCTTTTTTTCTCCCTCCAGAACTTATTTGCTTACTGAAAACTATTCCTTCTCTTGCAGTACTTGGAACTCCCGGCAGTTTAAGCTTGTTTAGGTTAGCCAAAAAAATGTTTTAATGTGAAATGTAAAAACATGCTATGAGTTATAAATAATACAGAAGCTATAACAGAATCCAGACATTGAATAACTATTTATTGAGTGTTTAGTGCTCTCTAGCATGCAGAGATGGCCAGGCTAATATGCACTCCGACATGTTAATGGCTGAGATTTTTCTCCAGGGGAAAAGGGTTACAGATAAGTAGTTCGGATAACAGTCTCCACAGACGCACCCCACTTCAAGTTACATTTAAAAATTTTTTAAAGGATTTTTATATTTGAAACATATTTTCTTATCTTTCTGGAAAATGTCATAATAAAAAAGGACCCAACCTCGTTCCTGAGACCTCTTTTAATAATTTATTTAACACTTTCGGGGCGCCTGGGTGGCTCAGTGGGTTAAAGCCTCTGCCTTCGGCTCAGGTCATGATCTCAGGGTCCTGGGATCGAGCCCCACATCGGGCTCTCTGCTCAGCAGGGAGCCTGCTTCTCCCTCTCTCTCTGCCTGCCTCTCTGCCTACTTGTGATCTCTCTCTCTCATCAAATAAATAAATAAAATCTTTAAAAAAAAATTTATTTAACACTTTTAAAGAAATCTCGTTATTTAGCAAGTTTAGAGAAATCTGTTGTAACCAGTTGGTGCTCTAGAGCTGAGTTCACTGTAGCTCAATGAGATGCTGAGTTTTGTGGGGGGGGTTTTTTGGTTTTTGGGTTGTTTTTTTTTTTTTTGACCAAATTTGTGTCTTCAAGGGTAAAATGTTAATTTAACAATTAGCCCCCAACTTATGAATACGCTGTATTAGAAAAAGTTGTATAATACTGAGTTTAGTATGAACTAGATTTATCTATATTGTTTTTTTCTAGGAAACGTCCAACAAAAAGTGGGACAATATGATCAATAAAACAGAGAAAATAGTAAAATGCAAATTTGCTCAACATGAGTCCATAGAATTGCTCCAATTGGACTTTGGTTTTACCTCTGTTTCTCAGTGTAAGAGAAAAATATGTTAGCTTGCTACCAGAAAGAAGATGCATACCAGTTCATCTAGTAGATGGTTTTCCCTTGAAAAGGACTTCTCTTGTGAGTTTTTATTTAAGAACACTTAGTGGTGTGATAGACAATTTGCTATTTAAAATTTTGCAGCTCAACACAGGCTTTCCTGTAGCTTTTCATCGCAGCTGCCTTGGGAAAAAGCTAAGGGAGTAACAATGGACACGTCTTTTTTTTTTTTTTTTAAGATTTTTTTTTTTATTTTATTTATTTGACAGAGAGGGGAGAGATCACAAGTAGGCAGAGAGGCAGGCAGAGAGAGAGAGGGGGGAAGCAGGCTCCCTGCTGAGCAGAGAGCCCAATGCGGGTCTCGATCCCAGGACCCTGAGATCATGACCTGAGCCGAAGGCAGAGGCTTTAACCCACTGAGCCACCCAGGCACCCCTGGACACGTCTTAATAGAGGAGATTGTTAGAGGGCCCAAACTGAAAGAGCAGAGCCTAGACCACATAAGGGATTCACTGACTGGGTGGCTGTGGCCCCAGGCCCCCTTCTAGAACAGGGAGGAGGTGAAAGTGGGACATAGCATATTCGTCTGCAGTGAGGATGCTGTTTTCTAGATCTACTGCCAATTGTCTACTGTAGCTATTACCTTTTAAAATAGTAATCATCATGACTTGGAGTCTTATCAGTGTTTCTAATCCCTCTTCCCTTTCTCTCCAGTCCAGAAAGTGTCCTCCAAGACTTCTTTTCTCAATACTATTATTACATGTACCTACTGCGGGGGTGGGGGGTATTTTGATTGTGTTTTCTAAGCATACCAGTGAAACTATCTTATAACAATATTGGCTAAGTTAACAGCAATTGCCAGTCTATGGCTGCTTTTGACCTACAAAAATGGCAATGCCATATGATTCAACCCTATGTTGTAATTATGATTTTTAAACTTACTGTAGTCAATACATACATATAGAAGAATTGTGAGAATTAAAAAGTAGGTGTGGTTTCTCTCAAAGAATCCTGTGTCTTCAGTGTTGATTGCTGGTTTAAAAACTGATCAAGGACCACAGGTTTACATGGTCTTCCCTGAATATTGCTCCCTTCAGTTGCTTCAGTAGCTTTGAAGAGTAATAACCATTAAAGTGCACATATCTTAAGTGTATAACTTGATAAACATCGCAAAGTGAACATTAATTGTGCACCACTACTCAAGAAATAGAATACTGCTTGTATCCCAAAAGACCACTAGATGTCTCCACCCGATCACTAGCCCCCACTCCTTTGCCTTAAAAGTACCTCTATTTAACTTCTAACACCAAAGGTATAGTTGAATCTGTTTTTGAACAAATACAAGGTATCATGAGATGTGATACAGTGCAGTCCAGTATCTGACTTGTTTTACTCATTAGCGTCTTTTGAGATTTATCCCTGTTTCATGTAGCATGTTGCATGTAGCAGGCGTTTCTTCATTTTCACTGCTGTGTAGTGTTCCACTGTATAAATATGCTACTATTCATTTTACTCATTCTCCTGTAGAAGGGACATTCGGGTTATTTCCAGTTTAAAACTATTATAGACAGCGTTGCTGTTAACATTCTTGCATGTCTTTGAGTGTTCACATTTACACCTTTCTTTGAATTTATTTTCAAGAAAAGTATTTTATTTTATTTTCAAGGAAAGAACTGCTGAATGACAAGATAGGTGTATGTTCAACTTTAGAAAATACTGTCAAACATTGTTTCACAGTGCTTATATCCATTTAGGCTTCCAAAAGTTTGGGAGAAAGTTCTCATTGTTCCACAGTCTCACCAGGGCAGTGTTGTCCATCATCATTTTAAAGACTATTACTGTACCTTAGTCCTTTACATTTCCATATAAGCTTTTGAATCAGTTTTAATTTCCACAAGAAGTCTTGCTGGAATTTTGATTGGGGTTGGGCTAAATCTATAGATTGATTTGGAGATAATCGACATCTTCGCAATATTGAGTTTTCATTTCATGCGTTGCTTTATTTCTCCATTTCTTAAGAAATTTTAAAACTTCACTTAGTACTATTTTGTAGTGTTCTGTATAGAAGTCTTGCCCAACTTTGGAAATGTTGGTGCTTTATAATATACATCAAATGAAATATATGCTTTAGAAATGCAACAAGCAGGTTGAATTACTTATTAGAATAGTTGTAGCCCTAAGCCAGTACTCTTATTTTTTATAGCAGCCCACCCTGTCTCAAAAAGAGATGGAATATGTGTGAGTTTTCCAGTCGTTTATGCAACAGATATCCTACCATGTGCTCCATAAACACCTACTATAATACTAAGCACTGTTCTAAACATTGGGGAGATGATAGTAAATGAGAGAATAAGGCATTTGAAATGCAGCTTAATCCTGGAAAGGGAAAGAAAGCTTGACTAATGTAGATTGCCCAAACTGTAGAATATATTTAGGCACCAAGGGTTGTAATGGAAAGGCTAAACATGTTTGGGATGATGTATAAGATATGTAAAGAGGGTGGCCTAAGGCCTATCATGTTAGTGTTCAGTAAATTTTAACTGTGCTGGTTGTTGGTGCTGTTGCTGTCATACCTAGGGTAGGAACTGAAGTCAGAATCTTGGAGAAATGCCTGTGTTTAAGGGCTATTCCAGAATAAAAATACAGCAAATGGAGAAAGTCAGAAAATTAGTGCACAGAGCCTGGGTCAGAACTAAGGAGAATTCAGTGTTGTGAAAGCCAAGGATGTAAAGATGTTTAATTGTCTCAAAAGCTGCACACACATCAAAGGGATGAGAAAGAAACAGACCATTGATGTAGCAATTATGAGAATATTGATTGACCTTTGAGAAAGCATTTTTAGTAGTCGCATGACTGGGTTGGGCTTTCTGGAAAAGTTTGACTGAGGGAGAAGGATGAAAGAACTGAAGGAAAAGTGCTTTCTACACTGGAGAAAAACTTAAATGATATTTTCAAGCTAATAGGAAAATTAAATGGATTACATTAATTTAATCTATTGCTGTATAACAAATCAGAGCAAAATGTAGTGCTTAAAGCAGTAACAAACATTTTTGTGGATCAGGAATTTGCTATAGGTCAGCTGGATGGGAACCTTAATGTCATTGGACCTATCAAGACCAAGAGAGAACCTATTCTTTTATATTTAAAAATTCATAATCTTGGCAGCTGTGTCCAAAAATGCTGTAGAATGGAAACGTTTCAGTGTAAAATAAACTATTTTCTGTGTAAAAAATATGTCTAAAGTTGTATGACTAATTTTGCTCTATGAAAGGGAAGAAGAGATTTCAATAATTTATATATCTGAAGCCGTTGATAACAAAGGTTTCTTGGTTTGGGCAGATAGGGTTTAAATGCATTTCACTTTCCACACTCTACTTAAATGAGTTGTTGAACTATCAAATTTCCTTATTTTTGTCAGCAGGTTATCCTGGGCATTGGGATCAGTCACCTCTTTTGTTCTATTTCCTTCTGTATGTCTCTGTATTTAAAAAAAAAAAACAAAAAACAAAAACTGATGAATTTTCATTTTAATAGAAACTACTATATGTGTAGTGAAATATAATATAAAACACTTTAAAATATAATTGTATTTTCAGACTTAATCCAGTCACTCCTCTTAATAACAACTCTGTCAGTTATACTTCTGTTTTTGATCCATTAGGGCTCCACTTATTTTTCCTTTCTGTTTGCTGTTGATTGGGGTGAGGGGGTGTGTGCTGTGTGCTTTGTCTTGTTTTTAGAAACAACTATAAAAGATTTATGAATCATTCGAATATGTGCTGCTCCAGATTACTTCTGTTTCTCTCTTTTTTATTTCCTGCTATGAACTGGCGATCATAATTTAGATGGAAAGGCCAATTTACTATATAATGAATGCTTATAGTTACCGATTATTTAAAAAGCCAGGTACTCATTACTAGTATAACTTTTTTACAATTCCCTTTATTTTAAAAATACAGTTAGATTGTTTTTAGTCTTAGACTTTAATTGAATTTTTTCCCTGTGGATTTTTCAGGAGGACAGATGTTTGATATGAGACCTTATGTATTTGGTTTTAGTGACTACGAAAGGGAGACTCATTGAAAACATGGGAACTGTAGAAGCACTTTGTGCTTGTGTCAGACGCACTGTCGAATAACAGTTAATCCATACACTTGCCAAAGTTTGTGGGGGTTTTTCCTTAAAAACCAAATTCACACAAAGAAAGTGAAAGAAACTCTCCAGTTGGTGTTTGTTGTTTTTTTTGTTGTTTTAACCTTTGGTTGAATGTTTCCATCACACTGACTCATTGAATGTAGCTATAATTTCTACAGAAAATAAGAAGTTAATTTCCTTTAAGCTGTTCTTAGCCACATCTCAGATAAAATGCCCAATACCACTTGAGGAAAGTTACCAGTTAACTGGCTTGCAGTCGGCATCATTACGCTTGACTAGAGTGTAAAAATGAAACATCGAGGTTTGCCGAAGCCCAGACAGTGGACAGGCCATGTCGTCTCCATGGCTCATATTTTAAACAGCACAACTCTCAAATCTTTTATAAAGCCAAAATGTGGTCAGAATTTATAATGAGCATGCTGGAAGCTTTTAGTTTCACTCTTCACTGTTTCTGTGAATGTGCCTTAATTTTTTTAATCATTTTTCCATATGAGATTGTGACATATAGGGTGATTCAGTTTTTTTGTTTTGTTTTTTTTTTTTGTTTCGTTTTGTTTTGTTTTAAAGATTTTATTTATTTATTTGAGAGAGAGAACGAGAGAGAGAGAAAGAGAGCATGAGAAGAAGGAGGGTCAGAGGGAGAAACAGACTCCCTGCCAAGCAGGTAGCCCGATGCGGGACTCGATCCCAGGACTCCAGGATCATGACCTGAGCCGAAGGCAGTTACTTAACAACTGAGCCACCCAGGCGCCCTAAGGTGATTCAGTTTTATGTGTTGTTTTTAAAAAAGAAAATCAAAGACTCAAGTAGTTTGCTCTTGGTTCCACTTTTGGAACCATTTCACTAGATGAAATGATGAGATTGATTTATAACCTATTCTCTAGTAAATGATGTAAATCTGAACAAAAACATAATTCCTTTATTTAAAATGTCTTTACTCAAGAAGAAAACAACCCAATTAAAGCATGAGCAAAAGAGCTGAACAGACACCTTGCCAAAGAAAATATGCAGATGGCCGATAAGCATATGATAAGATGCTCAGCACATTTGTCACTGGAGAATTGCGAATTAAATTAACAGTGAGATACTACGAAATACTTATTAGAATAGCTAAAATCCAAATAACTGACAGTACCGTTTGCTGGCAGTGTTGTGCAGCAACAGGAACTTTCATTCATTGCCTGTGGGAATGCAAAATTGGAAGATAGTTTGGCCGTCTACTATAAAGCTAAACATAGTCTTACCATATGATCCTGTAGTCATGCTCCTTGGTATTTACCCAAATACGTTGAAAACTTATGTCCACACAAAAACCTGCGCATGAATGTTTATAACAGCTTTATTCATAATTGCCAAAACTGGAAGCAGCTAAGATGATATCCTTTACTAGGTGAGTGTTAAACAAACTGTAGCGCATCCATATAGTAGGAATATTACTCAGCACTAAAAAGAAATGGTCCAGCCACAGAAGGACATAGGTGAATCTTAAGTGCCTAGCTAACTGAAAGAAGGCAATCTAAAAAGTCTACCTAGTGTAAGATTCCCAGACACTCTGGAAAAAGGGAATTGTCTCTAGAGAGACAACAGAAAGATCAGGGGCTTGGGGGAAGAGAAGAAGGGTTGAATACATGAAGTATGGGGGATGTTTAGGGTGATGAAGCTATTCTGTGATACTGGAATTGTGGTTGTGTGACACTATGCATTTGTCAAAACCCACTGAACAACAAATGACACCAGATTCTATGCAAATTTAAGAAATCATTTAGGAGATCAAGGGACCCCGGGATAGAATGCAGGCTGTGACAAAAGAATCTGTATGGATGACACAACCTTACTTGGAGGAGATGGGGCAGAAAGATGCTGACCTAAGTAACTTCGGAAATAAGTGGAGTCTGTAAGACCAAAGGCAAACGACTATGCATAAATGCTTTATTCTAGTAAAGTCATCAAAAATGGGGAAACTCAGAAACTGTCACAGGCAAAAGGAGCCTAACGACAAGATACTTAAATATAACGTGGTACCCTGGTTGGGATCCTGAAACAGAAAAAGGACATTGGGTAAAAACTAAAAGAATCTGAGTAAACTGTGGACTTTAGTTAGTAAAAAATATTTTTTTTATCTGTCCAGCTTTGAGATTATAATGTGCAAACATGCTCAAACAAAGCTACATTTTTTATGTAGCTTTTTTTATATTTTTATTTCTCAGAGTTACAGATGAACTGGGTTGAGGCATGTTTGTATTCATTTCCTAATTAGTGCCTACAGTTTATCTGTTACATACACCAAATAGTTTTTATACTTTACAAAAATCTTGATAGAATTGTCCTTTGAAAATGAAAGCTGTGTGCGGCGCCTGGGTGGCTCAGTCAGTTAAGTGTCTGCCTTCGGCTCAGGTCATGATCCCAGGGTCCTGGGATCGAGCCCCCCATCAGGCTCCCTGCTCAGCGTGGAGTCTCCCTCTCCCTCTGCCCCTGATTCGTGCTCGCCTGCTCTCTCAAAAAAAATAAACTCTTAAAGAAAAAAAAGACAGAAAATGAAAGCAGTGCCTGAATTAATGATTTTGTTCTCAGCTGTAATTACATAGTGCACATGATACACCTTACACATCCCACCCCCTTTGGCTTGCCATGCACGCTCAGTAATTCTTGATTACAATAGTGAATGACTGGCTCAGGTCCTAGAAACTTCCATTTATTCATAACCAGCCTCTTCCCATGAAGGATTCAAAATAGCTTGTAACAAAAAGACAATAAATTAGTAACATATAATGGAGGTGGAAAATCAGTTCCAGAGAAAATATATGTTTGACTCAGACCAAGAATTATATGTAAATATTTTTTAAATATAAGCACATCAGGTTTTCTTTTAGTGACTCTTTAATTCTGGGAATGACAAGCTCAGTGCCTGTGGGAGCCAGACAGATCCTATAACTATATACAGCTGGGTGAAGTGTACTATGGTAGGGAGTGGTGGGGTCTCTGCTTACCCTCCCGGTGCCGTTCCCTTTATCAAACCCCCTGCTTCAGGGAGCTAGCTGCCCATTTGCTTTGGCCTGAATTTTTGTTCAGTGGATCAGCTCATATCAAAAGATGTTATTAGATAAATATTTGGGGAAGCAATAGAAGGGAGTGAAGTTTTTTCTTTCAATTAGTGTATCAAATCTGTGATGCTATCCAGATAGCTTTGCAGTTCGGTAGTCCAAGCTTAATTTTGATGCCTGCATCCAAAATGTTGCTGAGTGCCTCCCCCCATAGCCATTGGATCCTGGGGTGAAGATTTGCTCTGCTCCTTGTCTCTTGGATTCTATTCCAAGATGTTGATACACACGATATGCTTCCGACATTGGAGCAGGCAGGTAATGCGACTGTCGCAGCTGTTGCCTAGTGGACAGTGATCATAAAATGCCATGAGGTGTGAGAAGTTTCCCAAGTTCAGAACAATTAAAGTGATTTTTTAAGTGCTTCTTAAATAGGGGTACTCTTAGCATGCTTATATAGTAGTTCTTATTGTGAAATGGTATGCTAATACTTTTGAACACTGGCAACTCATCTAGGAAATCTGGAACTCTCAATCTAAGCCATACTTGTTTTGTTAGATTTCATAGTTGCTCATTTTTTTACATAAGGTTTAATTTTGCATTTCTCAGCGCCTCATACCCATGGCATTGGTAGTGTAGAAAATAATTTTTAGGCGTGTTTGGAAGTGAGACAAGCCAATTTGGGCATTCACCTTTGTTAATTCTTTTGGTAAGTACCTCTGGCCTCTGACAACTGCAGGTAGACGTGACCCGTGTGTTTCCTTCCCTGCCACCTTGCTCCTAGCGCGTGAAAACAAGTCCTGCGCTGAATTTTGCCACACACACTATTAGCAAGTAGATACGGAAACAGTCATTTAACCTATTCCTGTAAGAATAGTAAAGTCCCTACTCTGTGCCCCTTTTAAGCATTCCGAAAAAATTCCTTAACATGAAAGATTTACTGCAAGTACAACAACATTCTGACAGAAGGATCTGCTAACTTAACAATTCAGCCCGCA
Source organism: Potos flavus (assembly GCA_028534135.1). Lineage (NCBI taxonomy): Eukaryota > Metazoa > Chordata > Mammalia > Carnivora > Procyonidae > Potos > Potos flavus. The sequence continues at coordinate 77,959,064 of CM052897.1, read as the reverse complement.
GAACCCTTCACCAAGAGGAATAAAGAACCAAATGAAATTTTATAATGGGGCATTACTCCAAAAGTGTTTGGCTGCTGGGTTAGCCAAATTCTTGTTTCCTATTTATGCAAGGACCTTCTGGCTATCCACATACTTTAAATATCACTCATTTCACCGTGAGCGAATAGTTCACCATGAAAAAAATAGTTCCAACTTCCTTATGCCAATAAGCCATCTGATGCAGATTTGGATAGTGATAGTTAAAGTATTCGTGTGATGGTCTTAGTTCCCTTGAATGTGGATATCTGATGGAGTATTTAAAATATTAATCAACTGTCTTCCTTTGTCCTTTATATTAAAGAATTTTAAAGTTAATTATAATGTAACAAGGTAATATGTGAATGAAATTTTTGCCTTTTAATGTTGGAAAATATAGCTAATGGATAAAACCTGCAATTTTGCAGATACTGCTTAGGATAAAGCTTCTTAAGTTGCTTTTTAAATACGAACTAAATACTATTAATATTACATGTGAGGGGTGCCTGGGTGGCTCAGTCGGTTAAGCATCTGCCTTTGGCTCAGGTCATGATCTCAAGGTCGTGGAATCAAGTCCCACATCGGGCTCCTTGCTCAGCAGAGAGCCTGCTTCTCTCCTCTCTGCTTGTTCTCTCTCTCTCTCTGTCAAATAGGTAAATAAAATCTTTAAAAAAAAATAGTATATGTTATATTCTGATTGGCAAAAGTAGACTGAATTCTGGTTTAATGGCTTCTCTGGACAAAATTCTGCCATTAATTCCTTTTCTCACATGCCCATATTGTCAGTGGATGATAGTACTCTTATTTGGTAGATAGGCCAGTTGTCTACATTTGGACTGGTTTCTTGGTAAGATATCATCCCAAGGAAAATACCTACCTACACCTACCTTTATAACGAAATAGTGTCCATAGGAAATTTTTTAAAAAGATTTGTTGGAAAAATTTAAACTTAAATGCTCTTCAGATTTAGAGTTTTATAAAATCCTCCTAAGTAAATATGACTAACTTACGGAATTGTAGACAGTTTACCTCAGTGACTGTTTCCACTTAAAGCATTTTCATAATTATCAGTCGGTAGACTAATAAACTAGAGTTAATATGATAATCCTTGAAAAGTAAATGGCTGCAGGGTGTATGGCTCAGTCAGTTAAGTGTCTGCTTTCAGCTCAGGTCATGATCTCCAGGTCCTGGGGTCGAGCCCCATATCGGGCTCTCTGCTTAGCTTCTCACTCTCTGTCCACCTCTGCATCACTCATTCTCTCTCTCTCAAATAAATAAACAAAATCTTGTTTTAAAAAAAAGTATATGGCTTTAAAATATATATACACATTCTGAGAGTAAAATGTATATCATTAACTTGTGAAATATGTGCTTTATATTTTATAAATATATTAGGATCTGTCAAAATTGGGGTTTTTCTCTCTTTAAGCCTCTTTAAGTGGGACGGCAATTTTAAGATAATCAGGGAATATTGAGAAGAGTTTTTGCAATCCCTTTATTCCAGTACCTGGTCCTTGGGTGTACTGCCAGCTCCAGTCTGCTTCCCTGTGGATGAGAATTGCAATGTCTAAATATTTCAGGGCCCCAGAACTATGCATGTTTGCTCCATCTTGGTGGAGAGATGAGAGAGGGGTGCCCCCTGCCTGCCCCAGAGCCCCAGCTGGTTCCCACGGAAGTGCGTGACTCTTTCATTACTTTTCCTCAGGGCAGAAATTCTGGACCAGTGCAGAGCTTGCTTATCACATCCAAAATATTTGCAAACAAATAAAATTTCTAGATAAAAATGGAGTCTTTAATAACAGAATTTGTGGAGTTTTAAAAGTTGCAAGTGTTGCTTGTTCTTTTCCCTTGTTACATTAGGCATTAGGCTGTATGGTCTGCCTCCTGGGAAGGACTCTGATCCTGGCCTTAAAACAACAGCAGTAGTAAACAATCTGTTTACCCCATCCTTCTCATGAGAAGCGAAACAGCCTTACAAGGTGATGTCAGAGGGTCCTCAACTATGAACTACCAAGGAACTTCCCCAAGATCTCCATAACAGTAAACAATTAGGGTCTCTTTCATTTATGATTGAGATCAGAACAATTGTTGCTATCCTGAACAAGCTGTGTGGGCAATTCCATTTGTAGTGCGGGAACTAATCTGAGCTTCAGTATGGAGACTCACATTCTAAATCTTAGAATGCTGGGTGGAATGAAGAAGATCCCAGAATACCATACTGTATTAAAGCAAATGGAAATAGAATTGACCAGGATTGATTCAATTCCAATGCACATCTTCCTTTCCATCTGTTCATATTTCATATTACATCTACATCAGTTACTTTTTGATGGCTATAAAGCTCATATAGCATAAAACTAGCCATTTTAAGGTGTACATTTCAGTGGCATTTAGTATGTTCACAGTGGTGGGCAACCATTACTTTTATCTAGTTCCAAAATAGTTCCTTCACCCCGGAAGTAAACCCTGTGCCTCTTAAGCTCTCATTCCCCATTCCCCCTTCGCCTCGGTTCCTGCCAACCACTAATCTGCTTTCTGTCTGTGGATTTACCTGTTCCAAGTATTTCTTATACAGGGAATTTCTTATAAAAGGAATCATGGTATGTGACCTTTTGTGTCTGCCTTCTTCCACTTAGCATAACGGTTTTGAGGTACATCCAAGTTGGTAGTGTCTATCAGTGCTTTTTTTTTTAATGGCTGAATGAATTTTATGTATGTGCTATATTTTGTTTACTCAATCACCCATTGATGGACCGTTGGGTTGTTTCCACCTTTGGTTTTTGTGAGTGGTGCCAGTAGGAATATTTGTCTACAAATACTTGTTTGAATACCTGTTTTCAGTTCTTTGGCATATATACCTAAGAGTTTAATTGCTAGGTCATTTCGTGATTCTGTGTTTAACTTGTTAAGGAGTCTCTATTTTCCGTAGCGGCTGTGCTATTTTACGTGACTGCCAACACTAAATATTTATGCTGGATACTGTACTGACTCTGGGACTTCCAGATTAAATTCTGAACAATCAAGATTTTTTTTACTTTTGGGTAACACTACTGTATATTGTTTCATGAAGATTTTCAAAGGAAGCCTATGAAAGTGGTCCATTTCTGAAGTTGGTGTTTGAGTTTCCGTAATTTGTTATGCCATTGATCCTCAGGCATCTGAACAGAAATTTTAAGACTAGTGTTTAAAAACTGAACTCGCTGTTATGGAAATTAAAATATCTATTCTCTTTCTTGTTTTGTCTTTTATATCTGACACCTTTGAAATATTTAGCGGATTTAGAAATCAGAGAGTAATGGATATACAGATTGTTGAGAGTAGGAGAACATTCCTGAGTAGTAATTTTCGAGGTGTTTTTTATTTGACTGACAGTAATTTTACTGCATAAAGAAGTGGGTTCTATCCTTCCTGTTTCCAGTTGGGTACGTCCTTTGTTTCTTTTTCTGTTGTGCAGTATTTAAAGTTGTAGCAGCTTTATCTTCCTTTTGCTGCTTATTGTTAATGATTTCCAGTCACCTAATGCACTGAACTGGCTTCTCCCTGCTAAATTACATTTTGACTGTTTTGATTATGGTTTCTTACTTTGTCACAAAATGTGGTGGACCACTGTTGGTGCCTCGCAAACTGCTCTTGCCCTCCAACTTTCTTCCTGTTGGAAAGAGTCCAGATTTTGTTCTAATGGTTTTTTTCTTCCATGTGCTTTGGAAAGGTTAGCCTCCCAAGCCTTAGGGTATAAATAATAATCATTCTTTTTTTAAAGATTATTTATTTATTTGAGAGAGCGAGTGAGCAAGAGAGAGAGAGAGAACAAGAGCAGGGGGAGGGGCAGAGGGAGAAGCAGGCTCCCTGCTGAGCAGGAAGCCTGATGCGGGACTAGATTCCAGGACCCTGGGATAACGACCTAAATAATAATTATTCTTAGGGAGTTAATCCTATTCTCCATGCCAGTGATTGGTTTAAGCTGAAGAACTTCTGTGAAAATTTTCATTTTCTTTAAAAAAAAAAAAAGGCACCTAAGATAAGAATTTGTTTCCTTTTTTACTAGAACATAATATTTGGAGTAGCAGTGGCAGCTGTGGAACAATAAGAGAAAAGAAATAAGAGAATCAGGGCGCCTGGGTGCCTCAGTGGGTTAAGCCTCTATCTTCGGCTCAGGTCATGATCTCAGGGTCGAGCCCCACATCGTGCTCTCTGCTCAACAGGGAAGCATGCTTCCTCTCTCTCTGCCTGCCTCTCTGCCTACTTGTGATCTCTCTCTCTGTCAAATAAATAAATAAAATCTTAAAAAAAAAAGAGAGAGAGAGAGAAATAAGAGAATCATAGAGGCATTACTGAGCCTCTGAATTTGACCAGAGGCTACCCTGCCTCCTCTTGTCACGTGAGATACTAAATTCTTCATTGTTTGACCCATTTTTTAATTGGGCATTCTGCTACTGACAGCATCCTAACTCATACCAAAGAAAAGATGAGAAGTATTTTGTTAAAATGTGAAAAACCTCTTAATATACTTTATAATTCTTACATATGAAACTCAAGAATTTTATAGGTAGAAAAACCTAAGACATTTGGGGCACCTGGGTGGCTCAGTGGGCTAAAGCCTCTGCCTTTGGCTCAGGTCATGATCTCAGGATCCTGGGATCAGGCCCTGCATTGGGCTCTCTGCTCAGCAGGGAGCCTGCTTCCCCCTCTCTCTCTGCCTGCCTCTCTGCCTACTTGTGATCTCTCTCTCTCTCTCTCTGTCAAATAAATAAATAATCTTAAAAAAAACCTAAGACATTTTATTTAAACTCTTTATAGTTGAGGTAACTGTAGTCCATCATATAAATTATAAATGAAGATGGGGTTTACCTGACGGAAGAAACAGATCGAAATATTCACTAGTTTTGTTCACTTGTACCTATCAGCTACTCAGGCCTATTCTCGCCTGAAAGTTGTTTTGTGGCTTAGAATGTAATGCCCAAACCAAACATGCTGAATCAGGATCTCCAGAGGTTTGGCTCAGTAATGTGTATTTTAAACCAGTTCTCCCGTGACACTGAGGCAACCAGTTTTTGAGCTGAGGAACCACTGACCCTAGGGCAGATGTCTAAATTTCTCAATGCTTTGGAACTCTAGATACTGCTACCTTTTTTTGCTGGTAGTATTTGAATTTCACATTTCAGAAGCTCAGTTAATATTAAAACACTGTCAAGGATATGCAACATACGTGAAAATACTGTTCTTGAATTTGTTCTTTGTTTTCTCTGCACTGTTTATTTAGCAGCTTTATGTAGATAGGGCAAATATTTTATAATTTGAGAAAAGGAATTTTTTGTTTTACTTTTTTTTCCTAGTTTGTGTACCTGATAAGCCACTTTTCCCTCAATACATTGTTTTCCTCAGGACTCATGTTATAGAAATCAAACTCAAACTTCTAGGCAAAAGGAGAAATTAAATGTCTTATATACCCAAATTCTATAAATGGGATGGCTGGGTTGGGGGCGGGGGTGGCAGTAAGGTTTAGAAGCAGTGACCCTTCAACCCGCCGGATGTTTGCTGCTCCTCACTGCTGGTGACCCTCATTATCTCAGACCTGCTTCCTCCCCAGAGCCAGAACAGCGGCTGCTCGCAGGTCACAGACCCCATCCCCACAGCTTCATCACCCCAGAGGACTCTGTCTTGAATGACTGCTTTGTAACAAGCACTGTGCCAGGAATAGAAATATACAGCAAGGAACCTGGACATCTGAGAATTGTAATAGTCTAATGAGTCTGGCTGAGCTACACACATTCCTGAATGTAGGGACATTGTGGTGATACTAACTTACTTGTACTTAGTTGTACTGACAGCAGTTAGTAACTAGCACTATAAGTTGGGATTTGTGTTAGGCTCTGATGAGTGACCTGAGAGTGGTTTAAGCACTGACTAGTTCCTCCTCTCAAGTAGAGTGGTCTCTGAGATAGGCCTTCTAGGATCGGAGTCAGGGCCCTAGGTCATTCTGTCTTCCTGCTTCACCGTCCTAACGTGAGACTTCCATTGTTAAGATAACTTCGTGGACCAAAGTGGCTGTCCTTATATCGAAAAGGAATAAGATCAGAAGAGCAAAAGCATTTATTTCCTAGCTGAGCCAGCTTCCTCTAAGCATCCTTTCCAGGGGCCCCACAAGGCGCTCTTCATTTATATCTCATCTCATCGGGTACAGGTCATTAACATTGCCTTACCTAGTTGCAGGAGAAGCCCAGAAACAGAGGACATTAGTTGGGTGCATCGCTGCCCTGAAACTGAGCAGGAAAGGGAGAGTGGGCAGTGTGTGGCCATGACCAGTGTCTCAACATTCGCAGCGATCAAAGGTTGGCCATATTGAGAGTTCATCGGCAAGTTTTCACTCAAAATCTAAACAGAAACATGAACTGAGTCAACCTGGTTTCGAGTTAGTATTAAATCTCACTTTCTTTCATATTCATTTGTTTACTCATTCAATTCCTCTCCAGACAGTGGAAGCTCACTTAGATTCCAGCTTAGTACTTTCATTTGTAGAGACGAGGTTGTTAGTGTAAGTCCTATTTTATAGTAAGCAAAATCGCTATATAGGAAAATCAAGTTTCTCAAGGACATAAGGGAAAACTCACCAACCCTCTATGTCACTTATAAAAATCTGCTGGTCAGTCTCTTTTGATCATATCACCCTTCTCTCTTTAGTAGCCCTCTGTGGCCCATCAGGTGACACCCAGGCGCCTCTGATGTTCACAGCTTCAGCCCTGCCCTCGAACTACCTTTCTAAACCATTGCATTATAACCAAGTCAAACCAGTCATCTCATTCCTACTACGGTATTTTTTCATCAGGACCTTCCTATTTTATACTCTCCAGATCCTACCCATCCTTTATGGTTCATGCTGATGGGCCATTTACACTTACCTCTACTTTTTTGTTTTTGTTGTTGTTGTTTTTTTTCAGAACAATAATAGTTATTACTGTTAATGAGCTTTAATGTGTCAAATACTGTTGTAAGAGCTTAAGCGTGTGCATTCATTAAAAAAAATTCTATGAGGAAGATACTATTATTATACCCATTTTAGAGATAATTGAGGCACAGAGAAGTACCGTAGTTTTCCTAAGGACTGATCCAAGATTCTGACTTTAGGCTTTCTGGTTCCAGAATCCATTTATGCTATCGCATCTCATATTCTTACTTGTATTTTAATTATGTACTTATTTACCTGCAACTGGCTTGGACATTTTCTTTTTTTAATTTTCTCACAGGATCTAGCAAATGCTGCTTCTACAGAAGAAACAATATCCTCAATAAATATTTGTTGACTGAACTTAAATATCTATTAACAGTAGTCAGGGAAATTAAATCTTGACCCGGGTTGGTTTGTTTGATTTTTCTTCTTAATATTGGACAGCAGTATGCGTGACATTTCCAGTAAACTTTCAAAATAATGTATTTTCATTTAAAAGAAAAAACTTGTGAGCCAAGGAATTTGTACAAATGAGATATAAAAACAGGGCAAGATGGGTCTCCTGGGTGGCTCAGTCAGTTGGGCATCCAAGTCATGATTCCAACTCAGGTCATGATCTCAGGGTTGTGAGATCAAGCCCCGTGTCCCAGCTGGCCGTGCCAGGCGTGGAGCCTACTTAGAAGTGTCTCTCTCCCTCTCCCTATGACCCTCCCTCAAACCCCTTCCTTCTCTAAAAAGAAAAGAAAAAAAGGTATTATCTCTCCTGTGCCAGAAACATGAGTGTAGAAGTTTGGCAAGTTAAAACCTGTTTTGTGTTTGGTTTCAAGGGAATGCTCCTCATACCTTAATAAAACTTGGCTTTGATAAACAAATGATCTTTGTTGGAGTTGTTGCTGAAGACCACCTTATGTGTTTGTTATGTTGTAACTGGGGCTCAGGGGTACAAGAAAAGCACCTGGCTCAGGGGGCCCCAGATAGAACAGGGTTGGCCATTCACCATTGACAAAATCCAAAGGCAAAGAGACACCTGGTGGTGAAACAAGAAAGGAATTTATTTCAGGGAGGCCAACACCGGGAAGACAGCCGGCTTATGTCTCAAAGACGGTCTCTGAAGTGCTGAAAATACTTCCAGGTTTATATAAGGAAAGTAGGAGACAAATGTTAGTGGGTACATAAAGCTGGGCAGTAAAAATCAGGTCATCATTGTCTCGGGGTCAGTCATGTGGGCACTTGTTAATTGCTTGAGGGGTAGTTTCATTTCCCATCACAGGACGCTTTGCATATCAGGTCTTTCGCCTGAGTTAAAAGACAGATGGGAAAGAAAAATTCAATTGGTTAGAAAGTACAGACTAAGGTCAAAATGGAGATAAAGTCATTTTTCAATGAAATCTCATGATGAGAAAGAGACAACTTAGGAAGTCAGTTGCTTTCATCGAGTCAGTTGTAGATATCAAAGTATCTCTTAGGTCCCAAGGCTACTCTGGATTCTGAGTCTCCATAATGTATTTTGTCCTGTCCCATGGTAGTAGAACTTTTTAAAAACATGCATATTTTTGGAGTGCCTGGGTGGCTCAGTTGGTCAAACATCTGATCCTGGGTTTTGGCTCAGGTATGATCTCAGGTCATGAGATCAAGTCCCACTAAGACTGGGATTTGTGCTTGGTGAAGAGTCTGCTTGAGATTCTTCCTCTCTCCTTCTCCCTTTTCCAACTCAAAAGTGCACCCTTTCCTCAAATAAGTAACATCTTTTTTTAAAAATGCATGTTTTCCTGCCTCCTTTTGAGAGAGTAAGCAGGAGTTTCTTATTAAGTATATCAAGCCGCAACACAAAGCAGCTGTTGACTGGCTGTAAAAAACAAAAGAGCCTGCTATTTTACCACTAAAATGAGTTTATTTGGGAGTAGCAGAGGATTGCAATTCTGAACAAGCAGACTATGGCAAACCATAGGCAAGTATGGAAAATAGAGGAAAAGGGGTTGCTTTCATGAAAAAAAAGGAAAAAAAAGGAAACTGCTGGGAGGGGCTGTTTCACAGAGTTCAGGGTGGTGACAGCTTCTCACCTACTGAGTGTGGCAGTTTCTCATTGGCTGAGCTGTTGCAGGGCAGGGAGAAATTCTTCCTCCTGCCGAGGTATGTAAAGTAGGCTTCCTCCTCTTTGGGATGTGAGTGGTAGTGCGTGAGAGCTCTGCCTTCAGGGCTTTGTTTTCTTACTCCTGTAACTTGGTTGTTGATTTATTATATCATATTCATCAACATGTTCTTAAGGTTGAATTTTTTTTATTGTGCTAGAATTTCAGGTTATCTTTCATAAACACAAGTACTTCCAAATCCAGTTTCCTATAAGTCACCATTGCACATTTAAGTACGAAAATAGTAAATTTAAAATTTGCATCATATATTTGTTGCACACATACACTTTGACTTGCAATTTTTCTAGAATTGTAATGGCTAAAGTAAAAATGTAGTTAAAGATTCCAGAGCCCATTAAAAAATTCACCACTCAGAATTCAGTATTTTTCCTAATCAAGTGAAATTGTCTTCAAGCATACAGAGATGAGTTCAGATATTCAGAGGAGCTATAAATACAACCAGATGTCTCACCTATAGCTCAGAAGTTGATAATGTCATATGATAATAGAAGGGAAGAAAGATTATCAGTTTTAATGGCCACATCATTATTGCCTCTTAGATGTATCTTTCACTTTGGTTTGTATTTACTTGTATGAATGAACTTCTTAGAATTAATCTACTCTCCATGGGTATATACCTTCTGTTTATTGTGCAAATTAGTTTATATACGTCCCTATTGGGAGATTCTTTGAGATGTAAGTGTGCATGACTGCATATTTTATCAGTTACGCTAATTGTTCCTGATACATAGTACTGGAACTGCCCGAGTGAGGGAGATTGAGGGAAGTCTCTCTGAAGATTTAACATCTGAGCTGGACCTAAATCCTGTAAATTGATGAGATACACAGGTTATGACCATTCAGAAAGAGGAAGTTGTGGCTCTCAATCTCACACAAAAAATGGACAGAATTCAGAAAGAATTGGAAGAAATAAAGGGAGTATAAAATTTATAAAAATAAAAGGTGAGGGGCACCTGGGTGGCTCAGTGGGTTAAAGCCTCTGCCTTCGGCTCAGGTCATGATCTCAGGGTCCTGGGATCGAGCCCCACATCGGGCTCTCTGCTTGGCGGGGAGCCTGCTTCCTCCTTTGTCTCTGCCTGCCTCTCTGCCTACTTGTGATCTCTCTCCTCTCTGTCAAATAAATAAATAAAATCTTTAAAAAAAATAAAAAATAAAAATATGATGGCCAAGTCATCGTCTTCTTAACCTGGCCCCCAAGAGCCAAACTTGTTCATTGATGACCTGAGAACCGGATATTTTCAAATTAGAAGGCTCTGAGTCCTCTTAGCAAGCTGGGGAAGAAGATTCCCCACTCCCTGGGGAAGAAGATTCTTGTGGTATGAAGGACTCTCATTATAATTGGTCCCTTCCTAAGTGGGTGTTTATGGGTTAATTTGATTCTTAAATCATTCAGCCCTTTTAATTTTTCCAGGAGTTTGCTGTGTTGTGAAACTTCAGCTCTAATAGAAAACCAAGATGATAATATAGAACAACCCTTGAACATTTCATGTAGTAAAATGAGCATATCTGAACTGCTAATGTCAGTGTTGTTAACCTTAAAAATAAGAACTGCCAGTTATTTTACCAACAAAAAATGAGTTCATTTGGGGATAAAAGAAAATTGCAATCCAAGACAAACTAGCTACAGAAAAACCCAGCAACAAAGGAGAGGCGTGCTTTGTTGGGAAGGGTGTTATAAACTAAAAGCCCATTGAAGCAACCTGGGAGTTGGAAGTATGTGACTTTTCATTGGCTAAGCTGTTGGGGTTAGTAGGGGGGGATAAAGAAAGCCTCTTTTCCTCCACCGGAATAGCAGAATAGTATCTACATGCAAGGTCAAGTCCATTTGTCCAAGGTCCAAGTTCCTGCTGGGTCTGCAGTGGACCAGGAGTGGTAGTGTCATTGAGCCCTCATACTCAAACTATCGACCCTACCAGTTAAAACCAGAAGTAGACAAGACCACTTAACTCATGCTCTAACTGCAACCCATTGTTCTTCTTTCTTTCTTATTCTTCTCTTATTGTCATACTTTCTCGAGGCATTGATGAAGATGTTTTACAATGACCAGAACATTATAGCCACAAGAGACCAGAAAAGCTCTGATAGACCTAGAATGCCTAGAAGACCACACCCACCCAGCATGACCCCTGCCCAAGATCATAGGCTGAACATACACCCACCCCCACCCATGATCACAGGCTCCCTGCCTGCTGTCTTGCACATGCCCCCACCCCCAACCTCTCCTTATAAAACTCTAAGTGTCGGGGCACGCGTGTAGCTCAGTCAGTTAAGTGGCCCACTCTTGGTTATAGCTCAGGTCATGATCTCAGGGTCTTGAGATCAAGTCCTGCTTCAGGCTCTGTGCTCAGAGTGGAGTCTGCTTGTCCCTCTCCCTCCCCCTCTGCCCCTTTCTCTGCTCACTCATTCTCTCTAAAATAAATAAATAAAATCTTTAAAACTCTAGGTGTCCATCTTGCTGGCAGAGGTTGGTTGTTGGGGCTTGAGGCTGCCACCTTCCCAGGCTGCCAGCATTTGAAATAAATTTCTCCCTTTTCTCTTTTCCAAACACTCATCTTTTGAGCTATTGGCTTCTCTCGCAACGAGTTTGTCCGAGTTTTTTCAGCAACAGTGTTGGCAAACCCAGCCAGGAGCCATGCTTTCAGTTTGTATAGCCTCCTCAGGATTCCATGGGATAGAGCGGTTGGCCATACCATGCACCACGTCTCCCCCATTCAATTCCAGAGTTAGTGGCCGTGGTAGATCATTCAGTAACAGTAGGGCATGAGAGCTCCTGGTGTCAAAACCTCCTGACTCCATTTTAGTGAGGAATCCCATTACTAATTTTCACAGTATCCAATGATGATAAGTAAGTTGGTGTTCACAACAAGTTGTTGGCCCAGCATTCACATTGACTGTCTCCTTGGTGATACAGAGTTTGGTTTGGTTTTTGTTTTATTTAAGATTTTATTTATTTATTTGACAGAGAGAGAGACAACAAGAGAGAAAACACAAGCAGGGGGGAGTGGGAGAGGGAGAAGCAGGCTTGCCACTGAGCGAGACTCAGTGGAGACCAGGGAGACTAATGCGGGGCCTGATCCCAGGACCCTGGGATCATGACCTGAGCTGAAGGCAGACACATAACAACTGAGCCACCCAGGCACCCCCAGAGTTTGTTTTTATACCGAACTTCAAGTTTTGTAGTGCTTACCTATGCAGTGAATTTGTGGGACATTTGGGATCCCTCTCAGGCTATCGTTGGGTATGAGTTTAATTTCTGTGAGTTGATTTCCTCTACTAGTTACCACCTTTTAACAGAAGATAATGAGGATATGTGAGAGAAAGATACACTGTATTTGCGAATTGCTTTTAATGTACTTTTGTAATTAGTACTACTGTGGTGTTTTCTCTTTAAGTCATGAAGATATGGTATGATGCCAAGATAAATGCATTTGGAAATTTGGGAGAAAGGAAAAGGAGGCTGTTGGTATTCTGACTTTACTCTGGTATAACTTTCCATTTGAATATTGTATTGTGATATGTGTAAGGAATATATTTGGTCTTTGTTCCTGGTTCCTGGCACAAAGCTCCTCAAAACCCATGGAATTTCCTGAGTAATAAGAGTGCCTATTGTCATTCATAAGAAGCCCTTTTTCAGCTTATTATATTAATTAGCTATTAAGAGTGGGGACCCTAGATAGCCTCAGGATGGGGCTAGTCACCAGAAAGACCAAATGATTAAAACGTTCAGCTGACGTCAGGGAGAGGGAAGTTGGGAGATTCCATACGGCAGATTCAGCTCCATCAAATCTTGAGCAATGAGATTTGATGAGCCTCCAGGTTAGTCAGCACATCTACTTGCTGGGGAGGGTGGTGTACCCCAGTTCCATAGGGACAGAAGCTCCTATGCTTAGGGACCTTCCAAACCCTGCTGTGTGTACCTCTTCATCTGGCTATTCAACTGTATCCTTTGTAATATCTTCTATAAGAAATTTTTAAACATAAGTGTTTCTTGGAGTTCTATGAACCGCTCCAGCAAATTAATCAAAGCTGAGAAGGGAGTTGTGGGAACCTCCAGTTTATACGTAGTGGGTCAGAAGCACAGGTAACAACCCGGATTTAAGATTGTTATCTAAAGTGGAGACAATCTTGTGGGTCGGAGCCCTTACTTAACCTATGATCTCGAGGTACACGGTATCAGAATTGAGTCCAGTGCTTAGTGGTGTTGGAAGGAAAAACATCAGAAACATGCATTTGTGGTCTTTTCATTATACTAGTATTTTTCTGATCTGAGAGATTTGCATTATTGACCTAGGAGATAAAATCAGTAGTCAACTGATGGAACATTTGAGTGCTTTCCGTTCTCTAGCACTATTAGCGTATGGAAAGGAGGTTGGTAGATCTTTTTCTCACCCATTAAGAGGACTTCTCCTTTGGGTGTTAGTGATTACTAAATTGGCATCAAATTATGGAGACAGTTGAGTGCTGGATGAAGTCATTTGGACCTCAGCTTATTTTGCAGAGGGAAGCCTGGGAACTGGGTTACATAAGTTAAGATCAAGGGTGGCATTGCTAAGAAGTGAGTAGTCAAGAGTTTTAAATGCCACTGAGAAGTGAAATTAAAAGAAATGAAAAGTGATAGTCCTCACAACTGAATCCTTAGTCATTATCATAAACATCCCTAAAGAATACACCAAAACCTGTTATTTGGTGGTGAATACTTTGGAGGCCCTCATTGGACATTTCTTCTGTGGCTTTTTAATGAAGCATGCCCTGTAGCATACAGATACATGAAAAGAGAATCAGAATTAATTTAGATTTAAGAATTCCTACTAGCTCTGACATAGTAGTGGGGCATACATCCACAGTCTGCCTCAGCTTCCTTGTCTAAAACATGGTTTGGGCAGAATTAAGAAAGCTAAACTAGTGATCACTGACATTTAGGAAAAGCAGGGCAGAATCTTAAAAGGCATTTGGGAGAATTGCGTTTTTGGTGTGTGTGTGCATATATATATATATATATATTTTTTTTTTCCCCCTTAAATGAATAGTTTCTCTGTTAATTGTGTACTTTTGTAGGTGTAAAATTTAGGTTTCATCTTAAATTTGTACTTTTACAGCTACTGCTACCTCTAACCGCAATCTCCTCTTCAAATAGTTAGGCCAGCTGTCAGTTACTTTGTTAAGCCTTTTCCAGATTCCCCCAAGGCATTTTAGCCACTTCCTTTTCAGTGCTCTGCAAATCAGGTTATGTTATAATGATCCGTTTACAGTTCCCTTTTCCCTGTTAAACTGTCCATTCCAAGCTGTTCTGGCCTTGAGAAGAGGGACCTTTCTTACTCCCTCTTTTTCGCTGTGGCAATCCTTGTAAGCTGTGGGTGGGTAATGAGGGGGCCTGAGTCTCCTAGGTTCTAGAGGAATAGTGCAAGGTGCTGGTACTTCATAAAGCAAATACTTGGTCGACCTGTTAGTTCTCAGTGTTCCTGTTAATCTTGCAGAATCGTGACAGATCTCTATTGCTTCATTATTGTTTCTGTCCTGGCAACCATATACAGAACACCATGTCCCTGTGATTCTACAGACATATTACAGAAATGTTTGCCTTTCCTTAAGATAATTTTGTAGCATCTACAACAATGAATACACCTAAACTAGATCTGCTAGAATAATATAAAACTTCCTTTTTAGTATTTTTAGAGGTGTTTCATTATAACTAGCCTGATAATGAGAACGATTGAAGACGTTATTATATAATAGAAGGTTGGTTTGGTTTGGGAGTAGGGCTGTGATAAGCTTAATTCATTTTAATCTCCATATATTCTGTTTATAGGTTGTTATGATTTGTGTCATTTAAAGGGGACTGTGGGAGGGGCACCTGGGCAACTCAGTTGGTTAAGCATCTACTTTCAGCTCAGGTCATGATCCCAGGGTCCTGGGATCAAGCCCTGCATTGGGCTCCCTGCTCAGTGGGGAGTCTGTTTCTCCCTCTGCCTCTGCTGCTCCCCCTGCTTATGCCCTCTCTCTCTCTCTCTTTGTTAAATAAATAAATAAAATCTTTAAAAAAATAAAGAGGGCTCTCTTTCAGAACTTTCAGAACTGTGGGAAAAATTGTTGACTTTGATGTTTTCAAGAATGGGTTTTATTTTCTTTCTTTGTATAAGAAGTTTAAACTGAACATAATCGAGACTAGCAAAATCTTCACTTTGAAAAAATGGGAAAGATCGTGAATCACTACTTTTCTAAAACATATGCAGACCCTCCTGGTTATAGCAAACTGTGTTGGCTTGCTTGTCTGTATTTCAGACTACATGATGAAACAATTTTGTGTTCTCAACTTGAGATGCTATTTTCAATTTTTGCTCTAGCAGTGTCATATGAAAGGAGTGTTTTAGCGCCAGTTACGTTACATGCTAGATTTAGTTGTAAGACAACTCAGCTCCTACTGAGGTAACTGAGCACTTTTATGACATTAGCATTCCTACAAACCACTTAAATATGTTTTGTAAAATGGTTTGTTCATGTACTCATTTAAGAATCACCATTTTGGGCAAAGGGCATGAAAGGCAGAAAAACTACAGTCAGCCATTAAATATGAGATAACATTTAATTAAGCACTTACCATGTGGTAGGCACTGTTGCAGTTGCTTGTATAGTTTTTCTTATATAATTCTCACAAAATTCCCATGAAGATTAAATTATCTTATTTTCTATATAAGGAAATGGAGGCGGGGAGAAGCAAAGTAAGTTGCCTGTCCCCAGAGAACTATCGAGAAAAAGAGCTTGACTCCTGTCTCTGATTCCAGAGCCAGGTGCTTGCGACCATGAAGCTAGACAGCCTTCTGTGTAAATGGGTATATGAAGAAAGGCGTAACATCGCTTGCACTCAAAACATGAATACACGTGCAGTTAGAACTGTGTGATGGCATGTATTTTCTATTAGATTTGTAAAGAAGAAAAGTAATTGTCAATACCCAGTTTGTGGGGAAAGAGGAAATCTAATGAGTTGAGATACACAAGTTTTTACCTCTTTTTGGAGGACAAAGCATGTAAATGTTGAAAGTGTGCTTATGGGGGCGCCTTGGTGGCTCAGTGGGTAAAAGCCCCTGCCTTCAGCTCAGGTCATGATCTCAGGGTCCTGGGATCGAGCCCCGCATTGGGCTCTCTGCTCAGCAGGGAGCCTGCTTCCCCCCCCCACCCACCGCCTGCCTCTCTGCCTACTTGTCATCTGTCAAATAACTAAATAAAATCCTAAAAAAAAAAAAAAAAGAAGGTGTGCATATGATTTGACCTTCCCATCCCACTTCTAAGAATTATCCTACACAGCTAAACACAGGAAAGCACAAAGATGTCTGGACAGTGATATAGATTAAGTATTGTTTGTAATAATAAAAAATTAATAATAAATGTCCAGTAGGAATTAGGTTTAGGTAATTGTGATGGGTAGCCATCAAAAAAGGAAAAGTTAAGAATGTATTTATTGACATGGGAAACTGTCCATGGCATATTTGTTGAATGAAAAGAGCAGGTTGCAAACAACATACCTAGTTTGATTTCCTTATATTGAAATATGTTTATATATACAAACTCTGGTCTGCCAGAATGTAAACAACTGGTATGTTTACCACTAGATAGTATAATTTAGTGATCAAATATATAGGCGGTAGAGACACTCAATGTGGGTTTGACACTCAATCTGGGTTTGAATCCTGTTCAGTCACTTAATAGCATTGTTCCATAACTACTCTGTGTCTCAGTTTCTTCAGTAAAATGAAGAACTTACTTATATTACTGCATTATGAGATTCAGATGAGTTTGTAAAGTGATTGACATAGTAATCAATAAATCTAAGCAGCTATTATCATTTCTGGGCGGTGGAACACCAGGCAGTTTTAACTTTATGCCTTTTATTGGTTGAATTTTTGAAATAAGTATGTATAAACTTTGGAAGCAACAACAACAAAAAATGTTTTTAGAGAAGTCATTTAAATTGGTATGCTTACAGTTTTAACAGGAAACATCTATTTATTTTGAGTTAAGGTTATTTAAAATTACTCATGGAATGTTTTCTTCGAGAGCTGTGTGCAGCCGTATATGCTGATATTTTACCCTATGCTGGATGCCAACTTTAAAGGGAATTGAAATCATATTTCACTCTTACGGCTGGAAGGCATGCATAATCGCAACAAAGTCTTTCTGGAGAAGCTGCCTGAGTTGGCGGCTGCAGTGACATGTTGGTGCGTGACGTCAGTCTGGTGTCAGACTTGCAGAGTGGCAGGCTGGCCTGACAGCCCCAATGCATTTCCTTAGTGCTGAGTCCCCATAGTGCTCATCT
Source organism: Potos flavus (assembly GCA_028534135.1). Lineage (NCBI taxonomy): Eukaryota > Metazoa > Chordata > Mammalia > Carnivora > Procyonidae > Potos > Potos flavus. The sequence goes on along the minus strand of CM052897.1, from coordinate 77,941,648 downwards.
GGGAGCAGCTCAAAGAGGAATTGAGTCTGATTTTTAGTCCAGTACCCTTTTTGCCTGTGGTTAAATGTCTGTTCGCAAATGTGATTTTGATGAAGGCTGGTGAGTAACTCTTGTTACTTTTATATGTTTATGTATTAGTAACAAATAAATCATGGCTAAATGAGCATTAGGACTTTTTTCTCAGTTAATGATCCTGTGGTAAATCATCTTTGTAGCCCTAGTGCCAGGCACAGTGCCTAGTGCAAAAAAATTGACATATGTTTCTATAACTGAAGTATTGTGTTTTTGTAAAAATATAAATACTGTACATCATTAGGTTTTCAAATGACTTGGGCATTTTATATGTAATCTTCCTCTTAGTCTCTCCTTAACTTTAAGCTACATAAATGCACAGTAGTTGTATATTGCTTTCAAGCCTAAAGATTTTAAAGTTTTATATTTATCTTGTTTATTTTTTTAACTTAGAAGAGAAGGTTGTATTTTTTTTTTCCTTAAAGACAACTAAATGAATAATTCTCAGAAATTCCTGTGGAGATGTTAACAGTATTCATTATATAATGTTCTTATTAGAATGTATATTAATACTAGTTTAAACAATTGGTTGAAGCTGCTGTTTATTTAAGTTAATTATTTGGGCTGTTTCAGTAATGTGATTCAAAAATAGGAATCCTCATTTACCTAAAATTTGAAAACAATATAATGGTAGGAGATTATTACAGACAACATTTCGACATTTAAAGAAATAAAGTTACTACTGCCATTGGTTATAAAAGCTGGGCAACATGCCTTTAAAGATTTATTTCTTATTTACAATATTCATATTTCTTTGAGTTTCACTCTGTATATTGACTTAGTTCTGAAGGCATTAATTTAAGGAGTAGATTAGATTGGGAAAGACTTTTTTTTGTATGTAGCTATTTTACTTATAACTTTCTTCTCCACTTTGAGAAGATGATATTTTAATTTCATACTACTCGTATAGTATAAACTGAAGCCTTTAAAGTCTTTTACATTTTGCCATTTCTGGTATAATTCTTTTTATGTGGGTTCAGTAGCAGTTTTGTGATTTCAGGGTTTTTTAGAATTTTCCAACAAAGTTTCTCTTAAAGAACAGGCACTTTCTACTTTTTAAATCTAGTTGAAGAAAGGGCAATATGGAAATTCTTAATATTTTAAATATTTTCACGTCAGTTTTCTGAAACAGTAAGACGCCTGTACATACTTTTTGGGTGAATTACATAACTGAGTATTGAAAGGAAATTATCTAAGTCATCTTTTTATATGTGAATGTAAAAAATACCAAATTCGAGGAATTTGCAATCACTGCTTCATATATGACTCCCAGTATACATTATACTTCTACATTTGGAAGCATAGAAATATAGAAGTAGGGTCTCAAGTTCATTTTATTTGACTTGATGGCCTTAATGCAAGATTCACAGTTTTTCCCTTGAGTTGCAAAATTTTAAGATGGAAGCTGAAAATTCTGCCCAAAGCCAGAAAATTTAAGTATATGGAGAACTTATGAATATTTTTATTCCCTTTAAAAATTTATCGTGAACACACTTAAAATATTTTAACATGGTTTTAAAATAGCCTGTATTTTAAACTTAATTAGGAAGTTACTATAGTAACGATGAATTGGAATATATTCTGTATACATTTTAAACAAAGATGTTTTTGAGGCCTTGTGACATCAGAGGTCATTGGCCTAAATGCTGCTAAAGTTCAACTGAAGGGAAGGTACTTAAACTTCATTGTATGAACAGGAAATTAAATCTAGGCAAAAGCAGGGAGGGGGGAGAGGGATGAGCAGAACTGCAGGGGGGGAAATAACCTGAAATTGACATAAAAGTTTTACTGAAGTCTAAAACAATGGAGAATAAGTACTTGTCTGTTTTCTAGTGAATAAGGTATGCTTTAAGGAACTCCACGAATTCTAAGGCCTGATGGAAAAGTGTAATTGTGCTATTCTCTTTTGAAATTTAGCTTAGTAAAACTGAGATGAAATCATATTCTTTAAGCTAATAGTCTTGAACAGTATATTTGTTTTCTAGCAGTGCACAGTACAAAACCTTGTGCGTCATAGATGCTTAGTAAATATTTGACCATGAGTAAATGAATTGATTAAGCAAGTTAAATCAATGATGAGACTCCCTCGATCCTTGTATTGGAGAGATTTCATTTTCACGGTGACGATGAAAACCTACTAGTTATCAAACCTAATAGGATACCACAGCCTCGTACTCTGTTAGAGATGTGTCTCTGGAATATGATACTGCCGTCGCTCTACTTTCATTGGTCGCTCTACTTACTGTCTCTGCTGTTGGAAGTGGGCCTTCCCCTGCCATTCTGGGTCACATCTCTGTCCCACTCCCACCTCATCTGTAAGTAAGAAATTTCTCACTACTCGGGAATAATGATTTCTTCACTAAACAGAGCTTTAATTAAGTGCTTTGTGCATCACAGAAGTGCATTGAACATTTTCAGAGTTAAAAAATACGTATGTTTGCTCCTAAGAGTGAAGCAGATAACATGGCTTCAAAACTTACATAGTAAATGTTTTATGTGTAGGTCTCTTGTACTCAAAGCCTAGATTTTCTGCCCCATTTCTGTACCCCCTCCTTTCAATCTGTGCTAAATTCTAGGCACATCTGACAGCTGCTAGACTGAGGCTCAGTTCAAATGGCAGCTGCTTCTGTGACGTCTTCCCTGCTCTTCCCTGCTCTTCCCTTGCTAAGCAAGACCAATCTGGACTTGGCCTCCCCTTTGTATTTTGATTGTGGTTCTGTTACTCTTCCCTGTTTCTTTACAAAATCTTTGTTTCATAGAGGTATCATTTGACTTATTAGTAACTGCCTTTTTGTTCTTGCAGTGATTGTTCAGCTAAAGCTCATAAGTATCAGAATGATTAAATAAACACTATGCAATGAAGAAGAGTGAAGTTCAGTGATTACTAATTATTTTTTATGTTTGAATTGAGCTATTCTGTCAGTTTGACTATTGGGAAGAATGTTTCATCAACAATAAAACAACTGGATTTTGAAATTATGTGGTTCTTTATGTGTAGGTTAGAATTAGGTTACCTTTTTAAAGTGGTGTATGATTACACACAGAAGAGCTGGTTCTTAAACTGAACTTTTTCTGATTTGTTGTTTGCTTCCTTACCAGTGATATAGTAAACTGCCATTCAATGCATGTTACAATAAAACATTAGTAACCAGCATTCATTAGGGGATAGTAGAGTTGCCTGAATTAATGCATTTCCACGTTTTATTTAAATATATATATATTTGAATGCCACATTATTGCTTTTAAATGTTAAGAAGAATATTTAAAACTCCCAGTAGACTTTTGCAAATAAAACTTTTTTATACAAGTGTCCATAATTCTTTAAATCAGTCTTCTTTTAAACCACTATCATATCCCCTGTTAACACTTTTTTCCTTTATGTAGTTTTTACATGTGTTTTTTTTTTTTTTGCATGGATTATTCAACAGGAAACTTTAACCTTAGGTCAAATTATCAGGTTCTTCATTCATTATAGTCATATGCAAACCACTGTACTTCACTCTTAAGACAGAGCTGAGAGCCAGCACTTTGTAAAGCAAGGAAGTGATATCCATTTTAGTTTTCAAGAAATCTCTCCTAGCACGTTCAAGTTTAGCTAATATTTTGTGAGTACTTTGTTAGATCCAGGTAATAATGTAGCTTTGTGCTACCAAGTACTCTATTCTTCCAGAAGTCCTATGGGGTAGGGTTTGTTGTTGGTGTTTGGGTTTTGGTTCCCATTTTACAAAAAAAAAAAACCAACTTAAGGTTCAGTGAAGAGGTTGTTCTAAATAGGAGAGCGCCTCATTAAAATGAGGTGAATTCGAATGCTGTTAAAACAGTCTTGGGACATAAAAGTCATCACTTAGGGCAGCGATGGAGATATGTTCCGTTGTGTATTCTCATAGGGTGATTTCTGGGTGGCAACCAGAAATGTCACCTTCTTGAATGCTTGGCAGGAAATTACTTTGGTGGATTAGTGTGTATATTCTAAGAATTATATTTGTTCTAACCATTAAATGCCATTTAACCTTCCCATTTAGAAGCTTCTTAAGTCACTCAAATGGCTTACGAGTGAAAGAATTATCTAAATTATTCTAGGTATTTTTGCTTATAATGTAATTTATCAAATGATCTGAAACGTAACCATGCCGTAACACTCAGAATATGTAGCAGTTATTAATGTGATTAGGTACATTTTGTTTATAACTATCATGGAGTTAATTGAATTATTCTTGCATTACTCCTAAAATTATTTAAAATCTATTAAAAAGTGTTTCTAGATTGTAAATGAATATGTTAGTTTTATTTGAGGTTTCGTTTAAAAGGTGATTTAGAAGTTATAAATAACCTGACTAAATCAGGTGAATTTGTATGTAAGCCTTGTATTTTTATTTTTTCTTTATTGTTCCTAATGCTTTCCATCTTTGTACTTGCATCATTACATCATGTTCATATTTTCCCACTGAGAAAAAAACAAGATTTTTAGTTCCTTTGGGATGCTTTTGTAAAACCCAGGCTTTACAATTGCTGCTATTTGTACCTTAAATTCTTTGGTACCTATAATTGGGAAACGTGAGGCAACATTTATGATTATGTTGTGATAATTTTGTCTGAGCATCTAAGAGTGGAAAATGATTGTGAAGCCTTAGAGAATAGAAAGATAGAAAAGAAATGAGTCTCAAATTAAATTGGAATTGAGAAAGGTTTCGTTACTATGCTTCAGATAGACGTGGTCTTGGGGTGATGCTAGGCAGTGAGGCTGAAGGAGGCAAGATGAGGAGCGAGGAGCGGTGAGGGAGGAGGCTGTGTGTCCCTGGTCTGTGGAAGAGGGGAAGGACCTCAAAGGAAGGCATAGTGTTTTGTTTTAGTACCATTGGGCAGAAACGGAGATGTAGGGCAGGACTGAAAAGTCCCTGTGGCTGGGATAAGAGCCCAAGCAGGGGCAGGTGCTGACAGGCCTTGGGGCTGCCTCTTCCTCACCCTGTCGCTGTGTGACTTCTGACAACTTTGTCAATGCTATGAGCCTCAGTCTATTTATTTATAAAGTGAAGATAGTAATACCTGCAAGGGTCTCTGTGAGGATCAATTGTCACGTTTCCGGTATAGGTGTGGCGACTGAGTGTGTGAGCCACACTCACTGTCCTGCCTCAGTGGTAGCGACTGTGATTTTAATACTCACTGCTGGAAGTGAGGTTGAGCAAGGGACTCACACCTGAGAAATTCTCTCTTTTTTAGCCGCCTCCCCCCCCCCCAAATAGGAGATGATCCACTTTCTAAACGAGAGGAGGAAGGAGAGCAGAAGATAAAGAGTTAAGACCTTGGGAGGTGGTGGGTAAATGAATCACTGAGGTTTGAGCAGGATGTCTGGAAGCAGTTAGTTCTAAGTTAAAGGCAAATGGCATTTAGAACGAAATGCGGGGAAAGGAAATATATACTTTTCATGTTTTGCAAAAAAAAAAAAAAAATTACAACCTTTTAGATTGCTAACTCAGTGGTTATTTCTTCACATAACTAAGGTTCAAGAACTGAGTCTCAAGAAAGGCAGGGCACTTGTAGTGGGTTTTTTTGTTGTTGTTCTTAAAACATTGCCTTTAACTGTAGGCACCGTTTTCCATGCCAGTGTGTTTTCAGTTTAAAAATGAATTGCAGACATAGTCATTGTGGTAGTCGGACTTCACCATAACATTTTCTCCTTTTTATTAAAAGAAATACAAATTAGTTATCTGTATAAAACATTAACAAACTTAACATTTAACAGTATTTTAGAAGTTACTGTGAACTACCATAGAACCAATTGATTTAATCACTAAGTCACTGCTACAGACATGTTTTTAAAACCTAATTTGAGACCATTTGAGTCTCAAAGTGATAGCCTGTATGATTTCTAGTGACAGAAGCTCTTCAATCTTAAAACAAGCTGGAGAGTGTTACTGTCTGAAAGTGTACCGAAACCAAGGATAAATTGAGAATATACAGTACTCCTTTTTGTTTAAAGTAGAAGGATACTAAAAATAAGAGTTATCAGTACACATTTGAGCTGTTTGCTCTATAGTTTTCAGCCTAATTTGAGAAATAAATAGCCTCTGTAGTTCCCACATCTCTTCCATCTTGTTCCCGTCTAACAACACTGTGAATATGTGGCACCTTTTATGGGTTGGGCCCTTGTAAAAGTGCCAGTCATGATACCGGCTTCATTGCCAGAGCTGCCGGAGGAATTGCCAAACCACTATGATACCCTATTTTTCTTAGACTTAATTAAATCCTTCTTTCTTCCCCATAAGGGAAACACATGATTCGGAACAAATCATACAAAGGGGTTTGCATCTGAGTTTAGTTAAGAGACAACCAAAATCTCCTCTGTGCAACAGTTTTCTAAAACTATGTCTTTTTTGTGCATAGTGGATAAATCTTCAATGTTATTGCCACATTAAAACAAAAAAAAACACTGCTAAAGCTTGCTGTGTCGGATGTATTACTCAGAGGAATTATATTGGTTATTGACAATGTTAGTAGCAATTTTGAGATTTCTTAAATTTAAGAACAGAATGGATTTTGTATTAAAGCAGTCAATGAAATTGCCCATGAAACAACACACACAAACACACACACACTCACTCACTCTCACACACTAACAAGTATTTCCACAGGAGAAAGTTGCAATACTAAGAAGTATCCAGAACATTGCAATTAGTTGGCCAAAACATTAAAAAAAGAAAAAATTTCTGACACCAAAAGCAAAAACAACAAAAGTGAAAATGGTGGGACTAAGTGAAACTAAAAAGTTTCTGCACAACAAAACGAAAAGGCAGCAAATCATAGATTTGATAAGAAGTTAATACCCAAAATATATAATGAACTCTGATAACTCAGTAGCAACACACACACACACATAATCCAATTTTAAAATCTTTTTTTCCCTCCTTTTAAGCCCATAATTTTATTGAGGTTTATATATGAAACGTACAATTTTGTGCATTTAGTGTAGGGGGGGTTATTTCGTTAGCCATGTCATTGGCATCCTCCCTTACAAGGCTCCTGCTGAGGGAAGACTAGCAATGTGGACTGAACAAAAAATGCCTGCTCCAGTGACCCTGGAAAAGAACAAACACCAGCTTCCACTGTCCTCAGTGTGCTGCCATACAGTTTAAGTTATTCCTCATATAAAAGCACCTGCCACTGAGAGGGACTCAAACCCAGCAAATTGCTCTGTTTCCATAATGAGGCTATAGGAGCCTCGTTTTTGTTTTGTTTTGTTTTTCAAGATTTTATTTACTCATTCGACAGAGAGAGTGCACAAGTGAGGAGAGAGGCAGAGGCAGGAGAAAAGCAGGCTCCCTGCTGAGCTGGGAGCATGATGGAGGTTGGGGGCCTCCATCCCAGGATCCTGGGATCATGACCTGAGCTGAAGGCAGACGCTTAACTGACTGAGCCACCCAGGCGCCCCTCAGCTTTCCTTTTTTATGTAGGCTGCGAGAAAGCTCAATACTGCTTAAAATGGCCCAGCCTCATCTAGATTTTCTAGTACAGTTACCTAGATGATGTATTATTTGGTTGACAAGTACAAGATTTGAAAAGGAATAAGGTAGGATAATGAATATATTCTATCTCCAGTAGATGTGTCATTTGTAATTTGTTATTTACATAACTTGATAGAAACATACCATTTTATACATACACTAATTTATTCACCTTAAGAGCTTTTTTTTTCTTTTAAGATTTTATTTATTTGTCAGAGAGAGAGAGAGAGCACAAGCAGGCAGAGTGGCAGGCAGGGGCAGAGGGAGAAGCAGGCTCCCCGCCGAGCAAGGAGCCCGATGCGGGACTCCATCCCAGGACCCCGGGATCATGACCTGAGCCGAAGGCAGCCCCCTAACCAACTGAGCCACCCAGGCGTCCCTACCTTAAGAGCTTTTAAAACTAAGTTATTATTGGATAAAGTAGTTCTATAGAGGCTTTAAATAAGCAGGTTTTGCATTTGATCTTCTAGTTTGGTAAATGATTGCTTGTCTGGTAATAAATAGTGAAGAGGACCTAATGCCAAAGAACAAGCAATTTGTGTTGCTATATGTCGATTTCTTGATACCTTTCTAAAAATGGCATTGATTCAGCCCTTTTATCTGGACTTTTGATAGAGCATGATCATCAGACTGGGCTAGTGAATATGACCTATTTCCTTCAGCCCTGAACTCTCTAGAATAGCTGGGTCCATTTTTTTTTTCTTTTCTAAGTGTTGTTTGTCACTATTTAAGAACCTTCTCATATACTGCCTTTGCTAGCATAAAAACATAGCTAATCTTTCCTTGGAACTTTTATATTAGAATTACTTTTCTCCTCCGTCTTTTTGACATATTAGGGGCAGAAGCATTTACCAGAAGCATGAAAACTTAAGAGATTGCAACTTTATTCCTTTACAATAAATACTGAGTATAGTAGCCCCTTCTTATCTGCAGAGGATACGTGCTAAGACCCCTAGTGGATGCCTTAAAGCATGGATCGTACCAAATCCTACAGGTACTGTTTTTTCTATTCAGACATACCTATGATAGAGTTTGATTTCTAGATTAGGCACAGTAAGAGATTAACAATAATTAATAATAAAATAGAGCAGTTATAGCCGTCTACTGTAATGTGGCCTCAGAATATTTCGCACTGTCCTCACCCTTCTAGTGATGATGTGAGGTGATAGAACGCCTACGTGGTGAGGTGATAGAACGCCTACGTGATGAGGTGAAGTGAGGTGAATGACACAAGTATTGTGACAGAGCATTAGGCTACCAGTGACCCCCTGGGGGATAGGTCAGAAGGATCATCACTGTGGTTAACCTGTGGGTAATGGAAACTTAGAAAGCAAAAAACCATGAATGAGCGTGGCCTACTGGGTGGGTACCAATTTAAGCTGTTTTAATGTAAACAGTTGACCCAACAGTAATTTAATGACAGTGACATGCTGAAAGTCCTGGATTCCAATTAAAATAAGCAACAATTATCAAGGACTTACTCTGTCTCCAGCCGTGTTTATACTGCTCACCCTTTTCATCCTCATAAACATCTCCACTAGAAAGTTTCATGAGGGCAAAGATTTTTATGTTTTGTTCACTGCTATCCCCAGTACCTATAGCAGTTCTGAAAAAATAAACTCGAAACAGCTTGTGACCCAGCTACTGGTACTAAGTTGAGGAAACTAAGGCGTGGAAAGGTAATTCAGATAGCTAGCAGTGAGGAGGGGGCTCAGATGCAAGCGTAACTGGTCTGATAAAAGAACCTGTGCTCTCAACTACCATTATTTCCTGCTGCCTCTGTTGTCTCTAGGGAAAGACAGGAACCCAAAGAAATAATGAATGTGGCTTATTCAGCAGAGTTCATTGTTAGAGGGCTATGATGGTCTAGTGTATGCTTACTTAACCTCACCCTATTGACCTTTTCCTGTGGAAAGCCTTTCTGGCATTTAGTGGCATTCTGGCCTCTCCCCACTAGACAGTGGTCCCAGTTGTGACATTCAGAAATATTACCAGAGATTTCCAAATGTCCTCTGGGAGATAAAATCACTCCCAGTTGAGATCTACTGGTCTAGACTTAGAACATGAAAACATCACAGACAGGGGGCACCTGGCTGGCTCAGTCATTGGGGCATGCGACTCTTGATATCGGGGTTGTGGGTTAAGCCCCCATTGGGTGTCCAGATTACTTAAAAATAAAATCTTAAAAAAATATATAACATCACAGAAATGTGGAAGTAAGAGTAGATGAATACCTAGTGTCATATTTTTTTAAGTTAGGACTTCTGCTATGCCACAGAGTTCAAAGACAAGATGGGAATTAGCTTGTTCTGTGACTGTAAGAGTTTTTTATGTCAAGACCTGAATTTTATCTCTTCTTTATAAGGATTCCTCTAGAAACAAATTTATGTAACATCATACCTTTCCAGTTTTAGCTTTTCATTCATGAAAAGTATAAAATCTCTGGCAAGGATTTTTTTAAATGGCATCTTTTCTATTAAAGCTTCAAATGTACTTTTAACAGCATAGAAGTGTGTTAGTTTGTAAGTTAGCTGTACAATCAGATTTGCTGTAACACAGCACATATGCCCCTAAAAGTCACCTCACTGTGCGACACCAGGCCCTGAAAAGCAGGGGGCTTTTGTAGAGAATGATTTATTAGAAGACCACTCAAGAACTTCATTGGTTACATAAAAATAAAGATGGGAAACTAATTTAAAAGCAGTTGCACAGTTTTACTGTTAAATGGTTCAAAAACACAGAAATACTACAGATACCCTTAGCCTTGAAAAAGACCTGCGGTTTGTATGTGGAAGTGACCATTGGGAGGGTTTCGGCTTGTGCGTTTTGGGGAAGTTTTGAAAGGAAGGATATCTGAAACTATAAAGGTGTGTCACTACATGGGAGTGCGTGTGTTTCGTAAAACAGGCAATGACCTAAAGTAGCTGGCGGGTGTTTGAGCTTGTACAGTTGTACAGCTGGTGTACTTCCTGTGTACACAAACAAGATCACAGACAAAATCATGCATAAACACAGAATTTATGTGATATTCAAGTTATTCCCTGACAAATGAATCACATTGGAGAACTCACTTTTCCACAAGTGTTACAGCAGAATTGATAGTACTCCTAATTTGAATTTTGAGCCTCTTCCAAAAAAGAAAAAAAAAAAACTTGTGAGCTTCAAAAAAGATAGCAGGTGTAGGATGAAAACTTTGGTAGAATTGAAGAAAGGCTGAAAATCATTGTCTTCCCTACCCTCCCTGCTGGTCCTGAGCAGTCAGTCCTCCTTTGTGCCAATGGCAATGGCCCTGACTTGATACTTAAGCAGTGGGCCAGCCACCTCCCCACAGTTCCCAGTCGATATATGTGTATAGCACTACATACATACATATATGTATGTGTGTGTATATATATAAAATAAAGAATTGTTATATCATGCGTTCAAAGAATTCTGTACATTAACAGAGATGGCTTTGTGGAGATTTTTTTTTAAGACTCATTTGGATTTCATTTACAGTGCTTTCACCATTTGGCACTTAGTATTCATTTAACTTGTATTTTTAGTTTCTGTGTATGATTTAGAAATTAGAGGGGCACCCGGGTGGCTCATTCAGTTAAGCATCCAACACTTGATCTCAGCTCAGGTCTTGATCTCAGGGTCGTGAGTTCAGGCCTTGCCTTGGGCTCCATGCTGGGCATGGAGCGTACTTTAAAAAAAAGAGAGAGAAAGAAATTATGTTTACCCTTACCATTACATACTTTAAAATGCAACATTAGTATAAAAACGAAGTGTAAATGCTAACATAAGAAGGAATAAGAAGGAACGATTTTGAAATATAAAAATGTATTTCAAATACAGTTTTAAATATGTAAAACTGTATATAAAAATATATTTGTGCAGGAGCAGTAAGGATTGACAGTCCTGTCAGGTGGTGGAAAATCACCACGTTTAAACAGTGAAGACTGGAATTGATAGTTTGGCTTGTTAACTTTTATTTTAATTTGTTTTTGATGAAATAATTAGAAAACATTACTGTGATTTTTCTGTTTGATAAATATATTGTTTAAATTAGTTCTAAGGAGGGTGCCTGGGTGGCTCAGTCTGTTAAGCGTCTGTCTCTGGCTCAGGTTATGATCCCAGAGTCCTGGGATTGAGCCCCACATCAGGCTCCTTGCTCAGCAGGAAGCCTGCTTCTCCCTCTTCTTCCCCTCCCCCCTGCCTGTGTGTGCATGCTCTCTCACTCTCTCTGTCAAATAAAGTCTTTAAAAAATAATAGTAAATAAATTAGTTCTCAGGAGCCAGATTTTAGGAGTATTTTATAAGACAGAACAAATGAATAAACATTTGAGAGGACTTACTTATTTTGTTACATTTATATATATATATATATATATATATATATATATATATATATATATATATATATAGTGGTAAAAGCTACATCTTTCATTAAAAAATACACTGGTCATAGCTTGTTTTATTGCACTTCTCTGTATTGCACTTCACAGATAGTGTGTTTTTTACAAACCGAGGGTTTGGGGCAACCCTGCATTGAGTTAACCTTTTGGCAGTATTTTTCCAACAGCAGTTGCCCACTTCATGTCTATCACAATTTGGGAATTCTCATAATATTTCAAACTTTTTCATTATTTTTACATTCGTCGTGGTTATCTGTGATCAGTGATTGTGACTCACTAAAAGCTCAGGTTGACGGTTAGCATTTTTTAGCAATAAAGCGTTTTAAATTAAGATCTGTACATTGTTTTTTTAGACATAATGTTATTGCACACTTAATAGTGTAAACATAACTTTTATATGCACCAGGAAACCAAAAAAATTCATTTCTTGTTTTATTGCAGTATTTGCCTTATAACAGTCATCTGCAACCAAACCTGCAATATCTCTAAAATAGGCCTGTAAAAAACGTTCATGTTAGAGTGCCCTTGTAGATTTTATATGACTTTTATGTCGATATTATATCAACATTAGGTAAAAGAAAATAGATTGGATACTTTGAAGAAATAAAAGAAGAACATAAATATATTCATATTTCATATTAATTTTGGTCACTGGTTTTTTAAAATAGAACACTAAGGTTTTTATTTAGTTTTACTTTAAGACATTCTGATCTCAAAAGTGCTTGGACAATAAAAACATCAATTTAATTGAAAATAGCATCCACTCTTTTTTTAACCACTCATTGCTAAATATCTCTATTCCTGTATGTCTTTGTCTAATGGGTACCCATATCTGTTTAATGGTCAGGATGTCAGAGAAATCTCTTAGCCAGATAACCATTGCAGAGCCATGCTGGTGTAATTTAGAGCTTCCAGAATATTAGGGTTAGAGTCTACTGTATTCCTCCTAGGCCAGATGACAGAGTACAAGGAAATAATGCATTTTATGAGGGTTTATTTGCTTTCCTTTTGCAATACCGAGTTTTGTTTTGTTTTTTTAAGAATTTGTGTATTTCTGTATTTCTACCACGCAATCAACACTGGCTTTTTAATGCTTTCAAGGAGAGACTTTAAGGTGAAAAAGGTGCTATCCTCCATTTTTTATCATTAAGGTATCCTAATCCCTATCCCAGGTTACTTTACCCACCTTTGCCCCCACAGGGTTTTATTCTGTTAAACATCAGAATTTACATATATCATTGTGTTCATAGTGTTCATCACATCTGGGTACTTCAGTATTTTCCACTTATCTCCAGAGGCTATACTTTCTTAGTTATTCTGTTAATCAATTTATTGCTTATTACATAAACTGGTATCCCACATGAGACCTTAGGTTTCTACCACTGTACTTTTGTAAATCAGCAAGTTAGAAAGTCATTCACATATCTTTTCTGTAGTGAAAATACCACTCCAAATAAATATTTAAACCCACCAAATCTTAATACCTCTATTGTATAAAAACAAAACCATCACAAAAAGCTGGTAAGTGATAGGAATGCAAGCTGGTTCAGCCACTCTGGAAAACAGTATAGAGTTTCCTCAAAAAGTTGAAAACAGAGCTACGTGATGACCCAGCAATTGCATTACTGGGTATTTACCCCAAAGATACAAGTAGTGATCCGAAGGGGCACATGCACCCAAGTGTTTATAGCAGCAATGTCCACAATAGCCAAACTATGGAAAGAACGTAGATGTCCATGGACAGATGAATGGATAAAGAAGATGTGGTGTGTGTGTATACACACACACACACACACACACACACACTAGAATATTATGCAGCAATAAAAAATGAAATCTTTGACATTTGCAGCGACATGGATGGAACTAGAGGGTATTATGCTAAGCGAAATAAGTCCATCAGAGAAAGACAATTATCATATGATCTCACTGATATGAGGAATTTGAGAAACAAGGCAGAGAATCCTAGGGGAAGGGAGGGAAAAATAAAACAAGACGAAACCAGAGAGGGAGACAAACCATAAGAGACTCTTAATCATAGGAAACAAACTGAGGGTTACTGAAATAGAGGGGGGTGGGACCAATTGGTTAGACCAATTATCTAAAGGAATAATAGAAACACATTATATTCCATCAGTCATTCTACTCTAACAGTAGTCAATATGTAATATTTTTTAAATTGTATCTGTACTTTTTTTGTGATTTTAGTTTTATTTCATGGATAAACTTTCAAGTACTGTGTTACCAATAAAAATAATATTAATGGAAGTTAGACTATAGAAAAGGAATTTAAATATCTAAAGTTTGCCAGAAAGTTTGTGTCTTGTGGTTATAGACTTCCTGAAATACAGAGCACATATAATCTCTTAAGATTAACAAAGCAATATTCAATTACAGCATCTTAAAATTTTTCTCTGTAATGAAAGTAAATTCTCTAAGATCGGGCATACCAATGATACATCTTCCTTACAGATTGCCTTAGTGTATGTGACCCAGTGGGAAAAAAGTTAATTTACAAATGATGATGATGTTTTTATTTAATTTATCGATGTATATTACACATTTTTTTGGCATCTAGTATTTTTGATTTAGATAATTAGTTTGGGAAATTTCTTTTCTCTCTCGTTTCAAGAAGACAGCAGGAGACCTAATCTTATCATTCAACCTAAAAAGAATAGTATTTCTCCAAGAAATAGCCATCTTAATTGAAAGCAAATTTTTTTCAGCAGAGATAACAAATAGATTTTTCTTTCTTTCTGTTGTTTGTACGTTTAAGATTTTTGTTTTCTCCTTCGGATTTCATTTTCTATAATGTACTTTCCTCAAGTATCGTAAAACTCAATGACGTTGCATTATTTATGTAAAGATTCCTTACTAAAACAAAACACCAAAAAATATTGCTCTTCCTGTGGTACTGTTTTTTATTAGCACCCATATAGTAGTACCTTTAACTTTTTTTCTGTATACGAATTTGGCATTAGTTCTCTATAATGTGCCGAAATTAAGATACAAAATAATGGAGGTAGGTAGCTACTCATACTTGTTTGTCGTGTCCCACCTATCAAATGTAAAATATAGTGAGCATGGAGCCAGATCAACTTACCTTTATTTATAAAATGTGAGAAGAAAGAATTGAGGTCAGGTGTTGGGGGCAGGAGGTGCATTTTAACTGTGTGGTAAAACCGTAGGAGCATGCACACGCAATGTATACATGGTAGGTAGTAGAAAGGGTGTATTTGGATATTGCGTACCTGGCAGGTGTCAATTTCATCCCTTTTGTTCGCTAATGTTACGATAAATCACTGTTTTGCTACCAGAATATTAGAAAAACATTTCTGATAATAGAAGTACATACATACATTTTCTCTTTTTCTCTTTTCTTTTAGCCATAATGAAAGGAAAGTGACGTGTAAACATCCAGTCACAGGACAGCCATCACAGGACAATTGTATTTTTGTAGTGAATGAACAGTAAGTAAAGAATTCCATGGAATGCCTCCATTTTAAAGGTCATTAGTGTAAGATTGCTCTTATGCGTATTTTCAATACAGTATGACTTAGCAGGTTTCTTATCTGGATATTTGCAGGCAAGTGTAGCGGAGAGCCATCATTTACTGTGGGTGGTATAGGAACATAGCTTAAAACCTTCTTTCCTGAAGAATGTAATCTCAGAAGCTGTTTTTACAATAGTTCAAGGACAGATAGTAAGCCCAAGAGTCTGAAATTTAAGGTCAGAGAAACTATAAACTTGGTCGAATTATTAAACTAATTTCAGCTCAGTTTTTCTCAGCCTTAAATCTGAGAGAGTGGTGATTATTTCTCAGGATTGTTCTAAGCATCAAATGAGATATGTGTGAAAATACTTTATATGCTATAACTGTTCACAAAAAAATAGTTCTTAGTATCATTATTGTTTTCAATATCAGAGTAGCTAATATTATAACTGAAGTTTTAATTTTCCAGTTAGATGACCAAGTAGAATATCTGTAATAATGCTTATTAAAATCAACATGATTTTAACCTATGTTGTGCTTAGGAAAGATGTTAATTTTATTTAAAGTAGTTATGAATATTAAGCTCTGACTCTAGGGCTTATTAAGCTCTAACTAGTATCCGAATAGTTTGAAAAAGTGGGACACCAGCTTTGTTAACTCTAGGAAAGCTTCACTGTAAAGCAGTGAACATATACAGCAAGTTTTAGCATTCTGACATATTTCCAGGACCGTTGCAGCCATGACACCTGAAGAGAAGAAGGAACGACCTATAAGCATGATCACCGAAGCTTCTAACTATAACATGACTTCAGATTATGCGGCGCATCCAATGAGTCCTGTAGGCAGAGTAAGTTATTTTGCTTACTGTTAATTTTTGATAACTGGTATAATTGGTAGCATCTATTACTAGTACTCTTAATGCACTTATGATTATAGAATAATCGTTTCATTTTTACTCTTACATGAACCTAATTACATTTGAGGTAAATGACTTAAGCAGTGGTGTGAAATATAAACATAGTAAGATTATGTTTTAATAATTTAATGACTTTTTAAAAATATTATAGAGTTCAGATTTTGAATAATTTTACAAATATAATGGATGTTCGTGTGAAAAAATGGCAATTTATTGAATCAGCTGAAGTTTTAAATGAAGTTTCATATAATGGCATAGAAATCCCTTTTGCTGACTGTTACATATGCCTAGATTGAGCAGACAAACTTTTTTTTTTTTTTTAAGATTTATTTATTTTAAAGAGGGAGTGGTGGGTAGGGGCAGTTGGAGAAAGAATCTCAAGCAGACTCTGTGCAAAGCACAGAGCCAGACGACCATGAGATCATGACCTGAACTGGAACCAAGAGTCAGACACTTAACCAACTGTACCACTCAGGTGCCCCTGAGCAGACAGACTTTTTAAAAAAATAAATGTAAAATCCCTTACTGCCAAAGAGAAGCCCTGTGCCAGTGTGCTTGATGACTCTGATGTATTTAGAATCCATTATATAAAAAGTGCCAAAGTCAAATGGAAATAGAGGTGGGTGGTTTTCCTTTATAATTAGATAGAAAAATGTTTAAGTATTTATGATCCTAGATTTTGTGTCTATAAAAATTTATAGTTCTTGCTTCTTGCACTTTAAACCACAATATTAATATTTTAAATTCAGAATTCTAATATGAAAATTCTAACAAACTCTTGGAAAACATGCTACTAAATCTGAATAAATAATTGCCTTGAAGTTGCTTCTCAGTTCCTAAATTAATGCAAGGGAATCAAAGGATAATAAAAGAACAGTCTTTATTTGTTAAAAAATAATAGGGGCACTTAGGTGGCGCAGTCAATTAAGCATCTCTTGGTTTCGACTCAGGCGTGATCTCAGGGTCCAGGGAGCAAGCCCTGCATCGGGCTCCATGCTCAGTGTGGAGTCTGCTTGAGATTCTCTCTCCCTCTCTCCCTCTGCCCCTCCCACTCATGCTGTCTCTCTCTCTTAAAAAAAAAAATAATACAGTAGAATAATTATAATATTAAATTATGGTTATTGTAAAGAAATGGATAATAGGCAATTATCTATTTTAAATGCCTGTTTTAACATTTTTTTGTTTTAATGTTCTTAAAATGAAATTTGTAGAATATTATAAGTTAATGTAAATATCCAAATAATGTAAGTAATTTTGAATTTTTGTACAACATAAAATGCTGGTAGGATAAATGAGCATTATAGTGCTTCATTAATATATCTTTATCAAAATCTAGAGAAATCATAGGAAGGTTGAGGGCCAGCCAACAAGTCATTTATCTGGAAAGAAAGTTGGATCTGTGCCTCAAACTTTACACTAAAAATTTTCCAGGTAGATCAGATACCAAAATGTTAAAAACAAAACTATAAAAACACTACAAAAAACAATGGAAAATTTTTAAAAATTAAACAAATTCAGAATGCAGATGGGCTTTCTAAATATGACATAAAACCCACAAATCAAAATAAAAATAACGAGAGATTGAACCATACATAATTATCATGCATGCATATCTGCAATTCATATAACAATAATACCTTTAAATTAAAGAAGTTCTATGAATCAATAAGAAAAAGGCTTACAACCTAGTTTTTAAATGGGCAAGTTATGTAAAATCACTTCCCAGAAAACGGAATTTTACTGTTAAATATATGAAAACGATGTTCAAACTCACTCATAATATGAAAAATGCTAATTAAAATCAAAAAAGGAAACCATTTTTCTCATATCTGATTTTCAAAGGTTAAAAAGTTTTCTTGTTCAGTACTTTGACAACATTGTGGATAGTCATTTCTTCATGTAAGAAGCTCCAAGAAATAGTGGAACAGAAATAGTGGAACATATGTAGTCATTTGATAAAGAGAAGATATTCCATACCTATGAAAACAGTTATTTTAAATGAATAGATGCACACAGTTGGTATTGGTTGCTTCACGAGGTGGTTTGGGTGCTAGAGCCCAGAGGTGAGACGTAGACGGGTCCTAGTATACCATTTGAGTTTTATACTGTGTTTAAGCATTTATCTGTTTGAGAGTAAGTTAAAATTAATCAACAAAACATGCTTTGGGGAAAATGTGGTTGATACTGGGTCTTAATATTCTATTATGTACTAATAGAAGCTTCAAAAAAACAAATTCTAATGAAATATGCTAGATTCTAGATAAGTTGGAAAATGAGAAATAATTTGATATTACTTACTTTTATGGAGAACTGAAATTCAGCTTCTTTGTTTTTGTTGGTTACCACTACCATTCCTGCCAAAATAAATCTTCATGCTAAACAAAGCAGTATTTCAGAAGATTGTGTATCCTTATGGACACTTTTAAGAATACAGTAAACACCATCTGTCTCGTATCACTTAAGTTCAGAGTTGCCCATGAAGGAGAAAATGCTACATGACCTTAAGCAGATCCTTTCAGTCTTATGTTGACTTGAGGTGATATGTTTTATATTTTATATCCAAGTATTTCTCTTGACACTGTTCACTTTCTATAATTGAAACAACACTATTAAATGTAGATAGCAAGCAAAAAAAATACTACTTTTCATTAATTCTTAAAGTTTTGTTCATTTTTACCCAAGGTTTATTCAATTTATATAGCAGGTAGGACAAAATATGCCATACATTGTACATTTTTTTTTTTTTAAGAGATTTTATTTATTTATTCCTGAGAGACAGAGAGAGAGAGAGGCAGAGGGAGAAGCAGGCTCCCCACTGAGCAGGGAGCCTGATGTGGGACTTGATCTCAGGACCCCAGGATCATGACCTGAGCTGAAGGCAGACACTTAACCATCTGAGCCACCTAAGCACCCTATTTTTTTTTTTAAGATTTATTTATTTATTTTGAGAGACAGATGGAATCCTCAGGGAGAGTCCCCACTGAGCAAGGAGCACGATATAGGGCTCGATCCCAGGACCGTGAGATCATGACCTTAGGTGAAGACAAAAGTCGATTGCCCTAACTGAGAGACTCTTGGTTTCAGCTCAAGTCATGATCTCAGGGTCAAACCACCGACTGGGCTCCACGCTGGGCATGGAGTGTGCAGGAGATCCTCTCTCTCCTCCCTCTGCCTCTCCACCCCACCCCATCCCCCCCCCACCCCAACTTGTGTGCGTGCATGGGCACTCTGCTCTCTCTCTCCCTCTCTTAAAAAAAAATTGCATGTCCCAATTTTAAAGGACAGATTGTAAAACTTGTGATTCTTTGTAATATCTTAGGCGAAAAATTCTTTGTGAATTCTTACACTTGAAACAACTAAGTCCTCAAAGGCAGAATTACTATAATTCACCTAAAAAGATTAAGTCCTGCAAGTTTCAGAGAAATCTGAAGAGATAAAACTACGAAGATGAAATATAAATGCCTACGCATTAATAACACATTTTCTGTTTTGCTTTTTTCTATTTAGACTTCACGGGCTTCAAAAAAAGTTCACAATTTTGGAAAGAGATCGAATTCAATTAAAAGGAACCCTAATGCACCTGTGGTCAGACGAGGCTGGCTTTATAAACAGGTATTTTTTGTTTATTTTCTATTTGATATGAAAGAAAGAATCAAGAGAGACCTTTTCAGCTGAATGTACCTAGGACAGTTACATAAAATGGAGAAGGAACTGTAGAGTAGTGATCCAGATTCTCTTTATTATCACTGAAGACCGTTCAGGGAACAGTAAAGAAGGAAAAGATAATGGTTACTTAGAACAGAGATGGTGTGTGTTTGTTACAGGTATTTCTAGATTTGAAATTAAACATATGCTGTATAAAAATGTTAGCAACAATATGCTAAAATTATCCAGGCAGAAACATTTTTTAAATGAGGGAAAAAAACATACAGAGGTATTGTTCATTTTTCTATTCATATTAAAATCATTAAATATGTACAATTATATTCTTTGCTTTACTTTACAGAGAGATCTGGTCATAATCGAGATTTTTCAGATTTTTCTCAAGTTTTTGTTTTTACGCTCTCAAGACTACTCTCGTAGCATGGTTCAGTCTCAGACATCCTAATAAGTTGGGGGTGTATATTGTTCAGTTGTTTGGAAAACCTGGTAACTAAGCTTTTTTAGAGCCTTGCCATAACTTTGAGAATTAGTAAGGATGCATGTACATTGGATTTTCTGACATCTATCTTGACTGCTCAGAGGCTTTGTTTTTTTACTTTCTGGTTTGCAGCCAGGTTTCCAAGTTAAGTGACCACGAGATAACTGAGATAATGTACTGGCATTCAAGACCTTTATCTTTGTTCTATCTCTGATTCTACATGTATATAGATGATACAAAGCGAGTTAAATATTAGGTCATTGATGGTGCTAATTATTCAGTCAAATATTGCTAACTGCTTTCAGATTACCTAATAATTATAGTCACTAAAATTCGTAATGAAATTGTTATGAAATGTTCATTAGACATCGTTCCATCTGAAAGTTGGGGTGACAACTAAACACATATCGAGAGAGGGCCCTCTTAAAATCCAGAGAATTCCCAGTCATTCAAGCAAAATAGTTTTGCCAGCGTCCACTGAGTTGATTGAGTGTATAACTTGAATACCAATTTTTAATTTTTATTTTAAAATCATCTCTATTTTAACTATCTGACATTTAAACTTATGTAAGCTGAAAAGATTTTTTTTTTTAAAGATTTTATTTATTTATTTGAGAGAGCATGTGGGAGAGAGAGCACGGGTGGGGAGGGGCCACCGGGAGAGGGAGAAGCAGACTCCTCGCTGAGCAGGAAGCCTGCCTAATACAGGGCTCAATTTTAGGACCCCAGGATCATGACCTGAGCGGAAGGCAGCAGCTTAACCAATTGAGCCACCCAGGAGCCCCTGAAAGATTTTTTTTTTAACTAGTCTTTCTAATAAGTCCAAATTATGTTCAGATAGCGTAGCATAATTTTAAGCCTGATAGAGGATATGGGACTTTTTTAAAATGATTTTTGTTCTCGTTTCTTGATCCCTTGATTAATTTGTACTGGAAAAGTGTTACCAACCAGTTTCTCTACCATGAGTGTTTATTTTATAATAAGTGTGCGACTTACAGAGAGTTTGTCTGCAGTCCCTTAAAAGTCTAAACTTTTTAATTATTTGTATTAAAGAATATTATTAGGAACTAAAAATACCATATACCATTAAAAAGATTTTTTTTTTTTTTGGTCCTTTGGTGTAACTGTCAATTTTAAGGACAAATCTTTTGTTTTGAGTTTTTTACCTATATAATTGAAGTTCTAAAGTCTTATTTAGGTGGTTACAACTAGAAATAAATAAGAAATATTACCGCACATCCAAACTGGCCTCTTTCTTTCCTGTGTGTGTGTGTGTGTTTCATTTTCTTTTGCAGTTTTGCTTTATTGCATGGGGGAAGGTAATTTTTATTAAAATTGTAATTTTGTTTGAGTTTGGTATTGTTATTACTGAATTACTTAGAAGAAGCTGCCAAAGAGGCACTCTTTTTTGCAGGATGAGCAAAACGCAAACTGTACATGTACAAAGAAAAAAAATGTTTGTGAAATGTACTTGTATCCTAAGTTTCCTTTATTCCCAGTCTTTTAAATCACATTACCTCTGGGATAATTTCAAATCACGTATTTTTCTTGTTGAACATTAACATATTTACTAAATCTGGTTTACCAGAATATACACAATGCTGCATAGTTACATTATCCTCATGTTAACAGACGTGTGTTCAGAAAAGCGAATTTCAGATTGCTTACAAATACGAAGCCGAATCAGATCACTTCAAAAGCGTTTTTCGTGTGAGAGTATGACTCTTCAGAGACCTGTAAACTTGGGAATACCTTCATGTTCACATGATCCTAGTCTCTAGAAAACTGCCTCCATATTTTGCCTTTTTAGTTATGTTTCTGTCTAGCCTATATCAAATACGTCTTGTCCTAAAAGCTTATTTTAAATAAATGCATCAGAAGTGAATTTGAATTTTCTGGAATGAAAAAAAAAAACCCTTTAATATGCTGATTGAATTTAGGACAGTACTGGCATGAAGCTGTGGAAGAAACGCTGGTTCGTGCTTTCTGACCTCTGCCTCTTTTATTACAGAGGTGAGTTTCCCATAAACTGTCTCTAGTGTATTATTTCACAATTGCAGCAGAATATGTTAAATAGTGGATACTTTTTTTAAAGAAAAATCACTACAATTCTTTGGCTGTTTTATTATCAACAAACAATATCGAGAAAACCTTTTCTTCATCCCTATATGATACTGAGTAATTGAGGTATGTATGCCTGAAAACAGTATAGTGCTTCAAGCAGATTAGTCTTGAGCTGTGGTCCAATTTCTGTAGTTTGATTGTGTTAATCTTATTTGTTTTATGTAAATAGCACACCAGTCTTCAGTCTGTAATGTTATCCTTGAATTTAGTGCCTAATAGATAAAAGTCATTAGTTTGCTGAGGTTCTTCTAATGTGTCAGTTTTGTTAGAGCTAGCTATTGATCGATTGAACACACCGTACTTCCCAGCAAATATCTTGAGAGTATCAGAGATTGCTTTGATGGATTGGCAAATTTTTTTTTAAACTACAAAGAAATGTACTTACTATCATCTCCACCCTCCCTGCCCCCCCCTTTTAAAACAATGACCACCTCCCTGAAACATGGAGAAAATTGTGTAAGGGATATATACCAGGCTGTTAATGTTGGTGTAGAGGAAATAAAGGTATTATCTTAGGTATGGGGTAATAGTCTTCATTTCTCCTGTATGGATATCGCAAACTCCTTTTTTAAATATGTTTTCTTGTTAGTAAGTTATTGATTAATGCAATTTTAAAGCAAAGTCCAGGGAAGTCTCTGCTCTGTGCTCTATGGACCTATTAGATACTACACAGTTGGTACCTAACAAAGAAAAGTCTACCTAGGCTGTGCTCTCCATGGAAATTTGCTGCGGCTGTAATATAAAACCATTAATCTGGGCAGTAACTCTTTCCTTCCTACTTTAAAGTCCAGTTGGAAACAGTCACTAAAGAATTAGAGTGTCAAAGCATGTTTAGTAATTTATAACTTTTCTAGGTAAGTACTTCACAAGATATAACAGGATTTTAGAACTGATTAACAACTTTAAAATTTGTGATTATACCCACAAAGTGAGATGAAATTCTGTGGTCATCTATCAGAGCAATATAATGCATCTTAACCTTCCAATTTGAAATTCCTAGAATGGTATTCATCTATTTTTTTCCCCCCACCGCAAACTGTGGTTGAGAAACACTGCTGACTCAGAATCAACCAAACCTATAAAATTTCATTTTGTCATAGAGATGTTGGTCAGGCAGCAATTGTGGTATTATCCTTAGTTTAAGTGCCAACCATACTCTACAATTTTCCTTAAAGGTTTTCCTACTCTTTCAGAAAGTCAAGAGTTATATATAACTCAGGCATTATCTCTAAGCTTATAGTTTGTATTTCTCTCTTTCCAGTTTATTTATAGGCCACTTAGAGCTTTAAACGAGATGAAGAAAATATTTATTACTATTCTCATATAAAATCCCTTAATGTTAATTTACAACAAAAAGAACACTGAATTCCGTATAACTTGCTGTTGTTGCTCATGGAAAGGTATACTGCTTAATAAAAATAGAATAACTTTTAACCTAATTTTTAAATGTCAATGTTGGGACGCCTGGGTGGCTCAGTTGGTTAAGCAGCTGCCTTCGGCTCAGGTCGTGATCCCAGGGTCCTGGGATCGGGTCCCACGTCGGACTTCTTGCTCGGCGGGGAGCCTGCTTCTCCCTCTGCCTCTGCCTGCTACTCTGCCTGCTTGTGCTCTCTCTCTCTCTGACAAATAAATAAATAAAATCGTTTTTAAAAATAAATAAATAAATGTCAATGTTGAGTTCAGAAGTCATGCTGAAGATGAGATTCCATATTATTATTAACCATGTGCATTTTACACTCAGCATATTTATTAATTTTAGTATGGTTTGCCAGACAGGAGCAGTGTGAAAAAAGAAGAAAATATAAAAAGGAAATAAATATCATTTAACTCACTTCTGCACGTTAGTGGTTGACAATGAGTAGATAATATTATACACTTTCACTATTTTATCAACAGGAATTGTCAAATTTGAAATAAAAACTACCAGATTTTAGTGAGATGATCATAATACCATGCATTTTTTGGAGCATTTACTGTATGCTGAGCATGTAACATAGATGATCTATTTCATCTCTTCCTTATAGCCATTTAACAAGGTAGGAGATCTCACTTTGCCTGTTCACACAAGAGGACCCGAAAGGGCCGTGAGGTCATAGTGCTTGCCTGAGGTCTCACAGTTAGCAACTGTCAGAGCCAGGATTTATACCTAGGCACTTCTCTGAACCACAGGATTTTTCCTTATATGGGTCTCTTCTCTTAACGTGCTGAATACAGCAGCCTCATTCCTGTATCTTTCCAAGTGTCTAGTATATTGACATAACACCATGCACTGTCAGCATTTCTTGACAAATCAGTCCACATTTCACAGATATGGAAAGTAAGACAAAATAAGTGATTTGCTATTTTTTACAATAGGTTAGCAGCCAATACCAGATGGAAGCTCAAGTTCCCACTGTTCCTTGCAAAGTAGCAGGCATATTATGACAGAATACTTAGATTGCTCTATTTGATAGTCTGTCTACTGACAAAACTTATTATGGGATCTAATTCATTCAACAAATATTTATTGAGCAGGACCTGCTTCATTCCAGGTGATGTCAAAACAGTGAAAGAAAGCTCCCATGAAGCTTCATTCTAAAGGAGTCAGGGACACAGTAAATAAATTCAAATAAATAAATACAGTGATAAGTGCTTTTAGGAAAATAAGGTCATCGTATGAAAGACACACATGGAGGAAAGATTTCTTTGGATCAGTTCTCTGAGCATGTTTTAGATAGCAAGGTCTAAATGATGAAGAAAAGCCAGAGTGAGTATAGTATTGACGCAGGGGGAGCAATAGTGCAAAGGCTCTGAGGTTAGGAAAGTGGAACATTGACGGAGCAGAAGGAAACCATTGTACCCAGCTGGAGGGCTGGCAATAGGGAGGCAGGGGGTAGGAATGAAGATTGCACCAATGTCAGACTCTACCAGAATTTCGATTCTACTGTAGATACCGTAAGGAAACAATTGGATGTTTTTCAGTATACGAGTGATATGCTTTGATTTACATTGTGGAAAGCTCACTCAAGCTGCTCTTGGAAAACGGATTAAAAGAAGGAAGGAAGGAAGCAGAAACCAGTTAGGGATTATTAGGTAAAAAAGATAATGGCCCAGACTAAGATGGTAGCTAGCAGTGAGCACTTTTGATGCACCAATACATTACTAAGTAGTAAGATACAGAAATGAACAATATGAACTCCTCTCTTCATGAAACTCACAGATTAGCTAAAAGAGTCTAAGAAGGACTGTCATGGTATTCAGTTATGTTGAATAAATGTTGACCAGGTGTATAAGAAAAGAATTAGGAAAGAAGGGTGATCTAGACAGTGGACTTAGCATGTTCAAAGCATGAGTGAGCATGGCATATTTGTAAAATTACACCTGGGGCTTATGTTGCCGGAATGAAGGTTATGCCTGCAGACATAGCAGGAGTAAAGGCTAAAAAGTAGAACAAAGCACAAAAGGCATTTGTTTACCATCCTAATGAGTTTTGACTGTATCTTAAATGCAAGAATAATAATAGATCAAATGCACGTTTTATTTTTTAAAGATCTTATTTATTTGTCCGAGAGAGAGAGAGCACAAGCAGGCAGAGTGGCAGGCGGGGGGGGGGGGGGGGCGGGGGCAGAGAGAGAAGCAGGCTCCCCACTGAGCAAGGAGCCCGCTGTGGGGCTCGATCCCAGAACCCTGGGATCATAACCTGAGCCGAAGGCAGATGCTTAACCGACTGAGCCACCCAGGCGCCCCTCAAATGCACATTTTAGAAAGATCACCCTAGCACTTAAACTACAAGCCAGGAGACCAATTAACAAAGTATTGAAGTATTCTAGGTAATGATAATTAGTAATAATATTCCAGTCTGTAAGTTATGTACCCAGCTGTAATTATACATGTGTTTTGTCTTTTACCCAAACATCTTTAAAGCTGAAGTAGAAGTGAGGAGTCTAAAATATTAACTTGAATCCAATCAGCGTTGAGATTTTTATGGTTCTTGTCCAGGTTATGTTCCCCAGGATGCGAGCTCTGTGATGGAGATAATGTGCAAGAGGCTTACCAGGGAATGTTCACAGGATCATTATTACCTGCAGGGAAGGGAAGGAAGTGGGTTGGGATGGAGGGAGTTGGGCTGCCATCCAGTCTAACAAAAGGCCCAGCTCACCCCCCGGGGGAGTTCATTCATTCTACAGATAATCAGTACCCACACTTTGCTTGTCAGTATATGCAGCCCTTTAGGTGAAAGACAGTTACTTAGGTCAGGCTTGACAGAGCTAAACAGAAGAATGTCATGATTAGGAACATTTGAAGAATCTAGTGAAGAACTCTTAGGATAGTCATTTGACAAAAGATGAAGATTTTTATATACACAGTGCCCTTAGTTTTATATAATAAGGGCGGTATTTATTGAATACTTCAAATGGGCTGAGTGCATTTTTGAGTTCTTCATGTCTGTTAGCTCATTTAACCCTCACAACAGTCCTTTGCAGTAAGTCCTGTTTTCCTCAGTTTTATAGTTGGTGAAACAGATACCCAGCATCGATAATTTGCCAAGATCTCATAGCTGTCTGGGAAGCCATTCCTCATGATGCCATGAAATCACCCTGCACCATAGTGCTGTGCATATTTTGAAATAACTTTAGGAAAAGTCACCGTTTCCAATAATGCAACATAAGAGAATGTATTATTTGATAAAAATGATTTTTTTTAAAGATTTTATTTATTTATTTGACAGAGAGAGAGAGATCCCAAGTAGGCAGAGAGGCAGGCAGAGAGGGGGAAACAGGCTCCCTGCTGAGCAGAGAGCCCGATGCGGGGCTCAATCCCAGGACCCTGAGATCATGACCTGAGCCGAAGGCAGAGGCTTTAACCCACTGAGCCACCCAGGCGCCCCCAAAATGATTTTTTTTAATAAAGATGACTTCATGAGCTGTTTCTGATTATATACTTTATATAAACAAAATGGATTTAAAATTAGAATGTGACTCATTCTTTTAAATTGTCATATTCTCTATAATTGAGGGCTGCTTTCTAAAACCTTTTAGACTAAATCTGCACTTGTGTTCGTTCTTTCATTTATTAGTAAACTCTACCTGAAGGAGCACAGTTATAGTAAGAGAATTTTGTTGCATTATGAGAAAAGCTACAGAAATAACCTCTATTGAATGCAACTTTCTTTCTTTTGGAAGTTTCACCATATATATTAGAAATGAGGGGAAAATAAATAAAATTCCTTGTTAAGTTTATGATAATAAAAAAACATGGCAAGCATAATAAAAAGAATTATTTCTCATTTATGGTTTTTCTCGTTGCTGGGTTCATCAGCCTAATGTACAGCTTTATTAACTTGTCTATGGGTTTCTAACAATGAACTATGTATTTCGAGTTTCGTAAACATCTCTGCCCCCAAGCAGCAAGTTAATAATGTGAATCTGTACTGTGCCAAGATTAATGTTTTATCATTTTCCTGGGTGTGTTTTATGTGATTGCCTTGTAGGCCTGTAATTTATTCCCATAACTTTGTTGTGTATCAAAAAGACCGGTAAAAGCTAACCACAGTTATATGTTTTAAAAATCATATAATTTTTACAGCATAGTTTTAAATATATATTTATTCAGTTGTTTTTTAGCATCTACTGTCATTCTAAATGTCTTCATGGAGTTGACATTTTAGTGAGGGGAGAGAGTTGATAAATAACAAAGCATATAATGTGTCTAAGGTATTAGTGGGGGGGCAGTAAAGTTCCAGAAAGAGAAGAGAGGGCTCTGGGATGGGTTAGGATGGGAAGCAGTTAAAAATAGTGTGGTCAAGGAAGGCCTTATACTGAGACGTTTGAGCCTCATTGTACTGGAGGGCACGAGCAAGTGAGCCGTGCATCTGTCTTGGCTCGAAATGGTTGGGCGTTTAAATCCCACCAGAAATGTGGGTGTATTGATTTTGTAAGGTTTCTGTGTTATTACTTACATGCTAATATATTTTCAGTGAACCACATGTTAAGGGGTTTGTAGAATGTGGTATATGTGCCAAACACATGTGTGCCGTTTTTATGTCTAATTGACATTTTTCTGACGTGGGAGCACCCTTTCTGATTTGCTTAGGATGGGGAAGCTTATTGAAAGTGAGGAAGTATGTATACTTGTGCTCTTTAATATTTCCTTTCAAACCTTATAAAGAACTATCTAAATGAGACATGAGTACAGTTCATTTATATGTAAGAACCTTTTGATTCGGTCAAAATAACTTTTGAGAAAATTTATTCTGCTTCCTGAGAACATTTAAAATTCTAATCAGATGCTCAATTATCTCTTAGATGAGAAAGAAGAGGGTATCCTGGGAAGCATACTATTACCTAGTTTTCAAATAGCTATGCTTACCTCTGAGGATCACATTAATCGCAAATATGCTTTTAAGGTAAGGAAATAGTCACACTTTTTTAATTCTTTATTTGAATCTTGTACCGATTTAAAAAATGAATATTGACCCATAGATAATTACAGAAAGATATTTTAGTGATGGTCATTTTTATATTTAAAATATATTAGTTAATAGTCTTAAGGTTGAGGAGAATGTCCCTTTTAATTAGGAAGCATATTTTCAAATATCTAAGGGTCAGGTGTCTTTATGTCTGTACTTCAAAATGGTTCTAGGTAAAGCAAATATGTGAAAATGCTAATAATTGGTAAATACAGCTGTAAGTGTCCTGGTGATCACTGTTCTTTAAAGGTTACTGTATGTTTGAATTTTTTCATAATAAATTTGGGGGAAGAGTACTGTAAGAGACAACAACTGTAGTTTTTAACATATGTACATTTACGATCTTAGAGAATATTTGCAAAGATGTTCTCGGGTCTAAGTACATAATGAACATTAGATACTTTTGAGATAATATTGATGTTGAGATGTTAAAACTTATTAAATCCAAGCAGACTTGAGCCCCCCTCCTCAACTAACAATGCCTATCCGCTTCTCATATGCTGGTTTGTGAAATACCTCAAGTTAAAGGCCACTTTAGTGATAATTTGGTTAGTTTTGTTTTCAAAAGCCATACTGCATTCTTTGCTTTATGATTGTGGCTGAAATAAATTTTAGAGGTCACCTATTTTTTAAGTCAGTTTTAAGAACTCTGAAGGGTTTGATGTAAAAATTTCATTTGAAGGGAAAGGGGAAAGTAAGGGTAACACATGCTGTAATTTAACAGTGAAAATGTTTGCACCCCTATAAAACTGATTCCATTTTTACTGCCCATCCACTTTTTTAAAGAATACTCAGGACTACAGCTGATTTACAACTTTTGCTGATTAACGTATTACATTATTAGCTATGGAGAAAAAAGCAGGAAAGTTAGAGTGGTGGTGGGGGTGATGGACGGCCTCAATGAGAAGGTGATGTCTGAGCAGACACTGTGGGTAAGAAGGGAATGGCATGGAATTTCAATAAATTTTATTAACAGTGTGAACCAGAGAAACAGAATTAAGTATTTATGATGCTATAACAAAATTTAATACTGGTAACTTAAAATAGTAAATTGATGAAAGTTACTTTCACATGTAAGACTGTATGATACTGTTATTTGATCATGAATTCAATTTTTGTGTTTGCTCATCAATTTGGCAAAAGTTCATTGAATTTACTCTTATAGGACATTTTGCTGGGTTCTTAAGACTCTTAAATATTAGAATGTTGAAGTTACAATAACAGGGACCATGCATGTTAAGTATACTTTCTCTGTGATTATTTGGTTTGATATTAATTTTATTTTATCTATAACAAGGATAGTAATTTCTCTCTCAAATTCTCTCTTTTGCAATATTGTTTCCTCCAAATTTATGAGCCACTTTTGACATTGAAGCTACTGCTTATCACAATGGTGAGTAGAAACTTCATGGACAATTGTAGAACTTAAAGCTAGATAGCAGACTCGATCATCATCTAGTAAATATTTCCACTGGACAGCTGGCAGGCATGGGTGTGGTTCGTTAGCATAGGAGTTGTGCCTGTACCTCGATCTTCTAGCACTAGCCCTGTGTTTCTTCCATTGATCACAGATGTGGATGGTGGTCTTTCATTCATTTTCCCAAAACCCAATTCAGGCAGTCCAGGGACCCTTCGCCTTGGCTTTAATCATTTTAACAACGTGTAGTGTTTGAGCTGTTTCTTTTAAATTGTTTCCATGGATAGTTTTATATCTCCCAACAAAGTCAAATGATATTTGTTGCTTATATAGTTACAATGAATTTGTCTTGATTCTTTCTGAAAAAACATTTAAAAAGCTAATTTGACACTGTTAATAAACCAGATAGTCAAGATTTCAGAGTAAAGTCTGTGGCTCCAGATTTATTCCTCTACAATTTTTATACGTAGTAGACTAACTCTGTACTTCGTACTCTCCTTTATCTTATTGTATGCTGGAATAACCTTTGTTTTTCCTTGTCTTTCAGTGTGTGATAGAAAACTGTCACAGGCACTTTTGCATGGCAGTTAAGAATGTTTCCTCCACAGAATTCTCTACGTTGGCCTTTTTTTCTACTTTGATACAGCTCCTGCTGCTGTCCTTCTTTGCCCTGTCAGTCCCCGTGCTAAGCTGAGCTCTCAGTGCTCACACATTGGACAGCAGTCCCTCATCGATGCCTTTGTTTCATTTTTCTTCCATTTCTCAGAAACAGAGGCAGATTGAACCACTATAAAGATTAAAACCCACTTACCACTTACATAGGCCTTCCTCAAACCCAAAATATTTACATTTTAACTCTGATGCTTGAGATGAAAAGCTAAAGGGAAATACTATTTTGGATCATTTATAAATCTTTTATATTTGTGTGTAGATGTCTATGAGGATTAAACAAAATGCTTTAACAGCAGCACCTTTTGAAGATTAAAGAAATTGCTAACACAAAGGGGAAATGCTATGACATGTACATTTCTATTAATTTTGTTGCTGGTTGCTCTAGAACATTCTTTTTTTATTAAAGTATATAACTGACATACAATTAGTTTCAGGTGTACATCATAATGACTTGCTATCTTTATATATCATAAAATGATCCCCACAGTAAGTCTCCTTACCATCTGTCACCATACAGAGTTATTACAATATTATTGACTGTATTCCCTCTACTGTATATTATATCCCTGTGACTTGGTTATGTTATAACTGGAAGTTTGTACCTCTTAATCCTCTTCACCTTTTTCGCCTACCCTCTAATCCCTCCTGCATCTGGTAACCAAAAGTTTGTTCCCTGTATCTTTGATTGTATTTCTGTTTTGTTTTGTTTGTTCATTTGTTTTGTTTTTTTAGGTTCCACATATAAGTACAATCAGACAGTATTTGTCTTTCTCTGTCAGACGTATGATACCTGGCATAATAGACCTCCAGGTCTACCCATATCGTTGAAAGATTCCATTTCTTTTTTTATGCCTAAGTAATATTCTGGTGTGTGTGTCTGTGTATGTCTGCCACATCTGCTTTATCCATTCACCCATCACTGGACCCTTAGGTTGCTTCCATATCTTGGCTATTGTAAATAATGCTGCAGTGGGGGTGCACGTATCTCTTTGGTTTTTGTTTTGTCTTTAAAGAGTTTATTTATCTATTTGAGAGAGAGAGCATGTGCACAAGCAGGGGGAGGGGCAGAAGGCGAGAGAGAGGGAGAGTGAGAGAGAATCCCAAGCAGACTCCACACCCAGCACTGCTTGATGCTGGGCTCCATCTCAGGACCCCGAGGTCACCACCCAAGCCGAAACCAAGAGACCGATGCTTAACCAGCTGAGCCACCCATGCATATTTCTCTTTGAATTGGTGTTTTCTTCCTTGAATAACAAGGGGATTTTCTGGATTGTTTGATAGTTCTATTTTTAAGGAACATTCTTAAATAAAGAAGTATGAATTACAGTAAATGGAAATCGCTAGGGATGTATACATGGAACAGGCATGGCAAGGAGGCATAACAAGGAACTTCATTTCTTACATCCTTTCCTTCCCATACACCTTTTTTCCTCATGTTGATTTTCAGAGGAAAAATGGCAATGTTGGGAAGACATTTTAATAGTTATATTTTTTCTTTTTTTTCTTTTTTTTAGATACATTTTTCAAGTTTGAATTATATTTTAAGTCACTCATTTCTGTAACTGTGTATAAGCCAAGTCTGCTTTCTTTGAAAGTTGATAGTAATGATCTATGTAGGGAACCACTTAACTGTCTTTCTTTTTTCTTTACAGATCCCGTGTATCTGTTGACAATGATCCTGTCATTTTCAATCAGGCAGCCCATCCAAACATGCGGACCTATTATTTCTGCACTGATACAGGAAAGGAAATGGAGTTGTGGATGAAAGCCATGTTAGATGCTGCCCTGGTACAGACAGAACCTGTGAAAAGGTAAAGGCTTGTAGGGAAAATAATGGTGATTGCCACTTACATTTTATTCCATGCCCTGCAAGTGTATATCGTTATCATAGTACATATCATTTTATTAGTCATGATATGAAATCATTTCTACCTCAGAAACAAGGATTAATTCATGTTCTGTATTAAATTAATACACTTTTAGTTAATTTGAGATACCACCTGCATTTTTATTCCACATTTCCTCTTTATTCATTTTCACCTATCAGTGTACTGAGGTGAATCCAGAATTCTAACATTCAAACTGAATATTCTTTCTTCTTACAGAATTACCTTTAATTTCCGGTAAGTACGTTTTTAATTGTTATCTTAAACCTACACAAGACAGTGTTTTAAGGCCTAAATCCTGAGAGAATTTATATTCATGAAATTAATTTCATTGTGCTTTTATATTATGTTGTATTTTTTTGGAGTGTAATAAATAGAAATAAAAAATTTTGATGAATTTCATTTCTTCAGCATTTCCTGGTTAATTCTGATGGTTTTATGATAAATATCTCCAGAAAACAACTCATTAAGCATTTAGATCATTTCTAAATACGTCTATTTCTTGATGAATTCTACCTTCTTTCTTTTGAAACTTCAGTACTTAGATTCCTTGATAATATAAATATGTACTATTAAAATTGAATGTGATTTCTTTTTCTCTGCTTGAACATCTGAATCATGTTAATAATCAACTATATTAAGAACTAGTGAGAGGAAATCTGTTTATACAACTACTTAAAAAGCAGCTGAATAATGTGCTTTAAAAAAATGGTATTCCTGTAATTTGGAGAAAGATCTGTGACACAATTAAGTTCTTCTCCAGCCAGCAGCAATTGAGTATATACCTTATACAAGGAAGATGCTTACTTGCAAGTTTGATCTTTTTTCTCTCTTCTCAGGGAATTAGGGGGCTATTACAATAGAAATCTTTAGTTTTGGTGGGGAGGAGGGTTAGTGTACATATTAATGTCTTTTGACTCACTGGTTAAAAGACTGAAGTTGATGCTATATAAATATATTTGTTTTTTTGTTTTTTAATGTGTAGGTGAAAAGAATTAATTAAAAATCCTAAGATAGGGACGCCTGGGTGGCTCAGTGGGTTGAGCCTCTGCCTTTGGCTCAGGTGATGATCTCAGGGTTCTGGGATTGAGCCCCGCATTGGGCTCTCTGCTCAGCAGGGAGCCTGCTTCCCCCTCTTCCTCTGCCTGACTTTCTGCCTATTTGTGATCTCTCTCTCTCTCTCTGTCAAATAAATAAATAAAGTAAAATAAAATAAAAATCCTAAGATAATTTTAACCTTAAAGTAAAATTTTCAAGGAACTATTTAGAATAAAGAAATCCGTGTCATAATTTAAATATATGATTTCTAGATAATCTCATATTGTATGTTGTCCTTATCTCAGAATTTCAACTTCCATTTTTTTCTTATATTTTCCATCCTAAAAACTGATAATTACTCATAATTAGGGTGATAAAAATAATAGTATTTTGGTTGGACTTCTGACAACCTATTAGTTGATTATGTGCCTGTAACAATTTTTAGCAGGTTGTGTTGATATAATTTACTCGGCCAGAAATTATTGAAGACCACCCATGTGCCCAGCCTGATGTCCCCATTATCCTGTAGGAATTACATCTTTTCTTGTACTTCTCGCTGTTGGCATTTTTATCCCACCTTGTTGGTGTCACTTAGTATTTCAAACGGAAGGAACCTAATTATTGTAATATTTAGTAAGTATAGGGAGAGTTTGTTTGCTTGGTTTTAAGGTAATGGGCTATCTTTCCTGTATGGCTGGAATACTTAACAACTATTTATCAGAATATTTCACCTAAGAGATAAAACACCTAGCTTTTAACTACATAGTTCATTTCTTTTAAATTCGTTTGTTCCCATTTGAAAAGTCACTATATATGTCTTTTTTTAATTATATTTCTTAACTGATAAGTCTTTGGAAAAATCAAGATAAAAAAGGCAATGCTGTTCTAATTTAAAGTAATAGCTTTAGATTAACTAGAGGGTAACTAAGTTTAAAATTTTTTTCAGATAAAATATTTTTTCATATATTTGATATTCAGTGTTAAACTCACTCTCCTTCACCCCTAGAACTTAATAAGGATAAATATGCTTTTATACAAGTGTGAATCTTCTCTTTTATCTTTTAAGAGAAAGCAGCTCTGTAGCATATCTTAGTAAACTTTCCCAGTGTCTAATACTGCTTCCAATCTAGAAGCTGTGAGTTATATCCAACCTAAATATATGGATCCTACACAAATTTATGAAAAGTAGCCCCCTTTCTTTTCCTTGTTTCTCTCACATCCACCCCTATTCTGACCTCTATCTATAGCTGTGTATGTGTGGGCTGTATATTTCCTGCTCGTCACTGACCCTGGCAGCAATACCACGTTAGCCTCCGATAGGAACTTTAGTCTCTATTGAAATGTGGACGGTTGGCCAGTTCCGGAAAGGCCTCCCAGCACGGCATGATCTTAGCGATTTCATGCAGGCTCAGACACTCAGCTTGGTCTTGTCAGAGTCTGGAGGTGATTGGTATCAGAGAAGCTGATTCTCAGCAAAAAGACCTAGATAGAACAACTGGAATGGTGAGCAGTAAAACGAGGCCCGGTCACTTACTGTTAAGCAGCACTTTCTTCCAGTGGGGAGGTGGACACGGGGTGCCAGATTCTAATCCAAAATTGCTTGCTAGGATAGAATGATAATAGTAATAAAGTCTGTGGCAGCTGCTGATGTGCTCCCCTAGTCCCCACACAATCCTGTAACCCTGGTGCGACACTTATCCCCATTTACGAAGAGGAGATTGAGGCACAGTAAATTTCCACACCTCGTCCGGAGACACAGTCAGTAAGAGGTATTGCTTCAAGCTGAACACACGCGGGCTGGCTGTGAGAGCCCTTAACCACAAGTCAGGTCCTCTTGAATACAGACATGCTAGTTAGTCCTAGGGTTCACATCTCCGACAGCATCAGACTGTAGCTTCTTGGTGCGGCCATTTCCACAAACCATACTCATGTTTGTCTCAAGATGAGTTAAATCCTCCTCCCAGCTGGAAGCCACGTTTATTTCAAATGACTAGCTGCTGTGGTCCTTCAGGTGTGGATTTTATGGTTTTACTGTCAAAGGGCAATCCTAATTTGCTTTATTTCCAGATTTCTAATGGGGTCACTCAATCACTTTTTATCCTTCAGTGCTTTATACACCGTATATTTTACGTTTTCTTCCCCCACTTCCTTTCTGTTTATGCAGTCTGATGTTGTGCTTGAGTTTTCCTATCACAACATTAGGGATTTATACAGGCTTACCCTCTATGACCCTTTTAGTTTATTTCATAAAGTCAAAGGTAATTTTACATTTTTCCTAGATTGAATCCGAGAAATAACGACGTGCATTATTTCATCTGATTTACTACCATTTTCTTCTCTGATTTCAGAGTGGACAAGATTACATCTGAAAATGCACCAACTAAAGAAATCAATAACTTTCCCAACCATAGAGTGCTAATTAAACCAGAGGTCCAAAATAACCAGAAAAACAAGGAAATAAGCAAAAATGAAGAAAAAAAGGCATTAGAGGCTGAAAAATACGGATTTCAGAAGGATGGTCAAGATCGACCTTTAACAAAAATTAATAGCGTAAAGTTGAATTCTCTACCATCTGAATATGAGAGCGGGTCAGCATGCCCAGTTCAGACTGGACACTATAGGCCAGTCAGCGTGAACAGTTCGGAGAACAAAACAGTCAATGTCAGCCTGGCAGATCTCAGAGGTGGAGCTCACCCAGGCACAGGGCCCTTACACACAGAGGCTGAGCGAGTCGTCCAGAGGACAAACTCAATGCAGCAGTTGGAACAGTGGATTAAAATCCAGAAGGGGAGGGGTCCTGAAGAAGAAACCAGGGGGTAAGTGTCTCGTCCTTCTGTGTTTGGAACCCAGATTTCTTTCACACTATCTCTGTGGAGATTGGTTTCTGACACACTTATTGAAAAATACTAGTTTAAATTGCATTTTTAGGCATGATAGCTTCCTGTCTCTCTTCTTCATGGTAATCAAACGTGAGTGTTTTTTCTCTGTCTCCTATTGTTCTGTCCAGATTTTTCAAAAAGGTCCCTACCCTGTAGAGGAGAAAGTTCAATAAACAAGTCCAGTATACTGTGACAAAATGAAGGAAGAACATGATACTCCCAAGAACAGGGACAACCGACACAACGTATGGGTGCAGGAAAACCCTTCTGCAGGAAGCGAAATACAAGCTGAAATGTAAAGGACGGCATGTTTATCTTGGTTTAGATACGCAGAACTGCAGAGTTGATAGGGAGCAGGAAAAGGAATCCAGAGACATCCAGTATGGCTTAGGTGCTTCGGCTGTGATGGTGCAGGAGAAATGAGGCTGGAGACATAAGCCAGAAGAGATGTGCTCATGCTGGCATTTCAGAAAGATCTCTCCAGCTGCAGAATCTGGAGAACAAATTAGAGAAAGTTCAGAAGCTGTTGGAGTAAGTGAAGTAAGGAGAGGAAGGGGATGTATTTAAGGTAGGATTGACAAGACTAGTTGAGTGCTTGGATGTGCCTGATTGCAAGCTAGTCCCAGTCTAGTTTGAGTGATAGGGGAAAATCAAGAATGACACCCTGCTTTGAGGCCTCTGACCATCAACGGTGGTATTTGGTGCCTTTAACCACGTAGAGAAGATTTGGAAAGAGAGAAAGTAATATATGACTGGAGAGGTTAAACTTGAGGTGCCTGTAGTCTGTAACTCCCAAGAGAAATCTGGACTTGAACGAGGTTTGGGGTATCATCATTATATCAAAAGTACTTACAGGGAGGGATGAGAAAAGATAAATTCATTTAGCTGGAGGCTGAATAAAATAAAGATCCTAAAGGAGAACCTGAAAGAACACTTACATTTAAGGGAAAAAACGGATTGTGGGGGCCTGCAAAGGAGATGAAAAGTGAAGGCCAGAGGAGATGAAGGAAAAGCAGGCACCTTCCAATGAGAAAGCGTGTTCCGTCATTAGGCAGGAATTCGGTGATGCAAAATTTTAAAAATAATGTCAAAAGAATTACCTGAAGAGCTATTGTGACTCTTACCCCTCAGTAGTAGAAAACCATGAAACAATGACATGAATGTGTTTTGGTTAAATGAAGATGAACTTAACAGTGAAACTTCTAAGGTATAGGAACGTTCTTCCAGTTTGCTCAGTTGGCGTGGCTGACGTCTGCGCCTGTCAGCCAAAGTCTCTCTCCTTTCAGGAACAGCTCAAAGGCCTGGGTGCACTTGGCCTCATCTTTTGTTATCTCAACCAACACGGCAAAAAACACTCCCACAATGTGTTCACTTTCATTTTCTTCTTCTCCACCCTCAGCACTCACTTTTCTGATTTTCCCAAGGGAGAATTGTGAGACATATTTATTATTTCTGGCTGAAGAGAAGCCGGAGTTAGTTCGGGGGGGGGGGGGGGCGGTGAACGGATGTTTGATAGTACTTAAGGTAACCATTTTCAGGGAAACAATAATAAAAATCCCAGCCAGAAAATTTGCTGAATCTCTACCCAGCAAATTAAATCTCACTTCTTAGTGAAATCACCGTTCTCAATGATTTCATACTTTCTTACGGTTGAAACTATAGTTAAAAAGGTTCAACAGACATCTGGAAGTTAGGGTTTTTTAAATTGTTGAGCATAAATATTAGTTTCAAGAACTTTTAGGTTTCTTGATGGGTATAATTAACATACGTAAAGGCTTTCTTGTGTGACTTTTTTCTTTTGAATGCAGACCTACGGCTTCTGAAGTTTATTTTAAGCTAAGATTTTCTCTGTTTCTCCCCTCCAACTTTGGATTCCCTGGCTAGAGTGTACTTTGGATCATTGAGATAGATCATCTACATTATTATATGAGCTTCATATTTAAAAAACAGTTGTGATGTTTTATAATGAAATAATTTTTACTGGTGGAAAGAAGCATACGGGTTATTCATAGTATAATTCAGTTTGTAAAACTTTATGAGAGGCTTGCTTTAAAGTTCTGATAGAAAGAAAAGAGGTTTAATATTTAGTCAAATAGTAGATCCCTGCATCTGTGAGCAGAGCTTTAAAGTTTCTTTGTGAGTGGCAGGCACTGTTAAGATGCATGGTGCCTTAATCCATTGTTCTGCATGGCAGAATCCCAGGGACAGGGTTTTCATGGTGTTTGACAGGCAGCTGCTGGTGAATGGAGCACCAAACCTGATGAAGGAGCTCACAGTGTTCATTTCTTAAGCTTTCACTTAAAAGTAAATCACACTTTGCTTAATTTGAATTTCTTTGGGGAAAACCACTGAAGGAAACTAGTTTTTTGAAAAACAGGTCTCAAAATGCTAGAAAGTGTATGGGCTAAAAGTAAATTTACTTGATAATAACCCAACTTTCTATTAAAATTCTTCAAAGGTGGTTTCAAAGATGGCAGAAGAGCCTTTTAAACTTTGTAATCATTAATTAGCCTACTCTTAATGATCATATGGTATGTTAACAGTTCACGTTCCATGTACATCTCTACAAGAGGGTCCAGCTCACAGATTGTGAATGCTTCAGAGCCCTGGTGGAGGTGTTTGGTGCACTAGATGTTCTGAAATGGAATTTAAACATTAGTTTATAGACCATTTTTATTATATATTAGATTAACAATGTATATCCCATCCTTACATGTTTACAAATAATCTTTTCTCGTATTTCCAAACTGGATATAAAGTTAATATTTATATTATCACTATATTATTCTATGATATAGTTAAGTGCTTAGTACAGAGCTTTTGCATATTAAGGTTTCTATAATAGTTCTTAAATTTGTGAATGACCAAAGTTCTTGAATTTGTGATTGACCAAATCAAGGTATGTTGGGTTAAATTGCTTTAGTACCAGGACAGAATTTCTAGGATGGAATCTATTTCTGTGACTGACACGCTTCCTAAGCAGGTAGCCATGGGGTTGCCAACTCTGGACTTTTTCCGGTTTCTAGCTTTAGTGTGAACAGAGAAGGTGGGGATAGGAAGGAAGACCAAGCAGAGAAAAAAATAGGAAATATTTGTGGCAAGAAAGCAGCAAAGAAGTGAACCTTTATGCTGGTTACATCAGAGTACTGGGTACCTTTCTCCTTCACTCCAGCCCCAGAGGCATCCAGCAATTAGCCTTGCTTGCAGTAGTTCTTGTGGGGATGGTGGGGAGAGGGCAGGGTGAGGCACAATGTTCAATTTTGAGCAAGCCTGTTATAAGACTTTGAGAAGCTGAGGAATAACCAGCGTGATGAAGGAAATTTAGTTTAGGGGAAAATGGTTGAAGGAATTGGAAATATTTCAAATACATAGTAAGGAATAGTACTTCCTATGTACTAGTACTTACTATGTACTAGTACTAGTACATAGTACTTCCTATGTACTAGTACTAGTAAGTAATAGTACTTAATAGTTTTGTGATCAAATCATCTTATAGATAAGAAAACCAAATCTCCAAAAGTTTCAGTTTGCCAGATTTGGGTAGCAATATGAAGGACTCTAGTAGCACTTTAAGATTATGCCCTTTCTAATTTGGGGGTTTATTTTTATTTTTAATTAAACCATTACAATTGAAAAGTTTTTTAATAATTGTCATAGTTTGGGAGAAATTTCTTCAGATAGAAAGATTATTTTGCTTTTTCATTAAATCCAAGTCTTGGGAATCATTGACATAATGAAAAGAGCACTGCTTAAGGATATAAGAGACTTCATTCTAGTTCTGGCAGGCCTACTGACTCTTCTTTAACCCAGATATTAAAAGGAGTATGAGGAAACTTTTTTAAAATAGGAATATGAGGGGAACCTGGCTCAGTCGGCAGAGCCTGGGAGTCTTGACCTCAGAGTCATGAGTTTGAGCCCCACATTGGGCACATAGATTACTTTAAATAATAAAATTAAAAGGAGTATGTACTCTTGGTCTTTCCTACCGTGTCCTCAGAACATGTACTACTCTCCCCCCTCC
This sequence comes from Potos flavus, assembly GCA_028534135.1. Taxonomy (NCBI): domain Eukaryota; kingdom Metazoa; phylum Chordata; class Mammalia; order Carnivora; family Procyonidae; genus Potos; species Potos flavus. The sequence continues at coordinate 77,900,642 of CM052897.1, read as the reverse complement.
CTGCAAAAAAAAAAAAAAAAACCCACATACTCTAATATTCTCTGAGTCCCAGATGAATTCCAAGGTCTTTGTACTTAGTAGAAGAGCAAGGATCCTGGAACTCCTGACTTTGGGTCAGCTACTTTTTTCCACTTTACTATTTTTCCACTGTATTGCTGTATTTTTCCCAGCTTTATCCCCTCTGTGGGTGCTTTAAGCCACAAAAAAGGTATATTTGAAACTCCCTCTGGTGTTTGTGTAAAGGTAACATCATTTTACTGCCCTAGTGGGCACAAATTATACACGGTTTTTATTTTCCCATACCCCGTAGCTCAGATGTACCCAGTTCATTACACCTAATCACAACAGAGTCTTTTCTTACAGCACATTAGTAGGCATTGTTACTGACAATAGTCTTTGGGTCACACAGCTCTGACATCCAGCTTATGAGCCAAGGAATCTGATTCCCAGATGATTAAAGAGTATGGTCAAGTACCTTAAACATTAAGTCTTCTACCTTTTCTGGTCTATGTAATCACCAACCTTTGGGCATTTTAACATCCAGTAGGAGACTGGAAAATATTATGCAAGTATACGTGCACAATTCCAAAATACACTCTGTGTTGAAAATGCAGTACACAGAAAAAAAGCATTAACTAAACGTTGAAAGAAGAGGTCCGGAAACCTGGGTTTATGGGGTCCCAACTCTCCCACATTTGGTTTATTGAATTACATTTTATATTAGGATATAAATTTATGCCCAGTATAGATGCTAGCATAAGATGAATACTTATGATTTAATATTGATCTTTTAAATCTAGATTTTATTGTGGTTACTGTTATTAAAAAGGTTGTGTTTGCATTTAGAATTTGATTTGTAATTACACCTAATGATTACTTCTGAAGATAGTAGTGGGGAAACACAAATGCTAACTTGATTTGAAATTTTTAATTTAATTAATTTAATTGACTTTTTGAAAATCCTTTTTATTTAGTGTATCTGCCCGCATGAGGTTAGCAAAAGGATAGTTTTGATAAATTCAGAGCAGTGTTTTTATCACAGTGTCTTTTTTTTAAAAATTGTGAACTAAAATTCTACTTTATTCTTTCATTTTAGGAAACTGGAATAAATAACCCGTGCTTAGTAATATGCCTAATGTATCCATATCCAAAAACACGGCATTTTAGAAAAACTTTATTTTAGCTGCTTAATGTTCATGAGGAACTTTTAGATTGCTTTAAAAAGCCTCCCACAAATGTTTATACCAAGGTGGAATATTCATTTCTATGCTAGAAACATGTAAAATTCCTGAGATTTGCAGTTGTATATCTAAATATTGTCATGTTTAAGTATTTTGTCTTTAAATGGTTCAGTTTTGAGCTTTAGCTTCAAGTCATTTTTATTTTTCAAATTAAGAAAAGTTATCAAGGGGAATTTTCTCTTCCAACCGCAATTGTCCCGATGTACTTCTTCCAGAAATAGTCATGCTTTCTGAAGGAAGCGTGGCAATAGAGGAATCACACACACCTTGAAAGAGTTCACTTCTTGTCTTCTGGCTGTGTAGGCTCGACTCAGACCCTTCAGGACTCCGTTCCTAAACAGAAATCCCACTTAACCGTTCTGGTGAGATATAGGAAAAGATTCTAGGAGTCTATTTATCTAAAAACAAGCTATGGGCACAGACTCGAGATTAAACCTTACACGTTCTTACTAATAAGTATTTTCCTTTTTTTAACCAAACCGTACATTGTGTGGAATTAATAGTCTTTTATGTAAATGACAAAGATGTTGTTACTCAATGTAGTAAATTCATCAAACTGAATTTCATAAGAAGGTTAAAATCTGTACGTGAATATTTTATATCCTATGTAATATTTTGATCAACTTCTTAAAAGTAAGTCCCAATATATATTTTACTTACCAGAAGCGGGAAAAAATGTACTCTAATTTAGAATCTGGAAAACAACTCTCTTGTTCATTTTTACATTTCAATTATTTTTTTTTTTTAATTTTAGAGTAATTTCCTATCAGACATTACCAAGAAATATGCCAAGCCACAGAGCCCAGGTTATGGCCCGCTATCCCGAGGGTTACAGAACACTCCCGAGGAACAGCAAGACCAGGCCTGAAAGTATCTGCAGTGTAACCCCTTCCTCTCATGACAGAACGGTCGGACCTGGAGCAGAAGAGAAACGGAGATCGATGAGAGATGACACCATGTGGCAGCTGTATGAATGGCAGCAGCGTCAGTTCTATAATAAGCAGAGCACCCTCCCTCGTCACGGTCCTTTGACCAGCCCTAAAACCATGGTTAATATTTCTGATCAGACCATGCACTCTATTCCCACCTCACCTTCCCATGGGTCAATAGCTGCTTATCAGGGATACTCCCCTCAACGAACATACAGATCAGAAGTCTCTTCGCCAATTCAGAGAGGAGATGTGACGATAGACCGCAGGCACAGGGCCCCCCACCCTAAGGTAAGTTAGCTGCTCATCTTGCGTTAACTACTGCTTTATGGGTGCTTGGTCTTATTTCTATCTACACTGTTCCTTCTTTTAAATGTGAAAGACAAGAAAATAGGGAGGAGGTAAGCAAGGCAGCTCTTATGTTTTAAAAACTGAGCAAGAATAATCTGCAGTGTCAGAATCTGACATATAAAAACCTAAGCTTGCAATGCCTCGTCTCTCAAGAGCACAGAAGTAGTTCTTTTGAGCAGGCGCTTTATGCACTGTTGTGTGCTGGACGGTATATCTCATCAGCTGTCCATGTAGGTTAAGACCACTTGCATTTTTATTGGCTCCTCACACACTTGAAAATTCTACACCTGCCTCCTTCCAGCATACCTGCATTCATACATCAGGCTCGTCCGGCTCTTTGCTAAGATAAGTGCTAACCTTGTCTTCTAACCAGCTGCTTGTATGGCTTATTGAAATATCTCCTTAGATGGCCCAATTTAATGTTAGAAGAATAATGTACCAGGAAGCACTGGTGTATATACTTGTTTAAAATTAAGATATACATAGAGATCACGTTTTAACTTGTACATGCAGTTGGTTTAAGCATTGCTTAGTAGATTATTTGGGGTGAACTCAGAGTGTTTTGTGTTAGTTAGCTTTTTATAATACTAAAGCAGTCACTTTGATCAGTCAACCTACATGCAACCACTTCTTTAATGTCTATCCTAAAATAAAAAGGAATTTTTCCATCATTTTCTTTTTAATTCTAAAGAATTTTTTGCTTTATACCATTTTTTTGTTTATTTATATATTAAAGATTTTTTATTTATTTGAGAGAGAGAGAGAGAGAACGAACACAAGTAGGGGGGAGTGGGAAAGGGAGAAGCAGACTCCCCACGGGACTTGATCCCAGGACCCCAGGGTCATGACCTGAGCCAAAGGCAGATGTTTAACTGACTGAGGCACCCAGGAGCCCCAGCTTTATACCATTTTAAAACGTACCCTTTCGTATCTTTGTAACAGACTGAATCCTTCAGTTATAACATTGCATAAAGTGTATGTTTGACTTTTTCATAAATAAGCATTAGTTAGAAATGAGTAAGTCAATCAGGATTTTTTTTTTTGAGGAAGCTTCAATTTGCCTCACCTTTGGGTTCATAGGCTCTCTTTGAACTCTATAGTAACAAAGTTCAATGTTTTGTCACTTTGTATATCCAAAGGCTAACTCATGTTTGATTTTTTTAAAAAATTGTAATAATAGGGCCTCAGTGGCTCAGTCGGTTAAGCATCTGACTTTTTTTTTTTAAGATTTTATTTATTTGAGAGAGAGAGAGAGTGAGAGAGCACATGAGAGGAGAGAAGGTCAGAAAGAGAAGCAGACTCCCCGAGGAGCTGGGATCCCAGGACTCTGGGATCATGACCTGAGCCGAAGGCAGTCGCTCAACCAGCTGAGCCACCCAGGCACCCCATAAGCATCTGACTCTTGATTTCGGCTCAGATCTCAGGGTCAGGAGATCGAGCCCCATGTTGGGCTCCACATTTAGCATGGACGCTGCTTATCCTTTTCCCTCTGACCCTCCCTCCCCCGTGCACGTGCATGTGCGCTCTAGCTCTTTCAAACAAACAAAATAAACAGTAACAATATTCCAGACAAATCTGCTCTAATACAATTTATTAGTGTGTGGTTGAAAAGTGTTCTACTGGTACTAGTATTTTTCATACTCTTGGCCAAAATTTATCATCTGTTTCAACAACAAATGTAAAATGAATGTGTGCTCGCTGTCTAGTTCCCAGTCAACTAATATCTACTGCTTCTCCTCCCAAAAACTTCTTAAACATTGCCAAAATTTTCTTTCAGACTATCCTGTCATTTTCCTTGATGTGATGAGTGGTTCCCAAAGTATGTCCATGGGTCCCTGAGGGTTCCTGTGACCCTTTCAGGGAGCCTATAAATAAGCTTGAAACTATTTTCACAATGGCAATAAGGCAAAATTCATTGTGTTACCATTTTCTAATAGCACAAAAGTGACGGTAGGTATTGGCACCTTCGCATAAATCAAGGGAGTGGCTCCCAACTATAGTGGTGGTCATTGTATGCTTCAGTGCCACATACTTGCAGTAGAAATAAAGTAGCAGTTTCACTTAAAAATTCCTTTGATGAAGCAGTAAAAGATAATTTTATTCAATCTTGACTTTTCATTATATGTCATATTAATATTCTATGTGACGAAATGGGAAATATGCTGAAGGCATTTCTCTTGCATACCAAAGTGCTAACTAATATTAGGATTGACTCACAGAAAAAGATTTGTGCAATTGAGGTGCAGGCTGGACTAGCTCCTTTTTTCATGAAACACCACTTTTAAAGAAAGAACGAATGGCAGACAGACTATAGTTGTTCAGACTTGGTATTTGACAGACACTTCTCAAAGTGAAATGTTATCCTGTCACTTCCAGGAAAGCAACCAACAGTATTTGTCACTGATGACAAATTTGAGCTTTCAGGCAAAAATTAGAATTTTGGATCTTGTATCTGCCCCTGTGAGCTTGACAGCTTGCCGGCGCTTCAGGATCAGCGGCGGTATTAACAAGTGTGTGGTGCCGATACTGTACGCCGGTAGTGCCCACATCTGCGTAACTCACTGAGCCGCTATTTTCCACATGACCAGTGTTTGATAGTACAGAATCCGAGATGGGGAAAAAATTCACTTAAAGCTCAAACACAGGCATGCTTTGTTCTATTAAACTTTACAGATACTGCATTTTTTTTTTACAAATTGAAAGTTTGCACCAGTCCTTTTGACAAAAATGTCAGTGCCATTTTTCCCACAGCATCTGCTCACTTCGTGTCTGTGTCACATTTTGGTAATTCTCGCAATACTTCAAACCATTTTATTACTATTTGTTATGGTAATCTGTGATCAGTGATTATAATTCCCTGGAAGCTCAAATGATGGTTAGCATTTTTTACAGTAAAGTATCTTTTAGTTAAGATAAACGTCAAAAATACATTTTTTTAGACATAATGCTATTGCACACTTTAAATAGCAGCATAGTTTAAACATAACATGCACTGGGAAACCAGAATTTTCACTTGGCTTGCTTTATTGCAGTATTCACTCAATTGTAGTAGTTAGAGACCGAACCCACAATATCTCCTAAGTATGGCTGTAAAGCAGTAGGTGTTAATGTAACAGTATGAAAAGTTCACTGGTGCAGTTTCGGATACCATTTTGCAACTAACTTTTAATGTCTCCGTTTATAAGCAGTAATAGCAAATTTTAAATGATATTTTATAATGTAAAAAGATTTTTCATCATTGACACTGACCACGGAACTTATATTGTACCCTTATTTTCCTAGCATGTCTATGTACCTGACAGGAGGTCAATGCCAGCTGGCCTAACTTTACAGTCTATTAGTCCCCAGAGTCTTCAAGGCAAAACGGTGAGTTCAGTGTTTTTATTTACCCTACCATGTTTTATATATGTGCTACATATGATAGCACATATCCGACAGAGCTTCTAAGTTTGAATATTCAGAGAGGTTTCTCCTAAAGAAAAACTTTTGCTACTTTTGTGAAAGAGATGCTCATTAGAAGAATCTGGAATCATGTAACCATTTCATTGTCAGACTGGATACATCTCCTTAAATGTCTGAATGCCTAAATATCAGATTATATTTTCAGGTTTTATTGTATAAACTGAGTGGGTTTCTTTACTTCATTAAATGTTAATTCCCTTGTTCTTAAAACAGAAGTTGGAGTAGTTGATTAGTGGAACAAATCCAGCAGACGACTGTGTGTAGTCACACTACAGGCCTCTTAAGAATTTTCTCCCATGAATTTTTATATAGATTAACTACTTTAGAAGGGAAGAAAACTGATTTACATTTTTATGCGGAGAGAGACTATGAAAATACACTAGGTGTTAGCAAGTACTCACCATTATCGTTTCATCCTCAGTATTATGTTCAAATTGGAAAGGAGTTCTATCACCAGGACACTATTATTCTTCACATTAAAGAGAAAGGATGACTTTGCATTACTTCGTTTAATTTTAATGCCATTCTTTTATCTGTGCCTTAATGTCAGTAGGTAGTCTCGGTTCCCGTGAAGATGTGATTTGAGGATCTAGATAGTAAAATTGTCCTCCTGAAGGAATCGAAGCAAATTCATGTTCTATGTGTTTTGCAGTCATTGTTTTATTTCCTTTTTCATCCTTTACATGCTTAGATATAAGGAAGATATTCTGGCTTTAAAATACTGGCAGTTTATTTATTAAAGGTTACAAATATTGCTTGATTAAAACCAAAACCTTTCAAATGCTGTAATTTTTAAATACTAGATTGTTGATCTGACAAAGAAACAGACATACATCATAAGATAATGCTAACTATCACATTATGAATTTTTATCTTCTGCCTTGCTCCCTCTAGTGGATATTTAGGATAAAATTTACTTACTACCTCCTTTTGTGCAGGTCAAAAATGTGCCTGTTTTTATTTTGCCTCAAAGTTTAAGTATATAGGAAATTTACTGGAACCGTTTTTCCTTTTGAAAATCTCTTTATCTTTTTAACTCGGCAAATAATAAACCAGAGTGTCGAGATTCCTTTTTTTGGTCACTCTGGGTCATAGAGTATCTAAATCCCTTATACAACCTTACCTTCTCCTTGGCAAGACCTCAAGAGCTTGATATGATGGTCATAAGATGGACTGTCCGTAGTCCTGAGGTCACCAGATGTGGTTGGCATCAGAGCCAAAGCAGGTGTTCTTTTCGTGTTATGAAATTTCTTCTTCAGGACACACGTACATATTCTTGGACTCTTTAATATAAAAGACCACTGTCTCATCCATGTAGATAGCTCTTTCTAAAGAATCCCATAGTAACTATGGTTTACTTCTGAGATTTTTCTCGCCTGAAGGCTATAATTTTTAATATAATTTCATATAACAGTTAAAAATTATTTCTATCCCTTAAAATTGTTGTATAGAAAATAAAGCACAACAGCAAATGAACAGAACAGAAGAGAGCTCGTGTTAACACAGCGGTATAGGCAAGACAGATCAAGGTCAGGAACGCTCTTTGGCCGGGACGTTTCAAGAGCACAACGTAGCCCTTGATGAGAGTCTCCCTCTGGCCCTTCTGCAGTTTTTAATCATAACAAAGTTCAGAGAAACACCAAATAATATTTTATGACCTGTAAGGCTGCCAACGACCATACTTTATTGCATTTCTAACAAAGAAAAATATATCAGATCGGCCTGTTAAGGAATTTTATCTGCCTTTGAAAATTTATCTCCCTTAGTTATCATAGTAACCAATCAGGAATCAAAAGGTTCTCTGCTTTCCCCCGAGTGTGGGAGGAGGGTTTATGTACTCCTGGAACCTTTCTCTTTGTATTAAATGCTGTCTTTTTTGTTTTTCCTTAAAAAATAAAAACTGGTCTTTTGATCATTTAAAATATCCTGTGAGGGCGCCTGGGTGGCTCAGTGGGTTAAAGCCTCTGCCTTCGGCTCAGGTCATGAGCTCAGGGTCCTGGGATCGAGCCCCGCATCAGGCTCTCTGCTCAGCCAGAGAGCTTACTTCCCCCTCTCTCTCTGCCTGCCTCTCAGCCTACTTGTGATCTCTCTCTCTCTGTCAAATAAATAAATAAAATCTTTAAAAAAAATAAAATAAAAAATAAAATAAAATAAAATATCCTGTAAATGAACTAACAGTGACATCTAAAAATATAACTGGGAAGCAATTACTAGATCCCAGATACTGACTTTAATGGTATGAAGATATCATCCAAGTTTTAGTTTAATTCTTTTTATTTACCTCTGTTCCCTAAAATAGACTGTTGGGTACACAGGTATTGTTCTGTTGCTGTAAAGGTCTTAGGCGTCATTTTAAAATATCTTTGAATAATAATAATTTAATAGTTCTTATGTACAAACCTTTATAATGGTTTTCTGGCATGGTGCTTTTTTATACTTAACACTTAAATATTCTCTCTTGAATTCTGAGAAAATGCCTGAATATACTGTTGTTTCGCTGTATCTTTTAAGTAACAGTGTTCCTTCTATTTCTCTAGATATCTATGCATTTATGTAGGACCTATCATCATAGTGCCTAGGCACTATGTTTGATGTCAACCATAAGAGGAAACTTGCCAAGAAAGCTTGGTTTAATATCTGTCACTTAAGACAACAATTAATCTGTTTTCCACTGTTTGGATTCTTAAATTGTACTCCTTCAGCCAGAGGAGCTTACGCTGCTGCTAATAAAGCTGAGACGGCAGCAGGCCGAACTGAGTAGTGTCCGGGAACACACGTTAGCACAGCTCATGCAGCTGAAACTTGAGGCCCACAGCCCGAAGGTCAGCTATGAAGAGTTTTGTATGTGTCGTCCGCCATTCCCACTGATTCTGAGCCACTCATTAATCAGTTTGATCGTTGTCGTTAGTGTCGAGCATGAGCCCATACGATCATTGCAGCAACATTATGATCTCCTATTGACCCTTTGAGAATTCACTTATTTATACGTTATTAAAGGGACACACGGGTGGGATGAATTTCTTCTTAGCCTTCCAACCCGCCCACCCACCAACTTTTGGTCATGAGATAGGAAATGCAGACAGACTTCAAAACAGTGTTATCATTCGCTGTATACTGTAGCTTCCACATCTGATAAAGCATATTGAAAAATCCTGTAATTTCCTGGAAAGTAGTAAGTTGAAAATTGATTATACTTGTAATAACAATGCCTTTTAAATGTCAGAGATTAAGATACTTCTTTTGTTCTTGATTAAAAGAATGAATGAATGAAAACATTTCTCAAAGGGTTTAATAGACTCTGGTTATATGAGAAACATCCAAAGAAGTAGTACTATGGTGCAGAAAAGTATTAACATGTAAAACTTCTAACATTGAGTCTGCTAAAGCCATTTGAAGGATTTTTCTGCTTAATATTTTAGCTTCTGTGCATGTCTCCTTAATTTCTTATAAAACTAAGTGTAATTTTGCGATTTAATATGTCATCTATACAGTTTACAGGGGAGCATGTATGTGAAAGTTGTGTACTGTGATATAGTAGGTTGGGGTAAACTACCTGTTTTTCTTCTTTCAAAATTGACCTTTTCATGAATTCTACACCCTCTTTCTCTATCCCTTTGTTTCTTGATTGATGCCTACTAGAATGAAATTCTTTCACATCATCTTCAAAGGAACACCATATATTTGGATCATCAGGTGGGATTTGTAGAATTTTTTTGCTTATTATACCTAGTAGAACCTTTGAAATGTAGTACAGTTTTCCAGGCTACTCCAATATTCTAGTCATTTAGAGCTAATAGCATGACTTTTACAAGTGACAGAATAAGGTTCTTAACAGGGGGAATTCAGAAATACAAAACAAACAACAACAACAACAACAAAAAAGCAAGTAGAAAGGACAGTTGTGAGTGTTAGGGGCAATACAGATGCTGGGTCACCGGAAAATTGAGGGCCTGAATTCTCTAGACTTCCTTTCCTCATCCCAAGAACACTCATACTCATTAGGGCTTATCTCTGCTTGGAGCTGACCTAATTAAAGAAATAGGTACCAAGCCGGGAATGCCTTGTTGGAAGACAACATTCCCAAAGGGAAATTTAACTATGGATCAAAAGTGTGGTGGACATTTTTAATTGTGTGACTTTGGTCCCTGTTTGCCATCTCCTCCTGGCGTTTGGTCTTTGCTAAGCTATATGTAGAGTCAGTTTTACAGTGGCCTACAGTTCCTCAAATTATCTCAGTGGTAGCAGTGGGTGTGAATGGCAGTTTATGACTAGGGGCTGACACTTGCATATTTTAGTTTTTATGAAACTCTCCCTTAATATTTAATTTGATGAGAATTTTTGAAGGACATAGGATTTCTTCCAGTGAATGCATTTTTTATCTATATAAATTAAGCTATAACTTGTTTTAGTTTGTTTCAAAATGTTCAAACTTGAATATTTTACCAAATGGAAGAGGTTACTGTGGAAAATGTTGTAAGACAAATGTTTACGTATTTATAGTTGCCTGCTTAAAACAAAATAATAATGTACTGATTTAATTTAGTTATATTTAAAGAGGGATTTTGCATTAGGATAATCCTTTAAAAGATGTTCAGTCATTTTTTTAATTTTAAAAAGAAATATACTTTTATTAATATTAAGATAAAGTATAAAAAAGTGTATTTTAAAAATATACTTTTCTTAATATTAATTAATCTTAATTAATAGTTTATTTATTTTCCCACAACATGTTTTCATGATGATTTTGCCTATGGGAATGCTTAAGAAATCAGCATTTCATGACTCCAAATTCCAGTCTCCACTCCAGTACTGGTACTGATGAAATTTAACCACGGTGTCACATTGTACACCATAAACAATGAATCTTGGAACACTGAAAAAATTTAAAATTTTTTTAAAAAAATTAAAGCAATCTATTAAAGACACGTTAACCAATGAAATGGTAGAAATGAGTCTTCCCTCAAAATGTGACATTGCCAAAAAGCCTCCAAGATACATGGTAAATAACTTCCATAAAAGCTCCTTTGCCTATAAACCTAGAGATAGTTCTGAAAAATAATGATATACTACAAAAATTAGGTTTAAAAAACAAGGATATAAATGTGAATCTGAAGTCCTATAGTATCTCTGGAAATAAACCTCGTGGTTCACTGTAATGTATTACTTACCTCCGTAAATCAAAACTGGAAGTACAGAGGCCTAGAGCTTTAGAAAATCACAAGGGGCTCCTGGCTGTGGCCCAGGAAGTGCATGCGACTCTTGATCTCCTGGTTGTGAGTTCAGACCCCAAGTTGGGGTAAAGATCACTGGAATAAATAAATTAACTTAAAAAAAAATTGTAGGAAAGTTCAGGTAAATATATTGGAAATACCATCATTTGCTAAGATGCTTCTCCTCAGCTCCCTTTCCCAGGTTGAGCTGTTTCTTCCCTTTGCCCAAGTGACCCAGATGCGACTGAGGTTTCTGTTCCCCTCCGTCCTCTCTCAGCGCTCTGCCGAGCTGTGCTGTCGGAAAGGACCATGCTAACAGTCCTATAGGTGGCTTCCAAAAATCTCAATTTTTAATTGATCCTCTCTGTTCCCTCTACATGTCAGTAGAGATTTTCTAGTAATTGGCCTTTTTCTTATTTGCCTTTATTTCTTAGATCATGAAATAAAGTTATATCAGTCCAATTTTAAAATTTTATGGTAATGAAAAGGATTATAGTAATTGTTTGAATGCTTATTTGCACAATCGGAATAAGATGATTTCTGATGAGAAAAAATGGGCCATTTTTAGATATAATTAGACAATGTATAGAAATAAGGTGGTGGCTTTGCCCAGAAACTCAGATATGCCTAAATATATATATCCTTAAGGTTTCCTAAAGAAAATCTCTCTTTAAATAAATGAAAAAATTTTTTTGGTTTTAAATAATTATATTTAATGTAAATGAAATATTTACTTTTGAACTGTTCTATATTTTATATCAGTAGTAAGGTTATTATGTTATAGAAAAAAATCTTAATAATTTTGAACTTTAATGAAATTTTTTCATTCAGCTCAAACATTTCCAGCTTTTAATCTTATTACTGCCAGTAACCTGTTTTAGATGACCAAATTTGTTGTTTTTATTGGCATTATTAGGTGCCTAGTTTATAAACCGATTCACCAGTTTTTATATAACTACAAATTGGAAAGTAGATTTTAAAATCTGAAAGTCAGAGGAAAAGGCTCTGGTCACATTTTATATCGCATATCATACCAAATAAACATGTACTAATTAATACTCACTTTCAACACTTACTCTCCTAGCTCAAATAAATCATTAGAATAACCTAAGGCCAGCAACAAGATGCAGTCTCTCTCCTGCCCCTTGTGAGACAGTCAAAAGAAAGTTTTTATTGATTGAAATTCTCTAAATTCCTATCACTATTTATGAAAAATAGAGCCAAGTATAGTCTCTGAGTTGCTTCAGAGGTAAATTCATTTCCGTTATCACCAGAATGCTTATAACAAATAAAAAATAAAAATGCCTTATCTGAAATTCTGAAGATCTACATGTTACACAGTCAATCCAGAAATCTTGACTTCTGGTCCCTGTAGCTTGAGCAATATAATTTGACTTCTCATTAACCACCATTTTGAAGATGAGTCCTGTACTCAAGTGTTTTTAACGATAACGAAAGCTATACTAATTATACAGTAGGGTTTTCTTTTGTTTTTTGTTTCATTTTGAAGTATACTATCATCATTTGCTTTTGCTTGTACAGCCCAGTTAGTAGACTGTTCACAGTCTACATTTATTAAGACTGGCCTGGGTTTGTCATTATTGTGAATTTTAAGGTAGTCTATGAACATACAGTAGTGCTAACTGGATATACTTCGTGTACCTCATCCAGGTTTTATTTAAAAAATGAGTAAGGACATAACTTTTTTGGTCAGTCGTGAAGGGAAGATTAATAGAAATGGGGAAATGAGAATATTTCTATCCCTTTATCCATTTTCCTCACCCCTATTTTAGCTCCTCCCTCTATTTTCTTTCTTCTTCACATTCTTTTTCTAATTCTCCCCATTAGTAAAAAGGAGCTGTGAGAAAATTTAGATGGTGTTACCTTTCTCTTTTTCCTACAACCTTCCTGCCAGCTTTCCATGTAGGCAGTGATAACAAAATGAGATACTAGGAGCTGAGACTAGGCAATGAGGAGGTAGGTAGGAATGGACAGAAGGATCAGAGACCTTGGAGCTGTGCTTCACAAGCCCTTTGTCAGCATGCTGCCTCCTTGTGGGCAAACTAAACATGTAACCAACCCTCTCCACCATCAGCGCTCCCGCTCACCCCACTCTGATTCTATTACAGCACTCCAAGTGGCCAGCCTCCTCCTTTAACAATACTTGCTACAGTAAATGGAGTTTGACTTCTGCAGATCTGAGCTTTACTTGCACTGGTACTGCAGCAAGTATTTTTTCATCTTTCAAATATAAAATTGTATTGTAGCATTAAATTGCTTTTACAATTGCCCTTAAAATTATGACATTCTGCCTTTACCCCTCTACCTTCAAGAATCATCATAGTTACTTGTACCAAACATTTGCTTGAGAACGGGAAGGGAAGAGACATACCTCCATCAGCCACATTTGTGTTGGGGATTGCCTCTTCCCCGTGTACGCAAAAGCTCTGTGTGAAAAGAATATTCCTCTGTTCCAATAATTAATGAAATTGATTTACCGCTACCCAGATGGAACGGTCTCCCTGCTGCTAGAACATATTTAAGTAGTTTCCGAATAGAGCATCAAAGAGTATATTCTTTAACATCAGATGGCTAAAGGATCTCATTATCTTCAAGTTCTCATAGGAAAACTGGAAATTTCTCCTGACAAAGCAGTTTGCCATAATACAATAAAAAAAAAAAAAAAATACAGCCCACCCATACCTGTGGTGTTCTTTGTTGTATAAAAATGTTTAAGATTTGCCAAAATCAATAGCTAAATCTTTCTGTCTTATTTTGTCAGTACATTTTTTTAAGTATCCTCAAATGCTTGTGAGGAAGATAAGAAACTCATTTTGGTTTAATACTAACTTTTAAAACACCCTGAAGAGTAAGCTAAACTTTCTAATTTGCGAAAGTTTCGTAGTAGCACTGAGATATCCTTTCAAGAAACTATAAAGAAAGAAAACTGTGTAGAAACAATCTGACCACTTTTAAACATACTTACACCAAGAGAAATGTAAAAAGGAACAATTAACGGAATGTATGTAATTGGTACTGAAACCATTCAAGGTAAAAATCCAAGAATACTTTTTTGCATTTTGTTCTTTGTGTTCATGAAAGACAGCCTCCCTATAAGGGAAAAAATGCTAACAAGATGATTGAAAAGATTCTTGATGGCTTTCATTGTTCCTGTCAATTCAGCAGCTTCATTCTGTGGAGCTATTAAGCAGGATCCCATTTTCTCTAATATTTCAAGGGGTCTTGGAGCTTCTATTTTTAGGGATGATTGAGAAATAATGTTTCCAGGGGATATAGAATAGGCATTTGGCAAAAGCAAACTAAAGAAACTGGAAAAATGAAAGTATGCTATTTAACATTTATTAACCCTGCTAGTTACATGGTACAGAGTATCTGTGTTTTCTTATGCCTTGCTACTAAAGCAATCTTTTCCCTCTCTCTCCCTTACACTGCCTTCTTCCATTCTTCTTATTCGGTCTCTCCCGTCCTCTGCATAATTTGATCAGAGAAGTAGTGGGAAGAGAGGGATAATATCCAGGAAATTCTTAAGCAATATATGACATCTTAATGCCAAAACTCTTAAGGAGACTAAATAAATAGACAGTGGGTAGATCAGAATGAAAATTCTATACGTGTTAACTCTGATCTCTTGGCCTATCCACTGCCTGGACATTATGATCATGGTTTTCCTGTTTCTTACTAGTAACTAATCTGTCCCTTTTTGCTAACTCTTTTCACTCATCTCAACCTTAACTGGGGAAGTTCTCTGGTTTTGTTTTTGTGTTTTTTTTAAGCAGACTCCACACCCAGCATGGGGCTTGATCTCACAACCCTGAGATCAAGACCTGAGCTGAGATTAAGGGTCAGACACTTAACTGACTGAGCCACCCAGGTGCCCTAGAGGTTTTCTGGTTTTTAGTGTTCTCTCCTCTGAGAATTCATCAACACATCATTTTACTAGTTGTCTCTTAGTTATTCTTCATCTCTAGCCTCTGGATTTCTCCCAGGAAACAGAGTCTGTGATGTGGGAGTTCTTGATATGCGCTCGTTCTCAGGAAGTTTACTTTGGGAAGTGATACCAAGGTACAGGAGTAAAGAGAGTGAGCAGGGAAGGAGGGAATATATTATCAACTGCCATAGGCAACTTGGGCCTCATCTGACTGATACTTGTTGACGAAAGAAACACTGCGGAATTGCCCAACTGAACAGAAGGAGGAGCATTGTACTGGCCTCCGTCCTCCTTTGGCCAAGGGCTGCCTCCCGAGACTAACTCTCCAGCATACTGAGGTAATGCATACATGAGCGCCCAGTGGGTTCCCATGCACAAAGTGGTTGTTGGCTCAGCAAGAGCAGAAATAAAAATGGGCTAATAGGATGTGGTGAAGGGCACAAAAGGTATCTAAAACACGTCACTCTGCCTTTCCAGTTAATGTGTTTCTGGTTGCTTGTAGAAATCTGCACTTGGACATTCTGCCTTCAGTACCGTCCCAGTGTGTCCAAAATTTGGATTGTCATCTTATCCTTCAGTTCCCTGAGCAAAAAACTAAAAGCAAAAAGGGATCAAAATAATTGTTCACGTTTAAAATCATTGGGTGTAACATTTATTGAGCTCATCATCCTTGGGGAAGAGCTCCCTGGGCTTTGAGAAGGGTCAGGACCTTTATTTTAGCTATTGGCTAAATAGACCTAGAACTCAAAGTGGTTTAAGCCCTCAAGGGAAAAGAAAAAAGTGGGACCCAGTCTCCTCCTCCAGCTATGGCTAGGAGAATCTGACACGAGTCTCGGATGGTCTGATTGCCCTAAACGGTGAAAAGAAAAACCAATGGCAGGCTACCTAGAAGGGTCTAAGATAGGACAGTCCTGTTCCGCCACTCTAAGGATAGAAATTGTAACACATTTATGAAAGTGGAAGAATTAAGTGAGCTTCCTGGAATTACAGTATGTCCTCCTCCTATTTTATCTGCCCAACACCACCACAACTAAAGTTTAAAATACCATGACACTTGAATTTAAAGTACTTTAAGAACATTTTACTGCAAACAGGAAAATCATGAAGTTCTGTAAAACTATCTGAGCAGATATTTTCGCTGAATACGTAATACCTCCATGGTGTTTATTCAGGATCGTAGAGGCCATTGTAACACCCTATATGTACTAATAAGCTCCTCGTTACCATTTAATCACAAAATCTTGGCCATATTAAAAGCACATGCCACATTATGTCTTTCACCTAACTCCAGAAATTTCACAAACTTTTTGCTACAAAATAAAGTCTTTCTTTGGTTTGTCATTCAAACCCTCACTCCACTACCACCACCACCCCAACCTGTGAAACACTTCCTACCCTAGAGCCCCTTTTCTCCAGGCAGCAGCTCACTGTTTTCTCAAAGCTACTTCAAAAGCAATCCCATTCTCTACACCGTGCACCTGTCCGGTACCTGTTCATCCCACAGCTTAAGTACCACTGCGGTTTCCAGAGTACTGTCACAAACAGTATCCCCCCCAGGCTGCTATATATACCCTCAGTAGCATGTGGGCCAGTTACATTTGTCCCCATAAGTCAGGGTTAATGCCTTGCCCCAAATCACAAAGCTAGGATGAATACATTGTATTATTTCCTTTTTTTCTAAATCTGTTTGCCTTCCTTCAAAATTAATGGAGTTGTTCTTACATTTTCCTATCTAACAAGATGGAAAAATGAAAACAATTTCCCCACCCCTCCTAAATGCATGAGATTTATATAGTTCTATATTGTATTTACCAAAGCAAATATTTTTGTAGCCCAAAGACTGTAGCTTTTGTTTCTATCTCATTTTTAATAGTTTTTCAGAATGTTCATTTAGCAAAGATTTATGGAGCTCAGTGTGTGAGGAAGGAAGTTAGTGCTTATAAAGTAGAATTCTTTAATTATTTTCAAAGCCCAGGAAGGAAATAAAGTTGAGCATAAAGGCCAAAATCATTTTTAAGATTGACCTAAGAGTATGATTATGTAGTTAAAACATAAGCTGATAAATCTTTAAATTAATGGTAGGAAATCTGCTATTCAGTGCCAATTGTTACTCAGAATACAATTCCTATTAATAAAACCCAGGTCCTTGTATCTAGAAGATATTTTAACTTTGAGTTAAAGCTCAAATGTATTTTAGAGCAGATTTACCCACAGCCAAAACAAATACCTTTTTTACTAACAGAGATACCAGATTTTCACTCTTGGAATATTTGTCCCTTTAAAATGGTAGGGTGCCTGGGTGGCTCAGTCAGTTAAGTGTCTGACGTTAGCTCAGATCATGATCCCGGGGTCCTGAGATTGAACCCCTGCACCCTGCATCGGGCTCCCTGCTCAGCCGGGAGTCTGCTTCTCCTCCCTCTGTCCCTTCCCCCCACTCCTTGTCTCTCTTGCTCTCTCAGATAAATAAATCTTTTTTAAGAATTAAAAATGGTGGGCGCCTGGGTGGCTCAGTTGGTTGAGCGACTGCCTTCGGCTCAGGTCGTGATCCCGAGTCCCGAGATCAAGTCCCGCATTGGGCTCCCAGCTCCATGGGGAGTCTGCTTCTCCTCTGACCTTCTCCCCTCTCATGCTCTCTCTCTCTCTCTCTCTCTCAGATAGATAAATAAAATCTTGGGGGAAAAAAATTAAAAATGGTATCATTAAAATACATGCAAAGAATGAAAAATATAACCATATTTAACATCATATGCATAATAATACATTTTTTTAAAGTGGATTTTGAGTTCTTTTAATATTTCTGGCTGCCTGTGAATCCCAGGAATAAAGATGGTAGTAGCATCAGATAATCTATCCCTTGAAGCTAAAGGAACAGTGGTTAAGAATGAGTCATTAAATCCTTTTAGTATAGTGGATATTCGACATGTAACTTTGCTTTTTTATAGAGCATTAAAATGTCACCTTGGTTCATATAATACGGGAAAAAAAAAGATTGAGTCATTAAATAAGGAAAATACTTTTAGCCACCAAAATAAAAATCAGATCTGTAAAGTTTATCTTGTAGCCAAAAGGATTTTAATTAAAAAAAAAAAAACACTTGACCCTTGGTAAAAAGGGTGAAACTCACTGTGAATAAATTATATAAGTAAATTAGGGAATATAGCTCAGTGGTAGAGCATTTGACTGCAAATTATATAAGTAAATTACTTAGAAAGACATTACCTGAGACCTTCAAAGTTTTCTTCAAAACATACCAGAGGTATATATATCTCAAAGTGGGGGCTCTAAAAAAATCCAGCAATTTAAGTGATGTTGTGAGTGGAAAAATTACCCTCCTTTTTTCTTGCTGGGTTCAGGGTATTTTTATAATGTTTCTCAATTAAGTGGGCCTTATAATGGGTGATCCTGAAGCCAATACTTACTGCATCGGCCAGTTTAGAAATGCTTCTGCTTTTTCTCTTAAGAGAATGTCAGATATGTTTGACTCCTCTGTTAGTGTCCCAATTTGTTGTTCCTTTTTTGTTTTTGTTTTTGTTTTAATCCATCTTGCTCCCTTGGAAAAAAAAGAGAAAATATTATATTGTCTAGCTGCATCTTTTAAAGTACCATTGATTCTTCTGAATATATAGCAATAGTAATACTTTCCCAAAGCTTTACTTTTAGAAAACCTATATAGTATGGACAGTTTATTCAGATTGCTTTAAAATTTTCACAGTTAATAGACCTCCGGCCCCATCGGTTATAAAGAGACTTATTTACATTCCTCTCTTTAAAAAGTCACTTCAAATTTCCCTGCTCCCTGTTAAACAATGTGTAGTTTCAATAGGTAGTCATACCCTTCAATCTCAGGTTCTTGGACTTTCAGATGTTCCTGGAGTGAGAGTGGAAGGCATTTACATTGTCATTATCTAAATGACCTGTTTATAAAGACCCCTGCATTCCTCAAAGCTTCACCCTAGGCATGTCAAATTCTTTAGCGTTTTAGTCTTGCCACACTTCTTAAGAGTTTATTGATCTAGACGCAGGAGGACATTCTTGAGAAATGAATTCTTCAGTGATTAGGCCATCAGGGGTTTTGCTATTGTTAAGACAGATTCTCAACTTAAAAATTCTTTTCCTAAGAAGTCATTAAGAACTCGGGAAAAGTCCATTTTCCATTTAAATGGAAAATGACAGCACAGAAATGGGTCTTCTCATTGGTTATCAGGACAAAAGCTCTGTGGGGTAGATAGGAGTCATCCAGACTGCTAGCTCCAAAAAGGGAGGAAGCTGTTAGCACAGCATTCAGACTCAAACTCAATTACAAGACAGAACTCGAACAAATGTTTTCACCTTCTGGGAATAAGATCCAGATCAGGGAAAAAATTACACTAAATTTACTTGTCTAGAATTTCTAAGCCTGCTGTCTAATATCATAGCCACTAGCCATATGTGACTACTTAAATTTACATTTAAAATAGTTACATTTTTATAAAAGTAAAATTCTTTTCCCCAGTCATACTAGCCACATTTGAAGGGCCGAAGAGTCACATGGCTACAATATTGGACTACACCAATATAGAAGATTTTCATCATCACAGAAAGTTCTATCAGACAGCACAATTGTAGACGATTTATTATATAAACTTTTAAAGACAAATTAAGCCACTGCTTAACCACTTCTTATACTTAAAGGAGAATTTAAGAATTAATCTTCTCCAAGGATAAATTATAGGAATGACTGTCTTGGCTCTGCTCACTGCTAATCTTTCTCTTTCCTGCCATTTTTACCCCAAAATTATTTAGGAGCATTTATCTCATGAGTTAGAATATCCTGTTCCTTCTGCATTAATAGCTGGTCTAATTTCTAAGATAAAGACTTTGAAACTGATACTTAGGAATTGTAGACAAATAAGACAACTGGCAGTGGGATTCCTGACACCCCAGGTTCCCATGAGTCTGCTGAGTCCACCAATATTATTATTAATGAGATTCAATTGATTTTTTAAGGGGGTTTAGTATCTTAATGTTATATCTCTTACAAAGATAGTTATTTTGATGTAGATGTAATACTTGCATTTAGATAATTAGTTTGGAATTTTTCATCTTTTGATATTTGTGCAGATAGCTTGATTAACATTTAGTACCGACTCATCAAGACCTTGAAAAAGTCCTTATGGGGGGGACAGTTGATATGGGGGCACGGTCCATAGGTGATTTTTTTTTTCGTCAGGTTCGAAAACTATTGAGATAAATATATTTACTACAAGAAACACCAAAGGCATAAAGTCCAGTTTTTCTGCAATAAGAACACTGTCTCAGTGCTCTCTGACCTTTTTCATGTACGGCACACATAGAAAGTGACCGTATTTGTACAGCACCTTGGTGGGAACTGGAGAAGGTGCTGTCAGGAGCACGTTAGGCCCCCTGAGGACTGAGGTGGTCCCTATCTCCACGCACGTGTAATCCATTCAGTTGAGAAGTTCTCAAGATCCTAGTAAATATGACATAGTTACATATGATTGTATTGAAAAGGTTTTTTGGTGATGGGGGTTTTTTTGTTGTTTTTGTTTTTGTTTTAAGATTTTATTTATTTAGTTGACAGAGAGAAACATAGCTAGAGAGGGAACACAAGCAGGGGGAGTGGGGGAGGGAGAAGCAGGCTTCCCCCTGAGCAGGGAGCCCAATGCAGGGCTCGATCCCAGCACCCTGGGATCATGACCGGAGCCAAAGGCAGATGCTTAATGACTGAGCCACCCAGGTGCCCCTGGTGATGGGTTTCTAAGTCAAGATATTTCTGATAGTAACATCAAAGGATATTTCATGTTCATATTAGCTTAGCATACCTCAAAGCTGAAAAAGAGTCTGGAATTAAGTACCAGACTTTCTAGGTAGTTTTTCTAAACATTTGGACTTAAATTAAGTAAAAATATGTGGTTTGTTGTAAACAAATACATCGACATTACCTAAGTATTTCCAAGATATTTCCACTTATGTTTTATTATTATAAAATAATGAGTCTTATTAATAGCTTTATAATTTATCGATTAGCTGAAACCTAAACTTATATTTCCTATTACTTCAAACAAGGAATTGAAGTATTTGGAAGTAAAGCATTTAGCTCATTTTCAAGTGAATCTCTAAACATCAACCATATACTAATTAGTCTTTCTCTTGCTCTGATTCCCTAAAACAAAAGACATTGGCTGTCAACACCACTATCATAATACTGTCTAGGATCCTTTTATTCAAATCAGAAGGGAATTATTGGATTTTTTTTTTTAAACTTGAGCATGAAATTCCAACTTGCTCATGGAGCATTATGTATTTTTTATGTCATTATTTACTACTTTAACTGAAAAGCTGTCATAAAGTTTACATAGCCAAAGTCAGATAGAATATGCTGTTTCAGTGTAAGTTACAGAAACAAGTTAGTTTCAGGGCCCCTGGGTGGCTCAGTCGGTTAAGCATCTGCCTTCAGCTCAGGTCATGATCCCAGGGTGCTGGGATCGAGCCCTGCATTGGGCTCCCTGCTCAGTGGGAAGCCTGCTTCTCCCACTCCTGCTCCCCCCGCTTGTGTGTGTCTCTCTCTGTCAAATAAATAAGTAAATAAAATCTTTAATAAAAAAGAAGTTAGTTTCTAAGTTTTAAATATAGGTGTTTTAGTGAAAGGAACCGCTAGCCTGTTTCTAGAATATATTTGGAGATAAAGCAGATCTAGTATTTCCAATTCAATAAATCTGGAAAGAGTGAAAAATCAGTGAGATCGGTGAAATTGTTTAATAGGGACCGAGCTCTCATTGTATTGGCTCCTGATGATTGCGTTCAGTTTCCAGCTTTCCAATTTCCACGTGCAAAGAGAGCCACCACAAGCAAGACCACTCCCTTTCAAATCAGTAACAGCCCACTGCTTAGTTGTCTTAACAGCTCTTGGTTAGGTAGGTGTGGTGCCCTGGGGAATTCTGAAATGAGCCTGCTGCTTCTGCCTTTCCAAAGATAGTCTTATCCCATCTCTCGAGTAATAGGGGATCTTTATTATTATTAGTAAAATGAAATCCCAGGGAGTATATGAGCTGAAGAACAGGCACTGTTACCAAATTATGTTTTACTTTAATACTATGAGAACATCATAGTTCTGCCAAAGGAATTTTTAGACCATCCTGTCACCTTGGTGTTTTAATGACATCAAAGATTCTCAAATTGTTCATTAGAATTATTTGGGAATCAGGGTGTCTGTATTCTTTTCAAAAAGTTCCTCAAGTGGTGTGTATGTAGGTTAAGAATCCCTGGTCTAAACTTGAATTTTGATTTCTCAAGTAGTAATAAAAAGGGTAGAAAAGGTATTACAGGTAGTTATGTATTTACAAATGTGTTGGGTAGCTAGTATTACAGGTAGTTATGTATTTACAAATGTGCTAGTTTTTTAAATTAGTCAACATTTTTTGTAATAAATTTCTGATATGGATACAGATTCCTAAGACAGAATAAGGGTTTATAAGAAGAGTTTTCTAGGGACACCTGAATGGCTCAGTCAGTTAAGCGTCTGCCTTCGGCTCAGGTCATGATCCCAGGGTCCTGGGATTGAGTCCCGCATCGGGCTCCTTGCTCAGCAGAGAGCCTGCTTCTCCCTCTGCCAGCTTTGCCTGTTCTGCCTACAGCTCTCCGTGCTTCTGCTCTCTCTTTCTCTCACTCTCTCTCTCTCTCTCTCTCTGACAAATAAATAAATAAATAAATCTTTTTTTTAAAAAAAAGAAGAGTTTTCTAGATCAGGACCTTACTACACTAGACAAATCCGATAGGTTTCTTCCCACCTTAATTCCCAGCCTTGAACATGATATGAACACATGGTGCTAAAATTTTTCTTAGCTTTGCATCACCAAAGAGTATTTGCCAGAGAATATGATTATTTCATTAATTTTGTTTTATTTCATGTTTATATATTTTTATCCTTAACTCTTTAGTAATGTTCTTTTAATTAGAAAAGCAATATCTACTCTGGGGAAAACTTGGGAAATGCAGAAAAGTATAGAGAAAGGAAAAAATAATCCACAGTCCCACGATTCAAAATAATTGCTGCTAACATTTTTATTCCTTTGTTGTACTAAATTGTCAGTTTCTAGGGTCAACTTCTAATTTTAATACTCTAGGATTTGATATGTATGAAATTTTTCATAATGAAAAATAGTTTCAAAGAAATGATCTCTGAAACACTCTGCAGTTTGTATAAATTAAATACTATTTTTGCTTTTAGTTTTTCTGTTCCTAAATTAGTGTCTTCTTGCAAAAAACCCTTCTCAGTGTCTGAATATTTAATAAGCTTTGACATGTAAATTAAACAGACATTTTTAAATCACAAAAATGGCATCCCTTGATACACATACATGTTTACCCTCTCAAAATAGTCCACCAAATAAGTCAGGCCTGATTACCCTTCTATAGAAACCATATTGTCCCTTCAAGTAAATTTGTCAGCCTTAGAGTTTGAACGTTTGTCCTTAATCTGTACTATATTGAATCTCCACTTAGAGGTGTGAGCCATATTGACCTAGCCATTTGACACAAGGGCCGATTTGTAGTGCCAGATTTCCAAGACTCGATGGGCAATTTCAGTTTGACCTTGAGTATCATTTACATTTGGATACTCTCTGATCTCCGTTACCTGTTAAAACATTCGTGCTCCTGACCTCCACCCAATGCAAAAAAATTTGAGTCCAGTATTCTTTTGACTAATTTCCATGGTATGCTATTAAAAAACAGTAATGATGAGATTGCTTTGAAAATTAAAATTTAGGGTGGGGGTGGAGGGTTAGGTGAGCCTGGTGGTGAGTATTGAGGAGGGCACATATTGCATGGAGCACTGGGTGTGGTACATGAACAATGAATCTTGTAACACAAAAAATAAAAGTATTTGGGGAAAAAAAATTAAAATTTAAAGTGGATAGAGACTTAAGCTTACTTGTGTTATATGAAGTATGTATCAATACAGTCAAATGAGTAAGACAAAACAAAAAGCAGTTATACTTAATCCAAGATCCACATTTGACTAAGATAGCTAACATTCCCTTAAAACATAGAAGGCACTTGAAAGCATAAAGAGGTCTTAAATTTCCATGATAATTTTTTCTCCTAAAGTAAATTTACATCTGTAGATGTCTATTTATAAGTTATTTTCCAACATTATAAAAAAATTGCCCTGAACTGCATATCAACACATCTGTTTCTTGTGTACATGAAATGTCACCTATAAATGCTTTAGTCCCTTACTAGATAGCATTGCAGAGGAGAAAAAGAAGTTTGAATTTAGATGATGTGCAGATGTTGAGATTTTAAAATAAATTATTTAGGTTGAATAAAACTTTTTAAAAAATTAAACCAGTTACTGGTTTCTAATTTGACAATCAAAACATTTTATTGACATGGAACATTGGTAACTAGGCTGAAAATAAAATTATCTAGATGTACACTTTTCAGGATTTATCTTTTACTTACATTATGCATTTATTAGTCTCAAGATTAGTTAATTTTTATTGTAGATTTAACGGAACCAGTAAAGTAGCATTTGTTAATCATAATAAAATGCTTATTTTCTATAAGATGCAGGATGAAAATTATGTAAAGTATATGTTGCAAATTGCAATTATAAACAGACTTGTCTGCTTATGAATGGTACAACATCATTGGCCTTTTACTCTCTGTATATTATTATGACTCTCTTTTGAATGCTTTAGCTCTTGAGTCCAGAACCTCCTAAAACAAATATTTTTCTAGAGGCAGTAATTAAGTACAACATTAGCTGGAAATGTGAAACATGGTTTCAGCCTTTTTAGGAGCCAGGGAAATACATCGAATCATTGCTAAATAAATTTTAGTTTGCATGTCCTTGAAATAATTCTACATGTTGTGTTATACTGTGAGAAAATCCAAAACAGAGTGTGTACAGATGTCTGTCACAATTAACCTTAGTGAAATATGGAATTATCTAAATGACAAGATATACTGATTATTATATTATAAAATTTTAATACTACAAAAAAAGCTAATTTTTTCTGGTCAGTATACAAAGAACTGAGTATCATTTTAAGCTTTTTTACTAAATAAGTAATCAATTAAATGATTCTGTTTTCTCCTTTTAAGTAGGTTTTCATCCTGTAGTTTATTCTTTGAATAAGTCATGATGCTTTATCATCTATCCTAGCATATGTAAGAATATTCATTGACTATATTCATTATATTTATAAAGTAAAACCTCGTTGCAGCAATATTACAATTAGTAAGCTTTTCTATAACATGGGAAGTATTTTACAGCATTTAATACTTGCTTGAAATGGTTTATATAAGTTAAAATCTGTACAACCTTGGGGTAAAATGTAAACAACTGCACTATTAGGAAGATATTAAAGTAGAGGCTATATTTACAGTGTCGTCTTTCAAATCTAGCTGTGCTGTAAACTGATGTTTGCTGTATGCTCCTCCTGATTTGAAATAGATGAAAGAAAATGAACCTATTATCACCATGGTTCACACAATGATTGAGAACTCGGCGCTAAGACCCCAACTGTACCAGCAAGTAAGGTCTTGGACAGTGAATGATACTGCTTTATCATCTGCAAAATCCCTCAGTGACAGTTTTGGTTTATCCCCAGAGTTACTCATAACATTAGTGTTTTCTTATTTCATTTTTTGTTTCTGTCTATTTGGGAAAATGCAATTCATCCATGCTTTTTAAGATGCTGCAGTATTCTTAGCATGGCTTTGCTGAACATTTTGCTGTTGAATATTAAGTGTGCCATTTTCCTGAAGTTTTTGTGCAGAGTATTTGATATGTACTTGGAGGTCTGCAGTATATTTGCAAAATTTTTACTAGATTGCCATTAATTTTGATTAACTCTAAAAGCATTAGAATTGATTTCTAGGGAAAAGTTAAAAAAAAAAGCTTTTCCTTTTAGGGGCAGCCCCATCCCACCCTACCCCACCCCACTGTTTTAGAAATAGATAATATTTGTATGAGAGTTATTTAAATCTAGTTTCTATACTGTGGTATAGTAAGACCTAAAGAGAGCCGGTTCTTGACATGCTGGGAATATCTTCTCCCTGTATTCTTACCTCTCATTTTTATGCTACCATATGCATCATCTTACCTCATTCTTTTCCCTAACTCAAAATATGTGCCATGGAGCTGGCTGGCTTTAATTTAGGATCTTCGTAATCTGCAGATCTGCAAAAGAAGTCATTTTATACATCCCTATCCAGTTTTTTTTGTATTTCATGTTCTAAACGTTCTTAGCTGTGTGTTTTGCAACATCAGCTTCTTCCACTTCAACACCTTCAAATTACTGTGGCCTATGACCTGTTATAATACTTTAAAACTCATACAGAAGAAGAAAATTAAGTAACATGAAAAATGAATGTGTTTTGATTAAAATATGAAAAAGCACCTAGTAAAACAAAGCACCTTGAACTCTCTGGCTTTACAGGCCTCGGGTTTGCTTTAGTCATCTTGGCATCAGCATCATGGATGGGCCTTACAGCAGTTGGTGGGAGGGTGAGGGGACTCCTACTTCTGAGCAAAGTTTTCTGGCAATAAAGAAACAAAGTGTTAAATATTTAAAGTTAAACAGCTTTACTTTTCAAAAGAAAATGAAATCTTTGTATTTTTAAAGTAAGCAGATTGTAGAACCTTGACACTTCATTCCCAAATGCCACTGCTGAGAACTAACTTCAGCCCTTGTTCTGGAATTGATACCTTTCTCAGTGTCTGAAGCTGTCACTTTATCATTTTATATAATGCTAAATGACAGGGGAGCAAAGGCACTTTGTTGTAATAGGTTATATTTTCAGTAAGAGTAATAGCCTGGGTTTTCAGTTTGGTTTGGATTGGTTTTTCTTTTCTATATTGATCAGTAGTTGATGATGCAGAAGTCATTGCTGATTGAAATTACCTAGTTGCACTAAAAGTTCTAACTGGAGTTCTCCAAAAGTGTGGCAGTGTCTGAGAGTGGTCTTACATACTGGTGTCACTGACCAGAACTATAGATTTATATAAATATAATTCCTCATTATTATATTTCCTTATTAAATACATGGATACTTGAAAGAAAAAACCTAAAATTGTACAAAACAGATCTGAAAGGCTAACATCAGCAGCCATTCATGGACATAAGATAGGCCACAGATTACCAGGTAATCCGTGTTGACTCTCAGTCCTGTCAAGTTGAGGTATCTTCAGGCAGTCCTTTTTTAAAATTCAACCATTAATAAAGTACTTAATTGTTACAGGGCACCACTGGTGGATAACAGTGACCTTCAGACACACTTCCTAAACCCTGTTTATTAATTTGCATCAATTGAAATTGGATCTTATTTTTTTCTTCAGATTTCCGTTACTATGTTATTATCCAAAGGAAATCTTCATGGAAGTTTATATTGTACACTCTTACAGTTTGCTTCTCTGACATTGCATCACAGTGCTGTGTTATAGGTTCCTGAAATACAACTGAAAATATAGTGGCAATATCATGTTTTATGGTCTGTTATTCTGAATCATAGCCATTGGGGTTTCTCGCAGGAGAACCTTTATGTTTGCATTTTTCTTAGAAAAAAAAGGACACCTGAAAAATTACCTATGTGGGAATTTTTTTTAGAATTGGTAATATAAAAAGGACCTAAAATTGATCAAAACAAATGCTAAATCAATGCACATTGTGTTGAAAAATTCCTCTACATTTAATAATCATTCTACCATCTTTCACAATTAAACATTTTTGGGGACGCCTGGGTGGCTCAGTTGTTTAAGCAGCTGCCTTCGGCTCAGGTCATGATCCCAGGGTCCTGGGATGAGTCCCGCATCGGGCTCCTTGCTCGGCAGGGAGCCTGCTTCTCTTTCTGCCTCTGCCTGCCACTCTGCCTGCTTGTGCTCTCTCTCTCTCTGACAAATAAATAAATAAAATCTTAAAAACAAAAAATTAAACATTTTTGCACTAGAGTTTTTATAAAATAATAATAAATACTTGTTTTTAAATGTACAGCTAATTTTAGCAAATACCTACAGTCCTGTGAGCATTTTGAGTCCTCATAAAATGTCTGATTTTATCAGATATTTCCCCAAAAACCCTTTTTGGGGTTTATATGTATTTATGAATTTTAAAAGATATACATATGTATATTTAAAAGGGATACTGTAGAAAGTTAAATTTTTATTAACAAAAGTAATTTTGTTTTAATTTAATGCCAGCCCCGTGTTTTTAAGTATTTTAGATATTTTATTATGAAAAAACTTTCTAAATATAGCACATATCCTCATATGTATGTATGTCAATAAGTCTGTATAATATACTTCTCAAATTGAAGCTTGAACACTGCTTAGCCTTTCACAATTCTACATAGCCCATTTTCATTTGCTTTTCTTGTGTTGTGAGGTACTTCAAAAAATTATTCAGACCCAGAACTTTTTTTCTTTTGCTAGAGATGAATTTGAAAAATGAAAAGTATTGCCATGAAACATGATTTTTATGCAGAACTTAATGAGAATATTCATGAAATTACTTTTTTCTTATTAGTAAGATTTTCATAATGAGGACTAAGTAGGTAGTAAACTTCTTCAATTCTAGATAGAAATGTTTTAAATAAACTACCCATCTTTTCTTAAGAAGAGCCTCAATAATCATTATCAATAATGAAAAGCAGGCCATGCTTAAAAGTTAATTGTTTAAAGGATAATCTCGTTTCCTTATTCTTTTCTTCTGATAGGTAAAAGCAATATATAGCAGAAAGCTGATTATTTTAAGACTTTGTTAGTGTCTAATAATGAATATTTTTATTGAATAATTTGATAAAAAGTTTAAATTTTTCAGTGGTACTAGAAATAGAGAAACAAATAAATCTAACTTATTGTGCAGTATATTTATATGGCTATAAGGATTATCACTCTTAAATGATAACAATACACATTTTTTATTAATTTGCCAACCGATGTGAAAATGAATATGCAGTAAGATTTCCTAAATAAAAACAATGTACTAATACCCTAAATTCGTATTACACATTGCTAAATTTCCATTTTAAAATACTAGTCTTTTTTCTGTTGACCCTGGAATATAAGATAGAATTCATATTTTAATCTAGATGTAGCACTATCCACTAATTACATCCAAATTTTACATTCCATGGTTTAGTAAAGCTGTTTTGTATTTAACTTTAAATATTAAGTAAAGTGTTTTTGGACATTTAAAAGCTAAAGGCTTTACATCTCTAATTTCTTATAAATGAGAAAATTTAATTTTGGCATTATCTTAATTTTTTATCATGGCTCTAAGCATTTTAAAACTTAATTTTCATCACTTTTTTTTCAGATAAGAATACAGATTATTTTCTTGGATCTAGGTGCTTTAATTGAGAATGACAATTGACACTTTTTAGGACATATTCGATGATCTTTATTTTAAAATAGTGCATAAGTATTCTGACTTTGTCATTAAATTCATTTTTCATGTGATAATTCATTTCTATGAAAGTTTTGTTTAATCACTGCATACCCTTAAATAGTCACAGCTTCATTTGCATGAGGACGTGAAAGTAATGTCTTGAAATGAAACACATAAATCCAGGATTTCTTACTGTATGTTTGTAATGCTTACATTTTTAACCTCCTGATACCCACATTTCTAGATCCATTTAAAGTTACCTGCTGTTTAAATTATGGCTCCTTTTAAAGATGTAACTGGCAAGCACTTTTTTACAGTGGGTATATATAGTTATAACATTTTTTATCATTTTTATTCATTTATATGTGTTTACATGAAGTTTAATTTTCCAATCTAGAATGTAGTGGGGATACATTACTCCCATCCCCACTTTGAGAAAAAGTGTGCCATTTAATAAATACGCAATGAGTCCAAGTAAATTTTCCCTGCTATGTTTTTGTTACTGTCTTAGCAGTCAATATAAAGTCAAAAGACAAGAGAGCGTGAAATACTGCCTGCAGAGGCTATGATGTTACCTGTGGTGTAACTGATGGGGATGGCTTTTGAAATCTTGATTAACACAAGCAGAAATGAAGGTTTGTTTGACCAAAAGATATTGGGAAGAAGCCGAAGAAAGGATGTTTAAGTGCACTGAACAGTAATTTCTTACAGTATCATAAGACAAATGGTGTCAATGAACACATATAAACTTTTTATGAAATTTGATTATCCATAGTTTACAACATAGGCTTTCAGTTTTATGAGGTTTTGAATGAGTTTCCTCTTTTCAATTAAATCCATCCTTTTCCCCCATTATCTTTTAGTTCTTAAGACAGAAGAGCAAGATAAGTTTATATTGTGTATGTGTGTTTCTATATTATGTATATGTATACAGTATGTTACAGGTTTTGTTAATAAAGTTGTACTAAGACGTGTTGGCATTTGAGTGTACACATACACAGTTGTGTGATTATGTGTATGCCGTGAAGGATGGTTTTGACTGCTGAAATATGCCTGATTCAAATATTTGATTCAGTACAGTTGCTATGATTGTATTTGTCAATTTTTCATTAAAATAATGTGTGTCTTACAAATGGAAAATGTAAGGTGCTGTATAATTTGTTTGACCAACTTATTTTGTTTGACAAGTTTAAGTTACACCATTTTATGTATCTTGCATATTGTATCACTGTTAAATATTTTTCTACTTTTGTAATGATCTGTGTTTGAATTAAACTTCTTAAAGTATAAGAATCATTAAAATCCCATTTTTGTTATTGTTATATAAATCTAAAATGTTAACTATAGGCTAAATATTTTTTTAATATTATTTTTAAACTTGCTCCCTGACCTTTTTTCCTATAGCTGTCACAAGATGAATGCAGAGGCACATTATATAAATACAGACCTGAAGAAGTGGATATCGATGTAAGTGTCAGTATGCTATGTATCTTGTCAGTACTCTGTTACATTCTCTGCCAAAACATTGGAAATAAGCATGACAAAAGCTTCCTCTTCCTCCCTTGCCCTCCAAAACGACATCAAATAAAGTAACATTTTCTTTTACACTTAGGTTAAATTAAATCATCCTCTATTCTGTAACCTCCCCCCCCCCACATAATTAACAGTTGAGCAGACTAAGAATCACTTAAAGGAAAGTAAAAGACATTTCTAATCGAAGTATGGAGGAGTACTGGAGACAAAGTAAAATTGTCCGTCTTCTAGAGAAAGTATCAGCCTCTGTCACTACTTCCTTTTTAAAATTTAGTCTTATTTTTATTGTATTTTAGATTGGTTGGCTTACAGTGTCATTATACTTTCTCATTTCAGTATATTGCATTTGGTATAGCTTGAGTTTTGTCATCTAACAAAGGGTAGTTACTTTAACAGATAGATGGCAGAGAAAGTGAAATCTCCAGTTTCTTGCCTACTTGTCATTATTATGCAGTCAAGTTTGGGCATATTTACGTGGTTTACTATAGTACTGAAATTTTCATGGAGTATCCTCTGATATTTTCATAATTTAAAAATTGGGGTAATGCCAGGAATTTCCAACATTTAAACTATTGAAAATGGGGCGCCTTGGTGGCTCAATTGGTTAAGCGTCTGCCTTCAGCTCAGGTCATGATCCTGGAGTCCCGGGATTGAGTCCCGCATCAGGCTCCCTGCTCAGTGGGGAGTCTGCTTCTCCCTCTGACCCTCCCCCGCTCATACTCTCTCTCTCTCTCATTTTCTCTCTCTCAAATAAATAAATAAAATCTTAAAGAAAGAAAATTATTTTTTCTCCATTTAGCAAAATTTTATTTGTATTATTGCAATTAGAAACAATCTTTTGCTTACATTTTCTAAACAAAAGAGCATAATTTTTAAAATATAAAAACAGAATCCAGTTGATATTTTCATTAAGGAGGTAAAAAAATATTAACTACATTGAAACGATTTAAAGTTATATGAGACTGCTTGATTACTAACAATATCTCGAATTATGTAGATTAAATAATATGGTTGAAATGCTTTTTCACTTTATATGCATGTTTGTTATGCACTGTATCTTTAAAAGCTATTTTGGGGGCGCCTGGGTGTCTCAAGTCTGTTAAGCATCTGCATACAGCTCAGGTCACAATGGAATGGAGCCCCATGTCAGGCTCCCTGCTCAGCGGGGAGCATGCTGTCCCTCACCTCCCCACTTGTGCTCTCTATCACTATCTCTGTCTTTCTCTCTCACAAATAAATATAAATAAAATCTTTAAAAAATTAGTAAATAAAATAAAAGCTACTTTTTATGTTACTGATTGAAATAAAGATTGACCTAATTAGGTATTCTATGGCTATCTTCAGTGTGTTTTCTTGCTACACCTACCTTGAGTTACAGGACTACCTACCGCCAATTACAGGAAAAATAAAAAATTGCTAACAACAGATTTTCTCTTAAAACCTAGGCCAAGTTAAGCCGGTTGTGTGAACAAGATAAAGTGGTACATGCCCTGGAAGAGAAACTTCAGCAACTCCACAAGGAGAAAGTAGGACAATCCTGTTTATTATCTACAATTGATGTTACTTTCTATGCTTCTTATCAGGACACTGATAAAACGAAAGTAAAAAGAATTAATTCAGTGATGCAGAACATTAAGTGTAATTATTTTTATTATAATAGTACACGCTTGAGCAAGCTTTGCTCTCAGCCAGCCAAGAGATAGAAATGAATGCAGATAACCCAGCAGCCATTCAGACCGTGGTGCTGCAGAGGGACGACCTACAGAACGGACTGCTCAGTACGTGCAGAGAACTCTCCCGAGCCACTGCTGTAAGTAGCAGTTTTTCTAGAAGGGTCACTGAGATACTATATGCTTCTTTTTTTCTATTTGTTTCTATGTAATTGACTGTGTTTAGGATTATTCTTTACTATAGCAAGAAATTAATGTTATTAACATAATAAAAATTAAGGGGCGTTTTGTTTTCTGATGCAAAGTAAATATAATTATTTCTCTTATAGTAAGCATTCTTTTCCTTGTGAAATAGTTTTGTAAGGGAGATAAATACTCCATTTATGTATTATTCAAATGAAAACTTAGTAATAGATTAACACTTATTGCATTAAGAGAGTGAGTATTTCGGGACACCAGCCTGGCTCAGTCGGTAGAGCACACGCGACTCTTGATCTCGGGGTTGTGAGTTCGAGCCCCATGCTGGATGTAGAGATTACTCAAAAACAAAATCTTTTAAAAAAAAAGAAGTATTTCCTGGATTTTAGGGGAGTTAGAATAATTTTGGGAGCATGGTAATTGGATTCATTTAACCATTTCAATAAAAAACGCCTGTGAAATGCTTTTAGGAAGCCATTGACATTATCATTTCATGGCTGCAGTGTGATTTCAGTTTAGATATTTCCATTGTTTCAGTTGATTCTCTTAATTATCCTGTGCTGTTCATATTTTAAGAATTTAATATCCTTTCAATTGTGATCTCCTTGAAATTAGAACCCTATCTGGCTTATCTTTGTAGCTCTAGCATCCAGCACTGTAGGATATGCATTAAAAATTTGATGATTGAGGGGTACCAGGGTGGCTCAGTTGGTTAAGTGTCCCACTCTTGATCTCAGCCCAGGTCCTGATCTCAGGGTCATGAGTTCAAGACTCGTGTTGCGCTCCATGCTCAGCAGGAGCCTACTTTAAAAAAAAAAAAAAGGTGATGATTAAACCAAAAGACTAACCCAGTGTTAAAGCTAATAAATGCTGTGCCTAGAATTCAAACCCATATCTTCTGAGCATAACCCTGAAGACTTAAATCTACATAGATTTCTCTAATAGAGTCACAAAGAAAACATAGACACCCGAAATGTTGTCTACAAGGAAGTAATCACTTAGTTCACCAATGGTCGGTAGGATTTGGATAGGAAGGAGCAGTAAAGGGTAGTCCACACAGGACAGAATGCCTTGAACCAAAACAAAGAAATGAGAATGTGAGAGACATGTTTGGAGAAACAAGAAATAAAAGTAACTGACTGGAATAGAGGATTATGTCAAGCTAATGAAAAGCTCAGTATCCCAATGGCAACCTGAGTCAAATCAAAATGTAGTTGGGTACTATTTCGTGATTTGGTATCTGTTTTAAAAAATTCTCAGGGGGCGCCTGGGTGGCTCAGTCGTTAAGAGTCTGCCTTCAGCTCAGGTCATGATCCCAGGGTCCCAGGATCGAGCCCCACGTCGGGCTCCCTGCTCCACGGGGAGCCTGCTTCTCCCTCTCCCACTCCTCCTGCTTGTGTCCCCTCTCTCACTGTGTCTCTCTCTGTCAAATAAATAAATATCTTTAAAAAAAAAAAGAAAATTCTCAGGATGTACAGTGTTCAATTGAACTGTTATTTTTTCCCTTACCAAATGGGTTTAGTAACTTAAATTTGATCAGTAGGTTTAAAAATGTTTTAGTAAGAATTAATCATGTTTGAATATCCCATTTTCTGGTTGTTACCAATATAATCACTTGCCAGGTTTCTTTTTCTTTGCCTTCAGCATTATTCATTGTTCATTACAAACTCTCAGTGTGTTCTTCTAAGACATGTCTTACTACATAGAATACAAACTATACAATTTTTGCCTTTGTAAACTTGTTCATATTTCTAGCTCAAGCCTAACCAGCATATGGTTAACACTCAATGGATGTTGGTTAGTTTTAAAATTGAATTACATTTACGCTAGCAGAATCCCAGAGGATTCCTCTAATTCTTTCACAGTTGATTGAAGTCATTGGTTCAGGGGCACCCGGGTGGCTCAGTGGGTTAAAGCCTCTGCCTTCGGCTCAGGTCATGATCTCAGGGTTCTGGGATCGAGCCCCGCATCGGGCTCTCTGCTCGGCGGGGAACCTTCTTCCCCTTCTCTCTGCCTGCCTACTCGTGATCTCTTTCTCTCTCTCTCTCTCTGTCAAATAAGTAAATAAATAAAATCTTAAAAAAAAAAAAATGAAGTCATTGGTTCAAATCCAAATCATGAGGTATAAAAGATACAAGAGGTATAACATTAACGCTTCCGTAGATCAAAGCTTTGATTCTAAGAACATCTTCTCCTCACCTGGTTAGCCACTTAGGTTTATAAAATTAGGATTAACACAAGGCAGAAATGTAAAGCACTGTCCCCATTATGTTTCATTTAATTCTTGATATTATATCTTCTCTCTATAAGCCCCATCCAACAACTGTACATGCTTTAAGCACACAGTGCCTCTGTGTTCTCACCTTGTTTCTAGTTCTTTTTACCTAAGCCTGATTAGTGAGAAAGCTTGTAATAACAGTCAATTACGCTTGAAATTTTTCAGTGTGTCATTGTCTTAGTTTGGGGTCTTTTCCGAAAGCAGAACCTGAAATGAACTGGGTTAAGATCATTTATTTAGGAGATGATTCCAGGAAGCAGAAAGGAGGGTGTGTGGAGAATGAGACAGGAAGGGAGAAAAGCCAGTAAAGGTTTCCCGACTAAGCCGGTTCCCACTATGCAACTGGGGACTCTCTGAGGAAATGAGTAGATAGCCCTGAATTTTCACCTGAAGGCTGGGAGGCTATCTCTCACTCATTGGTTGAAGTTGCCCCGGTGCGCTTAATTCACCACACTTCCAAACTGCCTTAGCTGGCCTGCCATGAGACACTGGTTTGCGTGGAATTTACCACAGTCCCTTGAAATTAGGTGGGCAGAGAGGCTATAGTGTGGAGCTCCCTAACATCTGCTGCAGTCACCTCTCTTGGAATTTACGTTTGGCCTCATGTCCATACGTAAGAGAAATATTCTTAGGCTTTATCAGCTCAATGGGGGCTTCTCTTACTTTACCCAGCAATTCAGGGAACCAGATAATTTGTGACTCATCTAAATGGCAGCAAAATATATTTGTAATTCTGTGTTTTTCACATATGTTATCTGGTTTGACCTTTAAGAAAATCCTATGCAAAATAAGTATAATTATCATCTCTTTATTTTCATATTTATTATTTTCACTGCACAGATGAAGAAACTGAGGTTCATGGAGGCTAAATGACTTGTGTAGGTGACATAATTAGTAAGGAACAAAATCAACACCTAAATCAAGGACTTTTTAGTTCTTAGGCTTCTCTACTTTCTACTCCAGTTCACTATCTGTATGGTCACATAACATGTACTTTATGGAACTTGAAATCGAATTTAAATTATCTTACTCAAAAATCCAGAATTGGAATTCCAGAAATCATAAAGCAGGTGTAAAGGCCTCCCATTCATCCTGAATCATACTAGTAGTTAGCTTATATATTTATCCGAGCAAAATAATACCGATATATCAAGTAATAACAAAAATCAGGAATATTTCTTGGAGCAGTTATTGGGTGCCAGATTCTAAGTATTTTACATGTGCTTAATCCTCATAACCCCTTGGCATGGGTACTATTATTACTATGTTAAAAATGGAAAACTGAGACAGATTACCCAGGATTACAGTGAATAGGTTGTATGTATTGACTTCCATTAAACTGATGTGTGTTCTAAGTTGGATTCTAGCTAGGAGGACCATAAGTAAACAGATTTTAGACTCCAGTGGATATACTAGAGCCTAGGATTATAAACTTACAGGGACAGGGAAGCAGGACAAATTAACCGCCTTGGGGAAAAGCTTGCCCATTAAATATCTTCATATACTCGTTCATTCTTAATGTAATAAAGAGTTTCTGAGAATCATGGTTACAATAGTGTCATTTTTTTGTAGTCATTCCATCAATATTCATGAATTGGCATGGAATCTGTTTTGAAAGATTTTAAGATAGTTTTTTTTATTTATTTTTTTTTAAAGATTTTGTTTATTTATTTGACATAGAGAGAGATCACAAGTAGGCAGGGAGGCAGGCAGAGAGAGAGGGGGAAGCAGGCTCCCTGCTGAGCAGAGAGCCCGATGTGGGGCTCGATCCCAGGACCCTGAGATCATGACCTGAGCTGAAGGGAGAGGCTTAACCCACTGAGCCACCCAGGCTCCCCTAAGATAGTTTTTTTTAAAGATTTATTTATTAGAGAGTGAGCACATGCATGAGCGGAGGGAGGGGCAGTAGGAATGTGCAAGCACACTCCCCGCTGAGCTCTGAGCCCGATGCAGAGCTGGATCTCAGACCCACAGGATCATGACCTGCGCTGAAACCAAGAGTCAGGCGCCCAACCAACTGGGCCACCCAGGCGCCCCAAGATAATTTCTAAATACTTGGTTATTTCATAATTACAACACAACATCCCCACAAAAGTCTGGTGTAATACGCCTCCCGACGTGCTGCAGTAGAAAGTACCCAGCAACAGTTGTGAGGTATTTTTACCAGAAAATCAAATCTGGATCTCAACAAGCCTCAGCATGTAACTACAAGTTTATACAAAATAAAAGGAAACAGAGGAGCATGTAAGGAATACATGCAGGAATTCAATTAGCAAAATGTAGAGTAGGAGAAATTCTGCAGTTCAGGTAACTCAGTCTCATCCCCATATAAGTAGCAAGGGCATAGAGAGCAGGATAGGGGTTATAATTTTTTACAACATTTTTAAGGAAGGGGCGCCTGGGTGTCTCAGTCGGTTAAGCGTCTGACTAGCATGATCTTGGGATTCTGGGATCGAGCCCCACTTTGGGCTCCCCACACAGCAGGGAGTCTGCTTGTTCCTCTCTCTCTACGCCTCCTGCTGCTCATGCACACTCTCGCTCGCTCTCACTCTCTAAAATAAAATCCTTAAAAAAAATTTTTTTAAGGAATAAATATTAATGATTTTTAAAGCAAGAATTTCCATGTTATTTTTTCATTTTAGTTTCTTTTCTTAAGAAATACATTCTGAGGGTCCCCTGGGTGGTTCAGTCAGTGAAGTATCTGCCTTGGGCTCAGGTGATCCTGGGGTCCTGGACTCAAGCCCCACATTGGGCTCCCTGCTCAGCGGGGAGTCTGCTTCTCCCTCTCTCTCTCTGCCTCTCCCCCTCTCTCTCTGCCTCTCCCCCTTAGTTCCCTCTGGTGCTCTCTCTCTCACTCCTTCTCTCTCTCAAATAAATAAATAAAATCTTTAAAAAAAAAATACTGAAGTATTTATAGATGAAATGATATGATGCTTGGCGTTTGCCTTAAAATAATCCCACAAAGGTAGAATAGGAGTGCTATAGTACTCAGAGAATAGGAGTACTATAGATGAAACCAGACTGGCCATGTTGAATTCAGAGTGGGCCCTACTCTTGTATATATTTGTAAATTTCCATTGTGTGTGTCTGAGAAAGTAAAAGAAAATCCACAAAATTCCTAACAAAAGTGTAATACAATAATAGGTATTTTTTCTTTTTCTTTCCCTATATTCTAACTTTTCTACATTTATAATTACACAAATTTATTACATCTAAAATTTGTACAATAAATAATAGCCACTTTCTTTGAGATGGAATATAGTTTTTATTTCAGAGATTAGAAGAGAAACTACAGATACAAGTTAAAAATTATAAAAACTGATTACACATTTATGTGTGTGTAGTGTATTGTGTAACTGTTCTCATGGCTGTATTTGGTTCTAAATTGCCATTGATATTGGACAAGAAAAGGAGGGGTGCTTGGCTGGCTCTGTCATTAGGGCATCCAACTCTTGATCCTTGGGGTTGTAAGTTCGAGCCCCACATTGGGTGTAGAGAAATTACTTAAAAATAAAATCTAATAGAAAAGGAAAGGTCTTCCTACATTAAAAACTTGGAAATGAATTATTAGTCCTAGTACTTTCTTTTTTTTTTTTTTTTTAAAGATTTTATTTATCCATTTAACAGAGAGAGAGATCACAAGCAGGCAGAGAGGCAGAGAGAGAGGGGGAAGCAGGCTCCTCGCTGAGCAGAGAGCCCGATGCGGGGCTCGATCCCAGGACCCTGAGATCATGACCTGAGCAGAAGGCAGAGGCTTAACCCACTGAGCCACCCAGGCGCCCCAGTCCTAGTACTTTCTTAATAAAGATCATAATATGTATTCAGTATAACTCTACTGCTAGATATTAAAATCCTCATTTTCGGGCACCTGGGTGGCTCAGTGGGTTAAAGGCACTGCCTTCGGCTCAGGTCATGATCTCAGGGTCCTGAGATTGAGCCCCGCATCGGGCTCTCTGCTCAGCAGGGAGCCTGCTTCCCCCTCTCTCTCTGCCTGCCTCTCTGCCTACTTGTGATCTCTCTCTCTCTGTCAAATAAATAAATAAAATCTTAAAAAAATAATAAAAATAAAATCCTCATTTTACTTGTTCCACATCCTAAAGTTAGACTGAGTCAAATTTTTGAAGTCTTCTGCCATCCCTGTAACACTCTCACACATGTACACACATATTTTTTTACCTTTGTTAATTCTCAGAAAAGCACACAATTTAAGTGAACAGATATGGCTGATACCCATATCAAGGCACTAAATTTTACTAGCATGCCAGAAATTCCCCTCCCAGTGATGCTTCCCTAGAACACCACTACTTGACTTGCACTATATGTTAGCTTTTTGCTTATTTTTGAACTTTATAAATCATATATATATAAATCATATATAATCATACAGTATATATTCTTTGGCTTCTTTTAACATTGTGAGAGTCATCCATGTGGTTGTAGATTGCAAGATTTCATTTATTCTCTTAAGAATAAGCATGAGGGGCACCTGGGTGGCTCAGTGGGTTAAAGCCTCTGCCTTCGGCTCAGGTCATGGTCTCAGGGTCCTGGGATCGAGCCCTGCATCGGGCTCTCTGCTCAGCAGGGAGCCTGCTTCCTCCCCTCTTTTTCTGCCTGCCTCTCTGCCTACTTGTGATCTCTCTGTCAAATAAATAAATAAAATCTTAAAAAAAAAAAAAATAAGCATGAAAAAAAATGAAAAAAGAAAAGAAATGAAAAAAAAAAGTAAGCATGAAACTCTCCCATGTTTTTATCAAAAGCACTGTTTCCTGACTTAATGCCTGTGATTTTAAGATAATTGTATGTTTAAAGTCATTACCCCTTTAATTGCCTTATTGTACTATATATTATCTTCTTGACAAAAAAACAGTGAGATCATATCTAAATATTTTCAGCATGGTACTTGTAGATTCGTTAATGAAATGCTCAGCCAGGTATTAGGAGAAGCTGGTGTTATGCCAGTGCTGCCCCTTTGCTTGCTGTCCTCTGTTGGTTTGTGTTCTGCCCAGCCATAATCATGTTTGAGGAGCCCAGAGGTAAAGGAGAAGTAGGTAAGCCCAGCAGGAAAATGGCACTCAGGCCAAATGTTACAGTGCAGTGGCAGGACTTTCCAGGCTAGAAAACTTGAGAGTATATTGTGTTTCTTTACCCTTAAAATAATTTCTAGCTCTAGAGTATATGTTTCCTATACTTTTAGGATAATAAAAACAAGGAATTTTATCTTCCTAAAATGTTCTTACATTTAGATGCCTCTACAGCCTTTGGACAGTGTCTTTTCTACAAGAGAGGTTAGATGTTAGCCTGGCAATGCCATCTTACATAACTGTTCGGCTGCCATTGGGTGTGCAGATAAAAAAATAAATAAGAAGATCAATATCCTTATTCAGGCAAAAGTTTGCTGGAGCCAGGTAAGAAGACTAATAGTTACACAATATAGAGGAGATGTAACTCTTTAGTCCTTTATCACTTTGCCTTTTAAAAATTTTATTCATTGTGAAACCAGTTAAATAGACTCCCTAAATTATCTATATAATATAGAGATGATAAAAAACCTCCAGTGGTTTATCTC
Source organism: Potos flavus (assembly GCA_028534135.1). Lineage (NCBI taxonomy): Eukaryota > Metazoa > Chordata > Mammalia > Carnivora > Procyonidae > Potos > Potos flavus. The sequence goes on along the minus strand of CM052897.1, from coordinate 77,859,859 downwards.
TACTTTTTAAAAAATATAATTCATTTGTAAAACCTATTTAAGGAGACATCTTAGATTCAAAAAGCAATTATCCCAAATGGCCAAACTCTAACACTCATTTTAATTTTTAAAAGTATGTACCTTGAATAATTTTTCGTTGCCAAGTTTTTAAAAGTAACTTTAAGCTAGTTGCACAATGTACAAAGTAAAATAACTTTTTTTTTTTTTTTAAGATTTTACTTATTTGAGAGAGAGCAGAAGCAGGGGGAGCAGCAGAGGGAGAGGGAGAAGCAGACTCCCCACTGAGCAGGGAGCCCAAGTGGGGGCTCGATCCCAGGAACCTAAGATCATGACCTGAGCCAAAGGCAGATGCTTAACCAACTGAGCCACCCAGGCACCCCAGAAGTAAAAAGGAACAGACTGTTAAGATTATTAAAGTAATTAGTGCTCTTTGATTTTTAGGAACTGGAACGAGCATGGAGAGAATATGACAAGTTAGAATACGATGTAACTGTTACGAGGAACCAGATGCAAGAACAACTAGATCGCCTTGGTGAAGTTCAGGTACAGAAGTGAATGGGTTTTTTTTGTTTTTGTTTTTGTTTTGCATTGTCTCAGCTGGTTTTGACTGGTACTGTACAACCCACCTTGTTAGATTCGTGCATGCCCTTAATAGTTTTTACATTATTGGCCGCCTAAGACCTGAGTTTAAATACTTTCAATGATAGGAATCTTACTATCCCACAAAGTAGCCCATTTCTCCTTGTTTAAAAGTTCTTTTTTGTGTTGGGTACATGGTGTGATCCCTGTCATGTTTTTGCTCCTGCCTATATTGAAGTTAGCATTGAATTGTTGAATTAAATGGATTTTATCAAATAAAGGGTAATTTTTCTTTTTTATAAAATTTATTCTAACCCAGGGCTCCTGGCCTCCTGAGTCAGTACAGTGTGCAACTCATGATCTTGGGGTTGTGAATTTGATCCCCATGTTGGGTATAGAGATTATGACTTAAAAATAAAGTAATAAAAATTTATTCTAATGCATTCTATATTAAATGCCTCTTTTTCTATCAAACTATTTTAGCCTATTGACTTTTGATACGTTATTGAATAGGGAAAGATGCAGCATTGCTTGGCATAAAGAATCCAGTTTTGTGTAAAAAAAAAAAAAAAATCCAGTTTTGTAAATAGTCACATCTGGAATCAGGTTCCAGGTGTTAATTTTCTTATCTTAAAATAGAAACAGTAATATCTGTCTTAAAGTGTTGCCCTGAGAAAGGGAGATAATATATGTTCAAGAAAATAGTAAAAGTCACTTCATGCTTGTGACTATATAAATTTAGCCATCTGCATTGGAAACTTTATGGACCAACAGACAAGTCAACAGAAGGAATAAAGGTTAGTAAAGTTGACTTGTAGAAAACCAGCTGTCCTCCATCTGTGCCGTCCAGTATAGTAGCCACTAGCTACGTGCTGTTGTTGGGCACTTGAAATGTTGCCAGTGTGACAAGAAACTGAGCTTTTAACTGTATTTCATTTTAGTTATCTAAATTTAAGGAACCACATGTGGTCGTGACTTCTATATTCAACAGTGGGGTTAATACTAACTACACTAGGGGAAAAAAAAACCCTGAAATATCTAAGAAATAACCCAGGGGTCAGCAAACTTTTTCTGTAAAAGAGCAGATATTAAAATATTTTAGATGTTGCAGATGTTTGTACTCTGTCAAATAATCTTGGGCAGTTTTTTTTTTTTTTATAACCCCTTAAAGACGTGAAAATTGATTTTTAGCTTTCAGGCCACAGCAGTTTACCTGATTTAACTTAACAAAAACCATTCATCCTGAAAATGTAATGTCTACATTATAGGACATAAGACTTGAATAAATAGAGAAGTGGAATTGGTAACCCAGGTTCATGGATGGCCTGATATGACATTCTCTCAATGAAAATTCTTTGTATAAACTCAAATTCTATTCCAACCAGATTTCTTCAATAATTCTTTGAAAAAATTAACAAAACGGTACTAATATTTTAAAGGTATAATGAAGGCCACAGTAGTTATTATTTTGAAAAAATAAAGAACTAGAAGGCCCACTCTATGAGATATAACATTGCACATAGGCCAGTTACGTAATGACTCTGCACTTTAGGATTCACAACTGTAAAATAAAAATAATAGTGCCTACCTCTATCAGTATATTATAATGACTAAATATGTTGGTATTTTTGAAGCACTTAGAATTGTATCAGGCACATAAATAACTGTAAGCACTTAGAATTGTATCAGGCACATAAATAACTGTGTAACTGTGTAAGATAACATAATATCAGGTGCATAATAAACTGTGTAAGTGTTTATTAAATAAATAAGTAAACGGGGCACCTGGCTGGCTAAGTTGGTAGAGCAGGCGACTCTTGATCTAGAGGTGGTGAGTTCAAGCCCCACAGTGAGCAGGAAGCTTCCTTTAAAAATAATAATAATTAAGTAAATAACCAAACAATGAAAGCAACATAAACAAACTTAAAAGATGGCATATTGGCAAGAAGTATTGTTGACCACTAAAAATTCAACAAGAGTAACTATTCTGATCTGCAAGGAAATTTCTTTTTGATTTGGAGAAGCAATACATTAGGAGAATGGACAGAAAACACGACTAGTTTATCTATAGAAAGTAAAACTCAGATTGCTAACAAGTGTTTGAATATTGTTCAAAGTCACCAGTAATCAGAAAAATGCAAAATAATATAAAATAAGATTTTCATTGTACACCGTTCAGATAGGGTAAAACTACATATATTTTTTTAATTATTGTAAAAATAATGTGTATCCTGTATACATGTGCATATATCTGATTTTTATCATTGAAATTCACTACTAGAAGTCTGTATCAGTATGCACATCCCTGGGTTGTCCTTGTGTTTGGGTCTTGTGTGAATACTTCCTTCTTTTACTTTGATGCTTCCAGCCCTGTGGCTTAGAAAACTGGATAACTAAGGTTATGTAGTGCCTTTTTGAAGCAGCATAGCACATAGTCTTTATGTTTATAGACTTTAAAAGCATATTTTTACCCCTCAGAGGACTTTAGCTGTATTGACTATATTCTAGTATATTCAGTTGTCGAAAACTGATATTCAGTGAAAAAAATTTTTCTAGTTAATGTGACAGTTTTGTACTTCATTGCCCCCCCTTTTTTAAAATAAATTTACATTGTAACAAATGATATTTCTTGTTATCCAAAGTATCAGTAAGTCATAGAGTTCTATTAGAATCTTGCTGAAAACCAGTATGATCTCATTTTCTAGAACTTCTAGAACTTAGGAAATTAGTATACTCCCCATTTCTTTTTTCTTCTCCCTTAAAAAAAATTTTTTAATTTGAGTTTTGTGAGTTCCTATTTTGTTCTGTTTTCTTTTTGTTTTCTATTTTTTAGTACCTTGTGATCAGCAGTAATGCAAGGCAAAGCTTATTGAAGAGATGTGAAATAGTGCACTTAAGTCTGAGAAATTGAATTTTTTCTTTCTCTGTTTAATCAAAGGCCACAGAAGTTGCAAAATTGGGAGAGTCACATAGATCATATTAAATATTCTCAAAATTTAATTCACTGCAATTCTCACTTTTTTAAATATGTAATTAGTGGAATTTACAACTATTTTTTCCCCCTGTATATGGGTTCTTTTTCCTGAAAGACTGAATCAGCAGGAATTCAGCGTGCACAGATTCAAAAAGAACTTTGGAGAATTCAGGATGTCATGGAAGGACTGAGTAAACACAAACAGCAAAGAGGCACTACAGAAACAGGTGAATCAGCTTTTCTGCAGTAATTGACCATAATCTTATGTCTAAGTGGAGTGACACAGGGCGCCTGGCTAACTCAGGCAGAAGAGCGTGCAACTCTTGATCCCGGGGTCGTGAGTTCGAGCCCCGTGTTGGGTGTAGAGATTACTCTACAATAAATAAGTAAACTTTTTAAATAAATAAACAAACAAGTAAGTAAATGGAATGACACATAGAATTGGATTTCTTTTGTTATTTGAATGGATTTTTGACATCAGAAAACAGGCACTCTTATAACATTGAATCAGTACATAAGTTTATAAAATAAAAAGCAAAAATTCTGCCAGCCTCACCCACAACAAAAAATAGTAACTGTTTTTTGTGTATAATTAAACACACGCATAATGTTTTGCTTTTATGAATTTTATTCCCCACAACAAGAAATGGAGTCATCGTATACTTATTTTTCAACAATTTGTTTTTTTCTCCGTAACAGTACAGTGCAATAATAACTGTGTAAGAATCCATTGTATACATGGCTATAATGTATCCATTTCTGTGTTGTTGGACATGTAGGTTGTTTCCAGGTTTGGAGTTTGTTTTCTTTCTGTCATAAACCATGCTATAATTGTATGTATTTGTGTGTGTGTGTGTGTGTGTGTGTGTGTGTGTGTGTGTGTGTGTTATTGTATAAAACTAAAGGCACATGCTAGCACTTAGGGATCACAAGAAGTTGGAAATGAGCACACATCTTTCATTTTGATAGGCACAGCCAAACTGCCCTCCTAAAAAATTGTACAGAATTATACTTACATCAGTAGTGCTTCAGAAAACCCATTTTCCTGTACTCTCATTTAAACATATTTTAATTTGTATTTTTAAATGTAATTGGTTTCAAATTCTAAAAACATTAATAAAAAAAGGGATTAGAAACTGAAAGCTTCATTTAAAATAAATGAAATGGGGGCGCCTGGCTGGCACAGTCAGAGGAGCATGCTACTCTTGACCTTGGGGTTGTGAGTTCAAGCCCCACTTTGGGTGTAGAGATTACTTAAAAATAAAATCTTCGGGGCGCCTGGATGGCTCAGTGGGTTAAGCCTCTCCCTTCGGCTCAGGTCATGATCTCAGGGTCCTGGGATCGAGCCCCGCATCGGGCTCTCTGCTCAGCAGGGAGCCTGCTTCCCCCTCTCTCTCTGCCTGCCTCTGCCTACTTGTGATCTCTCTCTGTCAAATAAAGAAATAAAATCTTAAAAAAAAATAAATAAAAATAAATAAAATCTTTAAAAATAAAATAAGTGAGGGGCGCCTGGGTGGCTCAGTGGGTTGAAGCCTCTGCCTTCAGCTCGGGTCATGATCTCGGGGTCCTGGGATCGAGCCCCGCTTCAGGCTCTCTGCTCAGCGGGGAGCCTGCTTCCCCCTCTCTCTCTGCCTGCCTCTCTGCCTACTTGTAATCTCTCTCTCTGTCAAATGAATAAATCTCTTAACAAATAAATAAATATAAAAATAAGTAAGATGAAATGATTCCTTTTTATGTAGATTTGAAGAATATGTTTAGTATAAGTAAATATTTTATATTTTTTTTAACAGGTATGGCAGGGTCAAAGCCTTTCTCAACAGTTAAGTACAAAAATGAGGTAAGTTTGGATTGTCTATCTCTAAATTATTTTAAATGTGTAACACATGAATTAGAATTTGTCTTCTCTTCATAACAAAAATGTTTCCTAAATATATTTAAGGTATTGTTTTAATCTTGAAATTTCACTGATTCAGTAATTTGATACTTGTAACAGATGTGGTTTTTCTTCCCTTAATGCAAAAAATAAAAATAAAAAATGGAATCACTACTTTTCATCTGTGTTAGAACTTTAACATTGTCATACTTTTTCTAGTACAAGTAATTTGAATATTTATCATTGTTTCTTATTCTTCATTAAATTTGTAGGATGATTGATAGATAAGTTGGCTGTGTGTCATGCATACCATAGAGAAATTAAAACTACAAAGAGATACTGTCAACCTGATGGAAAGCATCCGTGGTCCTGAATTTTGTATTAAAACCAATCAAAAAGAAATGTTTCTTTATTTTGTCTCTTAAAATTACAAAAAAAAAAAAAAAATAGGCAGTAAGATTTTTAAATTAATTATTTTCTTCTATTTTTAAGTGAAATAACAGTAGTTTCATACATCTGTTTTGATGTTAAGCTTCAGATGAAAACTAACCTGTATGTTACAGAAAAAAAATTAGACAAAACCATATTTAAGACTCAGTTACTGGCTATCATACTTTGCATTTTTTATTTTACTGTTCAATATGAGACTTTTGGCTTGGCAGTATCCCTTTAATTATCTTAAAGTGAATTTAAGTTAACTTACCATTGCAAAGAATTTAGATATACTTAATTCAATATGCTTATCTAAATAAGGTGACTATTCTACAATCTTTAGGAAGAGGAAGTAGTCCCACCTCGTCCTCCACTTCCTCGGTCCTATGACTTTACAGAGCAGCCTCCCATAATCCCCCCTCTGCCCAGTGATAGCAGCTCCTTGCTCTGTTATAGCAGGGGCCCAGTCCATCTGCCTGAAGAAAAGAAGATTCATCAAGTTCAAGGATATCCAAGAAATGGATCTCACTGTGTAAGTGGCTTCAGTAGCCACAGAATAATCAATCATGTACCTGCCCTCTCATTTCTGAAAATTAATTTATTTTATACTCAAACTTTTTTTTTTTATTATAACCCCACTTTTAGCCAATGTTTTTTCTGTTTGTTTATTTATATATAGTTATCATTTGTGTTTTTCCTGTTTTGGTTTTACCATTCTCATTTTTCAATTTTTTTACAATTTTAATACTTCATAATTTCATATTTTTAATACACATTTTTGTAAAGTGATTAATATACCATTTCAGGATATTAGAGGCAAAATATCTTTGGATCAGAAAGAATTGAGAATGAAAAAAGATTGCTGCTAGGAATGATAAGAGGGTTAGGATGTGGGTACTTCCACCTAGGAAAACTATTAGAGGATGTGGACATTGCCAAGGAGAGATGTTACCCGTGGAAGCTGGAAATAAGAGGTTTGGGGCTAAACAAATAAATGTAAAATGTGGTAAGCCAGAAGAGAATTAAGGGGATAAGGAATAGGGCTAATCGAATTAATATGATAAAATTGTTTGCAGACCTCAGATGTACTGTGATAAAAAATATTCTAATGACTTTGTCCCTAATAAGAATATTCTTAATTTGAAAACCAAAACTTTTACTGGTTAAAAATATTTCAGATTTTTTTTGCTCTGTTAGTCGTAATATATATATCAATTATATATATCAGTTGTGCCTGTACCCAAGATAGCTGACAGAGGCTTTTAGTTTTCAGGGTTTGATTTGAGGCTTCAGAAGTAAACATTATAAAAGAAACTTGTACCAGTTTTTTCGTTGTTGTTTTTTTTTTTTTTGAAATTTTTTTTGAAATCCTTTTAAGGGTCCAGATTATAGACTCTACAAGAGTGAACCAGAGTTAACAACAGTGGCAGAAGTTGATGAATCTAATGGAGAAGAAAAATCAGAACCCGTTTCGGAAATGGAAACTTCCGTTAAAGGTCAGCATTTGAGATATGTTTTATTTCCTGTGTTTTTCAGACATTTTAACAATAAAATCAGTTTACCTGTTGGCCCAGTACATATGTAAGTCCACGATCCCTGATCTGAAGCCTTTGGAATCTGATAAGCTTCTGAATTCAGAAGTTTCAGGTATTAGGAAGGTAACATGACCCATTACACATCATCTCAGCTAGGCAGGAGGCCACATCCCCTTCTGAAATAAATTAATATCTCTGGAATATTCACCCAGAGAGGAATAAAGACTAAAAAGCTTCCTATCAGTCCAGGTTAATTTTTACTGAGAAATAAGTATATTCCAGACTTTTGAAAAGCCTTCCATTTCCTGAGATTTTGGGGTAGGGATGCTTTGACTTTCTTCTGTTTCAGAATTGTACATAAAAGATTAAGGGCCAAGGGGCACCCTGCTGGCTCATTCGGTAGAACATGTGACTTTATCTTGGGGTCATGAGTTGAAGCCCCACATCGGGTGTAGAGTTTACTTAACCAAAAAAACAAGTAAATAAACAAATTCCATGACTTAGTACTCTTATTGGGTGTATTCTGATTTTTTAAAGTTTATTTATTTATTTAATTATTTTTAGTAATCTCTATACGCAACGTGGGGATTGTGAGTTCAACCCTGAGATCAAGATTTGCACACTCTTCCAACTAAGCCAGCCTGGCACCCCTGATTTTTTTTAAAATGCTGATCATTCTTTAGGGTTGTAAAGAAAAAGGATGGGGCAGCAGTATTCAAGAATAAAAAGATAGAAAAGTCCAGATACAGTGCAGTGATTCAGTCTTGTTTGGATTGTGGTTTGTTTGTTTTAAAGTCAGTTAATTAACATATAATGTATTATTAGTTTCAGAGATGGAGGTCAGTGATATAATACCCAGTGCTCATTACACCACATGCCCTCCTTAATGTCCATCACCCAGTTACCCCATCTCCCCATCCTCCTCCCCTCCAGCAACCCTCAGTTTGTTTCCTGTGATTAAGAGTCTCTTATGGTTTGTCTCCTCCTCTGATTTCATCTTATTTTATTTTTTCCTCTCTTCCTTCTATGATCCTCTGTTTTGTTTCTTAATTTCCACATGAGTGAGATTATGGTAATTGTCTTTTTCTAATTGACTTATTTTGCTTAGCATAATACTCTCTAGCTCCATTCACGTTGTTGCAAATGGTAAGATTTCATTTTTTGATGGCTGAGTAATATTCCATTGCGAATACGTACACACACAGCTTTGGTTTTCTTTTTCAACATTCTTCTGGCTATTTGGGTCTTTTCTGATACAATACAAATTTTAGGATTATTTGTTCCAGCTCTGTGAAAAAAGTGGATGGTATTTTGATAGGGATTGCATTGAATGTATAAAGTGCTCTAGGTAGCATAGACATTTTAACAATATTTGTTCTTCCAATCCATGAGCATGAAATATTTTTCCATTTCTTTGTGTCTTCCTCAATTCCTTTTGTAAGTATTCTGTAGTTATTAGAGCACAGATCCTTTGCTTCCTTGGTTAGATTTATTCCTAGGTATCTTATGGTTTTGGGTGCAAGTGTAAATGGGATTGATTCCTTAAATTCTCTTTTTTTCTGTCTCACTGTTAGTGTATAGTAATGCAATGCACATTGATTTTATATCCTGCCACATTGCTGAATTCCTGTATGAGTTCTAGCAAATTTGAAGTAGAGTCTTTTGGGTTTTCCACATAGAGTTATCATGTCATCTGTGAAGAGTAAAAGTTTGGCTTCTTTGTAGATTCAGATGCCTTTTATTTCTTTTTGTTGTCCCATTGCTGAGGCTAGGACTTCTAGTACTATTTGAACAACAGTGGTGAGAGTAGATATCCCTGTTGTGTTCCTGACCTTAGGGAAAAGCTCTCAGTTTTTCCCCATTGAAAATGCTATTCGCTGGCTAAAATAA
>CM052897.1:77824827-77850076 GCA_028534135.1 Potos flavus | reverse complement strand
CCATCAAGAGAAATGAAATCTTGCCATTTGCAACGACGTGGATGGAACTAGAGGGTATTATGCTAAGCGAAATAAGTCAATCAGAGAAAGACAATTATCATATGATCTCTCTGGTATGAAGAATTCGAGAGGCAGGGTGGGGGGTTGTGGGGGGTGGGAGAGGGAAATGAAACAAGAGGGGATCAGGAAGGAGACAAACCATAAGAGACTCCTAAATTCACAAAACAAACTGAGGGTGTCTGGGGGGTAGGGGCGGGTAGGGATAGGGTGGCTGGGTTATGGACACTGAGGAGGGTATGTGCTATGGTAAGTGCTGTGAAATGTGTAAGCCTAGGATCCACAGACATGTACCCTGGGGCAAATAATACATTATGTGTTAATTAAAAAAAAAAAAGAAAATGCTATTCACTGTGGACTTTCATATATAGCTTTTATGATACTGAGGTATATTCCCTCTATCCTACACTGTAAAGAGTTTTGATCAAGAAAGGATGCTGTATTTTGTCAAATGCTTTTTTTCTGCATCTTTGAGAGGTTCATCTGGTTCTTGTCCTTTCTTTTATTAATGTATTGTATCACATTGATTGTTTTTGCGGATGTTGAACCATCCTTGCAGCCCAGGAATAAATCCCACTTGGTTATAGTGAATAATCCTTTAAATGTACTATTGGGCCTATTGGCTAGTATTTTGGTGAGAATTTTGACATCCATGTTCATCAGGGACATTGGTCTGTAATTTTCCTTTTTGGTGGGGTCTTTTTCTGGTTTTAGGATCAAGATAATGCTGGCCTCATAGAAAAGAGTTTGGAAGTTTTCCTCCATTTCTGTTATTTGGAGTAGCTTCAGAAAAATAGGTATTAATTCTTCTTTAAAAGTTTGGTAGAATTCCCCTGGGAAGCCATCTGGCCCTGGACTCTTGTTTGTTGGGAGAGTTTTGATTACTGCTTCAATTTCCTTGTTGGTTATGGGTCTGTTCAGGTTTCTCTTTCTTCCTGTTTCAGTTTTGGTAGTTTATAAGTTTCTAGGAATACATCCATTTCTTCCAGATTGCCTAATTTGTTGGCATATAGTTGCTCATTATATGTTCTTACAGGGGCGCCTAGGTGGCTCATTGGGTTAAAGCCTCTGCCTTCAGCTCAGGTCATGATCTTGGGGTCCTGGGATTGAGCCCCGCATCGGGCTCTCTGCTCAGCAGGGAGCCTGCTTCCCCCTCTCTCTCTGCCTGCCTCTCTGCCTACTTCTGATCCCTCTCTGTCAAATAAATAAATAAAATCTTTAAAAAAAAAATATGTTCTTATAATTGTATTTCTTTGGTGTTGGTTGTGATCTCTCCTCTTCCATTCATGATTTTTAATTATTCCAGTCCTCTCTCTTTTCTTTTTGATACGTCTGGCCAAGAGTTTTTCAGTCTTATTAATTCTTTCAAAGAACCAGCTTATATTTTGTTGATCTGTTCCGCTGTTCTTTTGGTTTCAAATTCATTGATTTTTGCTCTGACCTTTATTAATTCTCTTCTGCTGGATTTAGGCTTTTTTGCTGTTTTTTCTCCAGCTCCTTTAGGTGTAGGGTTAGGTTGTGTATTTGAAACCTTTCTTGTTTCTTGAGAAAGGCTTGTATTGCTATATACTTCCCTCTTAGGACCGCCTTTGCTGTATCCCTAAGGTTTCGAACAGTTGTGTTTTCACTTTCATTTGTTTCCATGAATTTTTTTAGTTCTTCTTTAATTTCTGGATTGACCCATTCATTCTTTAGTAGGATGCTCTTTAGCCTCCATGTATTTTAGTTCTTTCCAAATTTCCTCTTTTGACTGAGTTCCAGTTTCAAAGCATTGTGATCTGAAAATATCCAGGGAATAATTCCAATCTTTCAGTATGGGTTGAAACCTGATTTGTGACCCAGGATGTGATCTGTTCTGGAGAATGTTCCATATGTGCTCAAGAAGAATATGTATTCTGTTGATTTATGATGGAATGCTCTGAATATATTTGTGAAATCCATCTGGTAGAGTGTGTCATTCAAAGCCCTCGTTTCCTTGTTGATCTTCTGCTTAGATGATCTAGCCATTGCAGTGAGGGGGGTGTTAAAGTCCCCTACTATTATTGTATTATTATCGATGTATGTCTTTAATTTTGTTATTAATTGGTTTAGATAATTGGCTGCTCCCATGTTAGGGGCATAAATATTTGTAATTGTTGGATCTTGTTGGATAGACCCTTTAAGTATGATATAGTGTCCTTCCTCATGTCTTATTATAGTTTTTGGTTTAAAATCTAATTTGTCTGATATAAGGATTCCCACCCCCAGCTTCCCTTTGATGTCCATTAGCATGGTAAATACTCCCCCCCCCACTTTCAATCTGGAGGTATCTTTGAATCTAAAATGAGTCCCTTGCAGACAGAATATCGGTGGGTCTTGTTTTTTTAATCCAATGTGACACCTTGTGTCTTTTGATTGGGGCATTTAGCCCATTTACATTCAGGGTAACTATTGAAAGATAATGAATTTGATATATTGTTTTACCTGTAAAATCACTGTTTCTGTAGATTGTCTCTGTTTCTGGTCTGTTACTTTTGAGCTCTCTTCTTGCTTAAAGAATCCCCTTTAATATTTCTTGTAGGGCTGGTTTAGTGATCACAAATTCTTTTAGTTTCTGTTTGTCCTGGTAGCTCTATATCTTTCCTTCTATTTTGAATGACATCCTAGCTGGATATAGTATTCTTGGCTGCATATTTTTATCACATAACACCCTGAATATATCGTGCCAGTCTTTTCTGGCCTGCCAGGTCTCTGTGGATAGGTCTGCTGCCAGTCAAATGTTTCTACCCTTGTAGGTTATGGACCTCTTGTCCCTAGCTGCTTTCAGGATTTTCTCTTTATCTCTGAGATTTGCAAGTTTCACTATTATATTCCAAGGTGTTGCTCTATTTTTATTGATTTTGAGGGGGTGTTCTCTGTGCCTCTTGGACTTTAATGCATATTTCCTTCCCCACATTAGGGCAGTTCTCTGCTATAATTTGCTCCAGAGTACCCTCTGGCTCACTCTCCCTCTCTCTTTCTCTCTCTCTCTCTCCTCTTCTTCTTCTGGGATCCCATGAATATTGTTTCATTTTATGGTATCACTTATCTCTCGAATTTTCCCCTCATGATCCAGTAGTTGTTTCATTTTTCCATCTTCTTTATTCTCCATCATTTGGTCTTCTATATCAATAATTCTCTCTTCTGCCTTATTTATCCTAGTATTTAGAGCTTCCATTTCTTTTATTGCATCTCAGTAATAGCCTTTTTTATTTCTGTCCGATTAGATTTTAGTTCTTTTATTTCTCCAGAAAGGGATTCTCTAGTGTCTTCTCTTTTTTCAAGCCCAGCTAGTATCTTAATAATCGTTATTCTGAGCGCTAGTTATGACATCTTACTTATGTCCATACTGATTAGGTCCCTGGCAGTCAGTACTGCCTCTTGTTCTCTTTCTTGAGGTGAGTTTTTCCATCTTGTCATTCTTGCAGAAAGTGGTGGCTTTTCTATTTGAAGAGTTGCAGCTATTCTTTTCTTAGCTCTCTGGTTAAGTTCACAGGCGTTTAGATTGATTTGATAGCTATCTAGCTGAATTCCTGGGACCAGACGAAACTAAGGTCTCCTACTCCTCCGCCATCTTGGACTATCTCTCCTAGATTGTGGGTTTAAAAAAATCTCTAGGAGCACCTGGCTGGCTCAGTCAGTGAAGCATGCAGCTCTTGATCTCAGGCTTGTGAGTTTGAGCCCCACATTGGGTGAAGAGATTGCTTTAACAAAAAAATTATAACTAAATGTTTTTTGAAGTCTCTAAAGACATACTTGGGACAATTATGGAAATTTAAATATGTTCTAGAGATTTATCAACAGTGAGTGATATTGTGGTTATATAGGAGAAGGTGTAGATGGCTCACAAAAAAGAGGGGTGTGTGTTTTCACATACAACTGACTTGAACAACATAGATTTGAATGACAAGGGTCCACTTAAATGCAGGGTTTTTTTCAATAAACACTGTACAGTACTGTAAATATATTTTCCATATGGTTTTCTTAATAGGGTTTTCTTTTGTCTAGCTTACGTTATTGTAAGAATACAGCATATAACACATACAACATACAAAATAATGTGTTAGTACTTACCAGTCAATAGTAGGCTATTAGTAGTTAGGTTTTTGAGAAATCAAAAATTATATGCAGTGGCACCTGGATGGCTCAGTCTGTAGAGCATGCAGATTCTTCATCTTGGGGTCGTGAGTTTGTAACAGGAGGAGTCCAGTAATTTAAGTGGAACACTAAAATGCCTTGTGACAGTACAAAGCCCAGAACCTGAACAAATTAGAAATCTGACAGGTCATCCCCTCAAGTAAAGCTGGAAATCTCTGAGGGCTATACGCTCAGCAAAAACTGATTAATAATTAGATTTCATCAAAATTTAAAGGTCCTGCCCACTAGAATGGGAGAAAATAGTATATGTATCTGACAAAGGCCTTGTATTCAGAATATGTAAACAACTCTTGCAAATCAGTAATAAAAACAGCCTAACAAAAATAGGCAAAAGGCTTGGAAACTTAACAATTAAGGTATACAAGCATATGAAAAAGTTTACAACTGATCAATCATAAATGCAGTTTTGATTCAAATTAAAATCAAAGTTCACACCTTCTGGAATAGCTAAAATTAAGACTTACTCCCGAGTGTTTATTAAGACATGGAACAGTTGGAATTCATACACGCTTTTGATGGTGATATAAAGTTGAACAACAGCTAGGCAGTTTCTTACAAAGTCAAAATTAAATTAAAATCCAATTATCATATCAATTAAATTAAAATGCAGTTCTTTTTTTTTTTTTTTAAAGATTTTATTTATTTATTTGACACAGAGAAAGAGAGATCACAAGTAGGCATAGAGGCAGGCACAGAAAGAGGGAGAAGCAGGCTCCCTGCTGAGCAGAGAGCCCGATGCGGGGCTCGATCCCAGAACCCTGAGATCATGACCTGAGCTGAAGGCAGAGGCTCTAACCCACTGAGCCACCCAGGTGCCCCTAAAATGCAGTTCTGCTCCTATATATTTACCTAAGAAAAATGGAAACATCGGTCCTCAAAAAAACTTATACAAGGATTTTTTTATAGCAGTTTTAATTCATTATAAACAAAAATTGGGGACAACCCATATGTCTGTAAACAAGGGTTTGGATAAACAAATTGTGATATCTTCATACAATGGAATACTCCTCAGCAACTAGAAACAGTACTAATAGCTGTACATGTGTGACTGTAAGTCACAGTCACACATGTAACGTGTAAATATGAAAAAATTATGTTAAGTGAAGGAAGTCAGACATAAAGGAGACATGGTATATGATTCCCTTTATATGAAGTTTGAGAATAGGCAAAACTAATCTGTTGGTGACAGACAACAACAAAATGGTTGCCTTTGGCAGAAGGGTGGGACAGACTGGAAGGGAATTTTGTGGGGTGACGAAAATGGCCTTTATGTTGACTGAAATGCTTATACAGATATATGCCTATACAGCTACAGACAAGAATGCATTTATCAAACCTCACCAGCTGTGCACTTAAAATCTGTGTATTTTAATTATACATTTTCCCTCTATGAAACGAGGAAGAAACAGTAAAGACAAAAACTGGAGAGTTTGAGGCACTGCATTCTTCTCAGGTCATGATCTCAAGGTCCTGGGATCGAGTTCCACATCGGGCTACCTGCTCAGCAGGGAGTCCACTTCTCCCTCTGCCCCTTCCCCCACTGCCCCTGCTTGGTGCACATGCGTGCTCTCGCTCGCTCTCTCTCAAAAATAAATAAATAAAATATTTTTTTAAAAAGCAAAAGCTGGAGAGTTTGTCACTTAACTATCATTTGAGAGAGTTCTGTAACATTTCATATAGAAGGAAAGTGGTCAGATATAGAAAATCTAAGAAGCAGAGAACTAAAATATTTGATAGCAATAGCATATAAAACAGGAAGAAACTTGTTGGTATTCATATGTTCTAAAGTCCTCATATTGCTCCAGAGGATGGTAGGGATCATGATTACCTTTATACTTTAATAAGTTAAGTGTGCATGCTTAAGGATAAGATAAAGAAAAGAAATAGACTGTATAGTTTCTAAACTAGTGGGGAAGCAAACTGAACAAGAATCCAGGAGAAGAAAAAGAAAAAATGGAGGAAGTGGGGAAAATATAAAGCAAAAAATAGGATGGCAGAAATAAATCTAAATACATAAGTAATAATAACAAATATAACTAGACTAAATGCTTCACTTGAAAGAAAAACGTCAAACCAGATTAAAAATAAAGTATAGCTATATTGTGTTTATAAAAGCATCTAAAACATAAGGCAACTAAAAAATCGAACCTAATGTTGAGTGAAAACATCAGGTTGTAGAAAGATACATAACATATAGCTCCACATATGTGTACGTTAAAAATATGCAAAACTGAAGTAGTATTTTTCTTTTTCAGAAATTCAGATATTACAGAACTATAAAAAAAAGCAGGGGGCAGATAAACGCATAATTCCACAGTTAATTACCTCTGAGGAGAGACAGATAAGGAGAGGGGATTAGGGAGTGTTTTAAGGTCATGATGATATTTCTAAGCTATGTGATGACCAAATGGGTCGGTCATTTCTTTATGCTTGTGCATATTTTATACTTATTCCTTTATTTCTGCTCTGTTTAATAAATACAGGTTAGAGGAAAGTCTCTTTCATTTATCCAATCTATAATTTTGTAGTAAGTGCTAAGTAAAGATTTAGGTAGTGTATAAGGTAATGAAACATCAGGCATATAGCCATGATTTGAAGAAACTTTTAAAGCAGAAATTCACAACCAGCCACCTACAAACTAGATCTTTGTTCTCCTCTTGTTGATGAATGCACAATACATGGCCAAGATTAAAAAAAAAAAAAAGCAGGGAATATGTGACACTTGACAAGACCATATGTTCACATAGCAAATAAGTGTATGAAAAGAAGTGCCGTGCTTTTAGTCACAGGAAAATGCAGATTAAAACCACTGAGACTCTACTTATAGTCATACCACGTGGGCCAAGTTAGGACTGGCATTACCTTTTTAAATTATCTAAATGTTTTTAGTAGTAGTAGTTCAGTTGTTTTGCTGGGATTTTCCAGATACACAGTGATGTCATAGTTATAATTTTCCTTTTTTTCTTTCCACACTTTATACCTCTTCTCTGGAGCCTGTAGTTGCACAATAGTGTTCGTAGAGAAGGTAGCAGATATCCTAATTCTGTTGTTGATTTCAGTGGAAATGCTTTTAAATTTTCCCATTGATCATGGTACTGGCTTTGGTGTGGGCTATCTACATTGATCATATTATAAAAGTATCCATTTATTCTAATTCAGTAAAGCTTTCCTTTTTTCTTTTTTTTTTTTAAGATTTTATTCAGTTGAAAGAGAGAGAATGACCACAAGCAGCGGGCAGAGGGAGAGGGAGAAGCAGACTCCCCGTGGAGCAGGGAGCCAAATGCAGGGCTTGATCCCAAGACACCCTGGGATCACAAACTGAGCAGAAGGCAGACGCTCAGCTGACTGAGACACCCAAGCGCCCCACTGGTTGCCAACATTTAAATATTGGAACTTTGGGGTGCTTGGGTGGCTCAGTGGGTTAAGCCTCTGCCTTCAGCTTGGGTCGTCAGACTTTCTGCTCAGCTGGGGGTCTGCTTCTGCTCCTTCTCTCTATATATTAATAAATAAAATATTTTTAAAAAATTAAAATTAAAAAAGGGAACTTCCCTGTGTTTCCTTCTATTAAAAAAATAAAATTAAAATAAAAATTGGGACTTTGTATGGGCTCCTAGGTGGCTCGGTCAGTTAAGGGTCTGACTCTTAGTCTCAGCTCAGGTTCATGAGTTCAAGCTCCATGTTGGGCTCCACTCTGGGCATGGAGCCTACTTAAAAAATAAAGGGGGACTTTATAGTTTTTCTTAAAAACTCAATAGATCTAGGAACACCTGGCTGGCTCAGTGGGGAGAACATGTAACTCTTGATCTCGGGGTTATAAATTCGAGCCCCACCTTCGGTGTGGAGATTACTTAAAAATAAAATCTTTGGGGGAAAAAGAAAAACTTAACAAATCTAGCCAGAATGCTCCTGTTTCAACAGCACTGGTTTCCTGGACCTGAGTAGCATCTACCCCCTTCAAGTAGGGTATGGGGGGAAAAAGTTGCTATGTATCACATGTATAATATTTTTAATCCCTGTGGGCAATGTGTTTAGAGCATATATGAAATTTTTCTTTGCTTTTGCATATTTTACTCCATTCTTTTTTCTGGCTCCTATATAGTCATAATGCCCCATGATCTGTATTGGATAAATGTGACCAGTCAAGTTTACAAAATTTAGCAATTATTTACTAAGTGACTTTAACTTATCAGTAGGAATTTAATTGAATTGAAAAAAGTAAAGAAGTTGATAATCATTTGTTCAATGAACACATGTCTTTACTAATAAAAAATACCTTGTCTGACATATGTTCTCTATAGGGTTTCAATTCTTCCTCGAAATTTGCCTTTTAAAATTTAGGTGTTTGGTTTTTTTATTTTTTATTTTTAGTAATCTCTTTGCTCAACACGGGGCTCGAACTCATAACCCTGAGATCAAAAGTTGCATGCTTTCCCAACTGAGCCAGTTTTGCACCCCTAGGTGTTTGGGTTGTTTGTTGGTTGGTTTTTGAACTTATAATCATAAGCTCTCATCTAACTAAATTGTCTGAAGTACGCAGATCAATTATGGCATAATTTGTGCCACGTGACTTAAAGTGGAGCTTTTGAAAATGGATCACTAACTGGGATAATATAGGCTTTCTCTTTGTTTGAATTGCAAAATTACCTATATTGTGTATCAATTCAGCTCTTCATATTCTTAAATATACAGCCTTATAATATTTGTAGAGTTCATAAACAATATTAAACCCTAAGCTGCAGATCGTTTGGTGTATAAATTAAAGGAGTCTGGAATGACTGACCTGCCATTTGTCTTTGGGGGAGAAACTAGACTTCCTTTTTCCTTTTTCTACTTAGTTGATGTAACTGTAAGTGAGCCCAAAGAAAGTGGTGTTTTTCTTTTTTTTTTTTTTCTAAGAAAACCATTGAGATTTTAACAATTTGTTCTTTTACTAATGTCCTTTTAACTAATGTTACTAGTGAATAATAGTGCATATATTCTGCTTAAACAAGATGACTACGATATAAATGCATACTTTTTTTTTTTAAGATTTTATTTATTTATTTGACAGAGAGAGACAGCAAGAGAGGGAACACAAGCAGGGGGAGTGGGAGAGGGAGAAGCAGGCTTCCCGCTGAGCAGGGAGCCCGATGCGGGGCTCGATCCCAGAACCCTGGGATCATGACCTGAGCCAAAGACAGACACTTAACAACTGAGCCATCCAGGCACCCCAAATGCGTACATTTTATATGTTAACTTATTTTTAGCTTTTATTTTTGTTGTGTTAATGATTTTTGTGTTGTGTGTTTTGTTTTCTATGGTGTGTGTTCATTTTAGAAATTTTTAAAATTACAAAAGAGAAAGCAGTGATTACCTATTGATGACGTTGTTAGTGGACTCTTTATGAGACAGTGCAGTGTGACTGAAAAGAGACCAAATGGAAATTAAGGACATTTAGGCCAATCACTTAACCTTTCTGAGCCATGCCTTTCCTGATCTTTAATATGTGAGAGGATTAAGGTCTTTTCAGTCTCTGAAAATGTTGTGAATGGAAAGAAGGCTAACCAGGAAACCCCAGCCATGCTGCTGTTGAGCTCTGTGGACTCGAGGAAGGAAGCTAATGCAGATAATGCACTTCTTCACCTTCTTTCCTTCAGAAGATTGTTGTGAGGATATATGATCCCTTGTGTGTTACTAGTTTCATGATTACAATTTTTTATATCATCTATTAATCTGTAGAACTTCAGGCAGAGTACATTAATGGAAGGCCACTACATTTTCTCTGGCTCTTCTCAAACAATAAATTTACTCTGTAGAGCCCCTGGCTGGCTCAGTCGGTAGAGTATGCAGACGCTTGATCTCAGGGTTGTAAGTTCAAGCCCCACTGGGTATAGAGATTACTTAGAAATAAAATCTTTAAAAAAATAAATAAAAATAAATTTGCCCCTTTTTCTGAGATAGAGAGCACACGCACACTTAACAGGGGGAGGGGGTGCAGAGGAAGAGGGAGAGGGAGAATCTTAGGCAGCACAGAGCTCACGATGCTGAGATCATGACCTGAGTAGAAATCAGGAGTCGGATGCTTAACTGACTGAGCCACCCAGGCACTCCAATAAATTTGCCTTTTGATTTTTAAAGCATCAGAGGGGCTGGGTGACTTACTTGGTTAAGCATCCAGCTCTTTTTTTTTTTTTTTTTTTTTAAGATTTTATTTATTTATTTATTTGACAGAGAGAGAGAGAGAGATCACAGGTAGGCAGACAGGCAGGCAGAGGGAGAGGGGGAAGCAAGCTCCCTGCTGAGCAAAGAGCCCGATGCAGGGCTCGAGCCCAGAACCCTGAGATCATGACCTGAGCAGAGGCTTAACCCACTGAGCCATCCAGGCTCCCCTAAGTGTCCAACTCTTGATCTCAGCTCAGGTCTTGATCTCAAGGTTGGGAGCTCAAGCCCTGCTCTGGGCTCCACACTGGGCATGGAACCTACTTAAAAGTAAAATAAATAAAAGCCTCAGAAATTGAGTATGTCAAAAGAAAGTATTATGTTGTGTGAAAGATGTTTTGTGGAACTTACTGCTATTTTAATTTTTAGGTTCCCACTTTCCTGTTGGAGTAGTCCCTCCCAGAACAAAATCACCAACACCTGAATCTTCTACAATAGCCTCCTATGTAACCTTAAGGAAAACTAAGAAGATGATGGATTCAAGAACGGTATTTAACTAGAAGTTAATTTCTGGAAGGATTTTTAAGCCTATATATTGCTTTCTCATGCATAATTTCCTTTTTAGTGTATCACCAAATTTTTTTTACATACTCTAAGAAAACTTAGTAATCTTAATTTTTTTTTTAAATTACATTCAGGAAATTAGCACCTAGGGGACAGACCTACTCAATACCCAATCTAGGTTTGTTTTGATCATCCTTGAGATGAGGTCCACAGTGTGCGGAATCTGTTCTCATATAGCTGCCTTTTATTACATCTCTTGACACCTCTAAAAATATCTTTGATGAGACTGATAGATCTGTCCTGTGGTCAAGCAAGGTAATGGATTTCCAAGCTACCCTGAGTTTAAAGGGCCTTTTAGCTGGGGTAGATTTGGAGTTGGCCAGTCCTCTGGTACCCCTGAGAAATGTGAATTGAGATTGGGAAATAAATTCTATATTTCACATATTCATCTGAGATCCACTGAATTCAGCCTGCTGTAAACCAGTCTAATCTTGGTCATTTGGGAAAGATTATCAGGGTACTTAACTCCTTTTCACCAGGTAGTCTTAGGATTTGGGATGCAAAAGAATTTTTTTTTAAGTGTTTTTTGTTTTGTTTTGAGAGAGAGCGAGAGAGAGCATAAAGCATAAGTGGGGCTGTGGGGGGAGGGGAGTGGGGCAGAGGGAAAGGGAGAAGCAGGCTCCCCACTGAGCAGGAAGCCCAATGCAGGGCTCAATCCCAGGACCCTGCGATCATTACTTGAGCCAAAGGCAGACGCTTAACCAACTGAGCCACCCAGGTACCCAAGAATTTTTTTTTTTTAAGATTTTATTTCTTTATTTACCTTAGAGAGCATGAGCCGGGGTGGGGCAGAGGGAGAGGGACAGAGAGTCTCAAGCAGACTCCAAGCTGAGTGCCAAGTCCAACACGGGGCTCGATATCTGAGATCATGACCTGAGCCAAAATCAAGAGCCAGATGCTCAACCAACTGAGCTACCCAGGCACCCCAAAACTTTTACTTTTCATCTTTATAAATTCTCTATTTGGTATGAGATAATTTGATAATTTTAAGTTGTAAGAATGAGAAGTATTACAAATGATAAGATTTATGGTTATTCTTGAAAGATATTAAAGTACAGCTATAAAGTATATGCCCAAAAAATCTGACAAATTTATATACAAGAAATATAATATTTTAATTAGTACAAAATTATAAAGACCTGGAAAGATAATTATTGTAGAATAAAATTTAATGAATTTCTATATATCAGTATGACCATTAGCAGTCATGGTTTTATAATAGTATTATTTGTTCATAGTTAGGCATTTTTTTACAGATTGAAAGGGTATTTTCTTTGGAAATTGTAATGCTAAAATAAATCAACAGAAAAAGATTTTAAAAATGCATGTCATGGGGCACCTGGGTGGCTCAGTTGTTAAGCCTCTGCCTTCGACTCAGGTCATCATCCCAGGGTCCTGGGATCAAGCCCCACATCGGGCTCCCTGCTCCGCGGGAACCCTCCTTCTCTCTCCCACTCCCACTGCTTGTGTTCCCTCTTTTGCCTTGTCTCTCTCTGTCAAATAGATAAATAAAATCTTTTTAAAAATAAAAATGCATGTCAAGGGGCACCCAGCTGGCTCAGTCAGTAGAGCATGCAACTCCTGATCTCAGGGTTGTGGGTTCAAGCCCCATGTTGGGTATAGAGATTACTTAAAAATAAAATCTTTTTTAAAAATAAAAATAAAAAATTTAAAATAAAAATGTTTGTTGAGGGTTGCCTGGCTGGCTCGGTCAGTAGAACATGCAACTCTTGATCTCGTAGTTGTGAGTTCAAGCCCCACATTGGGTGTAGAGCTTACATTAAAAAAATTAAAATGTGTGTTGCAAGGAAGAAGAAAGATATTAGTAGATTTATGTTCTATAACTATCTTTTTTTAGTATATAACTATCTTAAATAGTAGAAGAAAAACTCCTACATAACCACAGGTGGGAGAAGTATGGAAGACTACAGTTATATAATATTGGTACAGGAAAGACCTTTATAAACAAAATCAATGCCAGAATAAAATACTTGGAGTATAACAGACAAGTTCCATAATATATGAGGAATGAATATACGTCAGTTATTTTTAAGAGTTTCTTTATGGAAAATATGTAACAGTAATTCACAAATATATGATAATTATTCAACCACATAATAATTTTTAAAATACTAACGAAAACTGCAATGAGATACTCTTTTCCATTTATCACTGGAGGAAAAGATCTAAAAATTAACAATATTCGGAATTTAGAAACAGTAGATTTTTACAATATGACAACTTGGAAAAAGGAAGTTGCAGTGTGACAGCATTTTGCATAAGCGTAGAAGAGTGAGGAAGACTACATGTTTGTAGTTACTAAAAATAGAAGGATAAAATAAGAAACTTAATGAAATACAAAATAAAAATAAAAGGAAAGGGATGCTATAGTAGCTAATTCCCAGTCTGTATCTAGAATTTGCTTTTTTTTTTAATAATGGGTTTTTTTTTGGTTTGTTTCGTGTTTCACTTTTGTTTTCCAAAGCAAATGTGTTTTATTTTACATATAAAAGAGAATCATCACTTCTGCACATTAAGGTTTTTCATTTTTCCCTTACTTTTAGTTTTTACTTGAGCTCTTTAAGATACTTATTCTAGGGGTGCCTAGGTGGCTCAGTCATTAAGCGTCTGCCTTCAGCACAGGTCATGATCCCGGGGTCCTGGATCCAGCCCCACATCAGGCTCCCTGTTCAGCAGGAAGCCTGCTTCTCCCTCTCTCTCTGCCCCTGCTGTGTTCCCTCTCTCACTGTCTCTCTCTCTCTCTCTATCAAATAAATAAAATAAATTAAAAAAATAAAAAAGATATTTATTCTGTACAATTGAAAATGGCTCTGGTGGGAACACCTGAGGTGGCTCAGTTGGTTAAGCATCTGTTTGGCTCAGGTCATCATTACCCCAGGGTCCTGGGATCGAGCCCCGCGTCAGACTCCCTGCTCAGCAGAGAGTCTGCTTCTCCTTCTCTCTCTGCCTGCCTCTCTGCCTACTTGGGCTCTCTATCTCTCTGTCAAATAAATAAATCTTTTAAAAAAGTAAATAAATAGGGGAGCCTGGGTGGCTCAGTGGGTTAAAGCCTCTGCCTTCAGCTCAGGTCATGATCTCAGGGTCCTGGGATCAAGCCCCGCATCGGGCTCTCTGCTCAGCAGGGAGCCTACCTTCCTCTCTCTCTCTGCCTGCCTCTCTGCCTACTTGTGATCTCTCTCTCTGTGAAATAAATAAATAAAATCTTGGGGCGCCTGGGTGGCTCAGTGGGTTAAAGCCTCTGCCTTCGGCTCAGGTCATAATCTCAGGGTCCTGGGATCGAGCCCCTCATCGGGCTCTCTGCTCGGCGGGGAGCCTGCTTCCCTCTCTCCCTCTGCCTGCCTCCCTGCCTACTTGCGATCTCTGTCAAATAAATAAATAAAATCTTAAATAAATAAATAAATAAATAAATAAATAAATAAAATCTTTAAAAAAGTAAATGAATAAATGAATAAATAAAATAAGCTAAAATTTGCTTATGACTAATACTGAAGATCTTATTTTACATTTTATACCAATATTGTTTTACATCTTTAATAAGAAAATAAGAAGAATTGGTTATTTAATGTGACAAATATTTTTAAACCCTTCAGTAAACCATAAAAAAGAGTGTGTGTATATATGTGTATATACACATATATATATACACGAAGTTTTCAAATAAAACCATCTGATTTATGGAAAGTAATATCTTAATAGTTCTGTTATTGATCATAAACTAAGGATTTTTCTCAACAGATCTTTTCACAGTAAATGTGTGACTTAAACATCACATTTTCATTAAAATAAATCTCTGGGGGGGCGCCTGGGTGGCTCAGTGGGTTAAAGCCTCTGCCTTTGGCTCAGGTCATGATCTCAGAGTCCTGGGATCGAGCCCCGCATCGGGCTCTCTGCTCAGCAGGGAGCCTGCTTCCCCCTCTCTCTCTGCCTGCCTCTCTGCCTACTTGTGATCTCTTTCTCTGTTAAATAAATAAATAAAATCTTAAAAATAAAATAAAATAATCTCTGGGGTGCCTGGCTGTCTCAGTTGGTAGAGCAAGCAACTCTTTTTCTTGGGGTTAAAAGTTCAATCCCCATGTGGGTATAGAAATGACTTAAAGATAAAATCTTAAGGGAAAAAAATTTTTTTTAGATTTTATTTATTTATTTGACACAGAGAGAGATCACAAGTAGGCAGAGAGAGAGGGGGAAGCAGGCTCCCTGCTGAGCAGGGAGCCTGATGTAGGGCTCGATCCCAGGACCCTGAGATCATGACTTGAGCCGAAGGTAGAGGCTTTAACCCACTGAGCCACCCAGGTGCCCCTTAAGGAAAAGTTTTTAAAAATAAAATAAATCTCTTATATTTAGAAGCTGTGCCCCTTTCTAGTTGGAGTTTTATAGTTTCCTGTTACAATGACCACACATCACCAATTACTCCTGGAGGATAAAACATTTGCGCATTCGACTTTGAGAACAAAATAAATGCATTTTAGAACATTTTTTATTCTAACGTACTTTTCAGAAGTTATTCTGCATTTCTGTATTCATATGTCTATTTTTAATTTATAAAGGAACGGCCAAGAAGTGCAGTGGAACAGCTCTGTTTGGCCGAAAGTACCCGACCTAGGATGACTGTGGAAGAGCAAATGGAAAGAATAAGGAGACATCAACAAGCATGCTTGAGGGAAAAGAAAAAAGGATTAAATGTTATTGGTGCTTTAGACCAGTCACCCTTACAGAGTCCTTCAGGTTTAAGAGATAATCCATTCAGGATTACTCAGGTAGATCAATTGCATTTAATCATTCTTCTGTGTAAAACTAATACCACTTGAATCAGGATCATGGAGTTACATGATCGATGGGTTTTCAAAAATGTCTATAGTATGGATAGTTATTTTATATTATTTCATTCCCATAAAAATAAGCTAAGACAGCTTAGTAAAATGGAAATAGCCCTGAATTCAAAAAAGTCAGAGCTCTGTTACTTGTTGGATGTCCTTGTACCAGTTGTGGACTCAACTCTTCTCTACTGTAAATCAGATGACAATACAGCCCATCCCATCTACCTCACAGAGATACTAAGAAGATAAAAGTGCTTTCAGCAAATGTGAAATGCCAAGACAGTCCCCAATTCCCCCTCCAATAAAATGTGTACTACTCTCTGTCCTAATTTAACGTGACCTAAATTGTAGCAGAAGAGAGCTTCTAAATAAAAGTCCTAAGCTACTATTCATCGCATCCCTACCCCACCCTTGTAAAGTGACACCGTTCCATTTCTTATGATTTGTTTGTTACCCCGATTCATGAATACAGAGATAGCAGACTAGGGAACCTTTTTCAGTAGCTTCTGTCTGGTCTGTCCCTGTTAGCAAACATGCATCAGCTAGAAGTGTAGCTCTGTCCTCCTCGAAATCCCCTTTCCATCCAATCAAGGGCTGGCAGGCATTGGTACTAAAGATCCAACAAATTAACAGTTGAGTAATTACACATTCTACAGATTACAAGATGGATGATTAAAAGAGATGAGAAAAAAATGTGTGGAATACTGATACAAATGTTTTTTTTCCTCTGTTCGTTTTCATAAGGAAACCTCCTTGTGAGTTGAAGATCAGCCTTTTTTCAAAATTAACAGGTGCTATCTAAAAATTGTACATGGCTTCATAGTATGAATCTCTGCTATATATCTTTTGGACAGACTCGAAGAAGGGATGATAACATTAAGGAATTGGGTACCGTCATTAGAGAAAATGATGTAAAGCCAAACCAGGAAACTCCTGCAGCAGAAATTGTTCGACTAAAAGAAGCTGAACCTCAAAATATGGATTTCAGCAAAGAGGTAGAGAGATTAATATAGAACAGATACTCCAGGGGGTAGATTTTTGAAGATTAGATCAAGCAGTAAGGTTGAAAATAATTGTTTCATTTCATCGCAGAGACCATAAGTCTAAGTGATATGATAGGTTTTGTTTAACTTGAGTAATGTATTCAGTAATAAATTACTGTTAACCCCAATTAAAGAATCTTATATCCCAGAGCTGCTGGCTATTAGCAATGTGTATCATCTCTCCAGGCAAATAACTTCTTGCATCCAGTAGTAAGAGTGTTAATATTTTTCATATACTTGAATCTAAAGATGTATTTCAGTAACTATTTGACAGGGTACTTTTTTTTTTTAACAAACTTTTATTTTTGAATCATTTTTCTTCTCATTCTATAGTTAAAAAAAACTGAGGACATTTTTTCTAAAACACTTTTCAAACCTGAACCGAATGGAGTAAGTTCGGAGGAAGTGATGGAGAAAGAGGGAAACAAGGAGAAAATGCCCGAGGATGTTTCATACAGGTAATAATTAGGGAAAGGAACAAAGGAATCACTCCTAAAATTATATAACACTTAAGAATGGTGTCAGAAAGTCTTGGATTCCTGTCCCAGCTTAGCGACTTAAGAGCTGTAGGATCTTGAGCAACTCACATAACCTCCCTAAACTGCAGGTTCCTTACTCGTAAAACTGGGATAATAATAGTATCTATATCATGAATGTGTTGTGATGATTAAATAAGAAAACACAGGTATACCACTTACTACTATGCTTATTAGCACCTAGGAATTCAGTAAGGACCTTTTAAAAAACCTCCAAAAGATACATATGCTGTATCCAACTCAGCCCCTCAGCTCTGCCTGCATAATGGATCAAATAGACACTGATCGGAAATCCAGGGTATCTGTTGTGTTCCAAAAGCCGGTGTGACTTACTGTTTATTTTTTAGCTGTATTTCTTAACTGGCTTTCTTATGTGTATGTCCTCAATCTTACTCTTCATTAGAAAAATTATCAGAGCTGGAAAAGAAAAATGCTGGGATTTAGTGTTACTCGGAATGCCTTTATTTCTTCAATGAATAGCAAGATTGAGTTTGAAAAACTTTTGGCAATAGCTAAGAAAAAAACCTGCTGTTTTGTTAATAGGCGTAGATTAAAACACATCTAGTATATTAGAAATCTGTGAGTTTCATGACCCAACAACAACAAAAAATAGTTTGTTGGCTACTTTGAACAATGCTAAGGAATTGACTTCTTATTCCAAAACCTGGTACATAAAGGCAAAGAATCAAGTGTTTATCTTGTCTTTCCCAAATAAACTGCAACCAAAAAGTTTTTGAGGAAATATTTTTCTTTTTAGAAGAATTTCATTCAATAAGGAGTGAAAGACTTCGAATATCTACTGTTTTGCTAACCCTAATGAAATAAAGGATTTGAACAATATTCCTCAATGGCTGGAGAAGCTGAAAATCTGGCAGGGAACTTTATGATGAGTAAATCAAGAAGAAACAACCTGTTCATGCAATAGTGCACGAACCCCACCTAATGAAATACTACCTTTTCCCCAAAATCTTAAATCTGACCAAGCCCTCAAAGTCCTTTTCAGTTTATAAAAAATAAGAGGAATGTAATCAGCCAAATACAGAATGTGGTAAACTCTGTAGGACGGAGAAACCAGGTTCTTTCACGTAAGTGGCAAAGAATAAAAAGGATGTGTGGGGTGGGGTATTTTAGATAAAAGTTAACTTTAAGAGACTTGTCAGGCAAATACAATACATAGATTTCAAATCTGCTTGAAACCGATAACTAAAATACTACTACAAGGCAAACAAGAAAATTTGAGCACTGACTGGATATTTGATGACATTAAGGTATAAATACAAACTGAAGTGTTTACAGATCGAATGATATGTCTGGAATCTGCTGATAATTTGGGGAGTAGGAGAGTGGGAGTTTAGGTGAAACAAGATTGATAAAATGTGGATTACCTGAGTGCACAGTTTTCGTGTATTAGTTGCTCTCACTTTTTTATGTTTAAATTCTCTAAGGGGGGGAGAAGAAAAGTGATTGATTAAAAGCAAAATGTTAGCAGTTACTAACTATAGATGGTAGCATCTTTTGTGTATGGTTAAACATTTTCATAATGATAAATAGGAAGAAAAAATTTTATTGTATTCTGTAATAACAAGTTTTAAAATACCAACCTATTTTCATTAGCCCTCAGGATGAGATGCAGATCACAAATCATAAAACAGAAAGCGACCCTGAAGAAAATATAAAGGACAATATTCATGAGCAGGAAGAAACTGTTGTTTCTTCTGAACAAACTCCTGAGGCTTCTAGAGGAAATCAAACGATGGCAGGTAGATACTACACATTTCATACTTTTCTCACTGGGGTGCCCTCTGAACCTCTGAATTTATTTTTGCCTCTCCACATGCACCTTCAGGAAAGATGCCACTGGAAAGGATGGAAAGGGGACCTCAGCCTAGATCCACAGAGTCTGTCCTGGCTTGGGGATCACTTCTTTCTCTCTCTCTCTCTTCATCTTAACCTTAACACGTGTACCATAAATTTTTTCTAATAAGATCTTCCAGAACTTGGAAACCATACCTGTTTCTCTGAGGCTGGATTCTCAGAAGAGTCACAAACCTACCACTTTGGGAACTATAGAAGATTTAATGCCTAAACTAGTAGAAGGGTTTGTTTAGCTGCTGCTATCATCCACATCTGGGGTTTTCTTTGATAGAAGATCATGATCCATAGCATGTCAGAAGATAGGGCTCCTGGGTGGCTCAGTCAGTTAAGCAACTGACCCTTGATTTCGGCTCAGATCATAATATTGGGGTTGTGAGATCAAGGGTTGTGAAATTGAGCCTCCTGTCAGGCTCCATGCTGGGAATGGAGCCTGCTTAAGATTCTCCCTCTCCCTCTGACTCTCTTCTCAGCCCCCTGCCCTCACTAAAAAAAAATAATAATAATTAAAAAATTAAATAATAAAAATGTCTTTGCTATTTTTGGGGTGTTTTTTTTTCACAAATTCAATTTTCTTTTTTATTTCTTTATGATATTTGGCAAGGGATGGGGAATCATACAGCTAGTGTATATTATCTGCATTGCTTCTCATAGTCCATAAGCAAAAAAACATTCTAAATAGTCCTCCATCCTGGGGCCCCTGGGGGGCTCAGCCGGTTAGGTGTCTGCCTTCAGCTCAGGTCATGACCCCAGGGTCCTGGGATGGAGCCCTGCTCAGGAGCCCCACTCAGCAGGGAGCCTGCTTCTCCCTTTCTGTTCCTCCCTCTGCTCATGCATGCTCTCTCTCTTGCTCTGTCTCAAATAAATAAAATCTTCAAAAACAATAATCTTCCCTCCTTTCACCCTCCTCTCCATCATTTTGCAGAAGGGCAAATACAGTGAAATTCAGTTATTTGGGACTGTTCTTAGGAAGAACGTAGGATTCTTGCAGTATTCTCTATATCTTACATACATATAACATGCAGCTTTATGCAATAAATCGTGTTTCCTTGTAGCAGATCTAAAGCACTGCCTTGTCTTTTGCCTCTATCATTTATAAGGCATTATACATAGGAATTCTCACTTTTTTTTTTAATTGTCACTGACTACTTTCTGTTTCCGTTTTGGCACGTCCAAATAAAGTGTGTGAAGGATTATATCACAATATTTAAACTGTTGATGGTATTTAGCTTTTAAAAGTGAGACCCAGGAACACCTGGCTGGCTCAGTCGGTAGAGCCTGGGACTCTTGATCTCAGGGTTGTGAGTTCAGGCCCCACGTTAGGCAGAGCTTACTTTAAAAAAAAAAAAAATTAATTAAAAAAAAAGTGAGACCCGACAGGAGTGATTCATAGATGGACACCTAAAAATTAACCTCAAAGCCAAAAAAAAAGGGGGTGGATGACAACAAGAATTTTCTTTTCCAATTTTGTTGAGGTATAACTGACATGTAACATTGTATGCAATGTTTAAGGTGTAGGAGGAAGAACTTTTAAATAGTCTTTAGGAGACATTCATGCTAAATAATCAGTTGTCAATTTAGAAAATACCAGAACCCAGATACTGTTAATTCGTTCCTGAAACATGTTCTTACTTTATGGGATCACAGCATCAGGATTTCCTTCTCCAAATGCGTCCTAAAGATGTTTATCTTCTCGCATTCTCTCGGTGTGTTTTAGTGAAAAGTCTGTCCCCGTCTCCTGAGTCCTCGGCATCGCCCGTTCCGGCCACTCAGCCACAGCTCACGGAAGGATCCCATTTCATGTGTGTGTAGTCTCAGAAAAAGTACGTCCGTTCCCTTTGCATTTGTGCTTGAACTTCAGAGTTTTGAACTTGAGTTCTATTCCCTTGTTGGTTCAGTGAACAAAAACTGAGATTAATTCTGGACCGTGCGTTAGGGATTGTTGGCAGAGCGAGGAGGCTCTGGGTTTGAGCCTTGGGCAGCAACTCCAATCTCCAACCTCAACCCTTCCAGTGATTTGCTACGTGACAGCATTTTCTCTGTCTCTTATTTCATCGTCCATAAAAACAGCCAAACGAAGAGGGGATGGCCTGTGCCAAGACAGACCTCATAGTGTTCTGCAGCTGTGCTCCCACATTGCATTCCTTTCTGTAGTCGGATCTGAGGATTCTGTGGAAGCGATTACACGTTGATCAAGTGATGTTTTTTACAGTTCGTGCGATGTGTCTGCCGCAGTGGGAGTCTGTTAATTATGTTAAAGGACAAAGGAATGTTTGTGGTACGGCCAACTACATGGAATATCAAAATCATTAAGATCTTTCAAATTATTTCTAAATAATTAACTTTTTTAAGTAAGGAAGGTCACTACTAAAAAGCTGTGGGTGGGAGCAAGGGGAAAGAGGAAACCTTATTTGAACGTCGTTCCTTAGACCGTAGTTTAAGAACCGAGAATAATTTCCTAAGATCTTGTAACAATTTTACAGACAAATGCTAAATTTTACTTGCATTTTTGTACTTGTAGATATATGCTCTTTTTCTTTTACTTTTCAAGAAAACTGAGATATGGAGCTATTTATGCGTTTTTCTGCATTTTTTTTCATACCGTCCACCAGATCTAGTAATATTGTATGCTTTAGAGCTACCACTAGTTTCTATTAAACAATTATAAGCAGCAAAAGTACATAGAGATATTACAGACATTATTGCTAACATATTCTTTGACTTTCAGATTATCAAAATAAATTAGTACAAATACTAAATTGACTTAAGTTTATTCGGTAGTGCTTATTTTCTGGAGTCTTCTTCCATTCGTACCTTTTTGTAGCAACTATAACCTGTGTCCTTTTGTTTGTCCAGAAGGATTTATGTCCATCCTGTCATATTTGTAACTTTTATTTGAGATTATGTCTACATAGAGCCTAGAAGAGGCCTTTGTTTGTTGTCAGTTGGTATTTATGCAGGATTGACGTCCTTTCCGGAGTTACAAACAACCTGTTTGTTATCGTCTTGCCTTTGTCTTGCCTCTGTCGCTCATGCATTTAAACTTTCAACTTACTATGTCTTGAAGTGACAGTTGCCACTAGTGACAGAATCCTACCAGAATAGGAATAGTCAGCATACTTATTCGATTCCTCTTGTGCGAAGAGTTGATAGATGGCCTCTGTCCATCTTAGTGGAGAAGTGTGCATTAAAATCCAGTCTCATCATCTTTTGGTTCAATAAACAGGTTACCATTCTTTGTACACAGACCAATGATAATAAAGAATGTTGTCTGACAGTAAAGAGTATTTACAGTTAAAATTCAAGTACATTTCCAGGTTCCTTAAGTTGTTATTCTTGGATTTTTTTCGTTTTGCTCTCACTCTAAGAGCCAGTTGCATGCCATACTGGAATGAGGTCCAGTTTTTGCCGGCTGTTTTCTAGTCTTCTGGCCCGCAGCCACCATGAACAGCCAGTGGCCCTCAAACCGGCATTTCTTCATGTCTTGTCAATGTGTGTATGTCATCTCGCTGACTGTGTCGTTCTGGCAGGACTTGGGAAACGTTTATAAATGACGCTGCTCTGTAGGCAGCTTAATACATTATTACATATTTTACCAAAGTTATTCAAGTCTTTGCTCATTCTGTTCTTTTGGATTCAGCTGCAAATTTAGCTACCTTTTTTTTATTCCGAATTGTTACTTAATTACATTCTTCGCTTTGTGAATTAAACCTATGAAATGACAAGAAAATGTCCTTCCATTGTATTATGTCTGAGGATTTTTGTGGCCATGCTCGCCAGTCCCATCGTTCTAAAATATCACCCTCAGTTACTTTAGGAAATGGTCACTCATTAACTTTGCAGGTGTCAAAGTAATTTTCTCTGTCTTTATTTTTCAGCTATACTGACTTCTGTTGAAACCATTCAAAGCTAAAGACATGGACCTTCAGCAATGTGAGAAGATATTGTACAGTATATTTTAAATCTATGAAATTCATAGTTCTGATGCTTTTGCCCACGGAGCATCATTTTATCACTTCTGGAAAATGTTTATTCCAAACAGCTTTAATGGCTCATATGTACACTCCGTAATCTCAAGGTTGTTGTTCTGACACCAGCTTGCTGCTATGATTTCAGAGCACATAAGTAAAGGTGCTTTTTTAATGTGCAGTCTACAGCCAGAGCTTACTTAGTTGCTGATTTCCAGATTTTGATGTTTCTGAAGTTTAGGTGGATTTATATTTCTTTTTGCTTTTTTGGTACATAAATTTAGTTATTATTTTCAATGAAGCTTGTTTTCCTTTTTTTTTCCTTCCCATTTTGGCTACTGCAATGCTTTGTTTCACACTTGATTTGTAAAAATTTTATATATATATTTAAAATGTGCCATTTTATTATTGCTAAGTGAAGTACGTCCTGTTTTCTGCTATAATTATTTCTCAGTCAGATTGCAATGTCAGCAGTTACTGCCACACTCTTGTCGGCTTAAACACAAATGTTACCGCTTACTTTTTCTTAAAAATACAATTTAAAATGTAGGTATTTTGAAGTACTGGGCTTATACTTCAATTGGGGTAGATGTGTACAGCAATAAGCAGGTTTTCAAATCCAGTACTTAGTTTGTGTACAAATGTAATTATGTTCATTGTGTATATATTATACAATGAGCACATGTAAGTATTAAAGGCTACTTACTATTGTTTAAATGCAAATGTTCATATCTCATTTCTTTTTTATCATGTTAAATAAATGTTGATGTTCTTAAATCACTTGTGTTAGAATTTTTGCTCTTCCCATCTGAGGTGGAAAGTCCGTGGGGCGCCTGGCTGGCTCAGTCAGTAGAGCATGTGACTCTTGATCTCAGTCAGGGTTGTGAGTTCAAGCCCCACATTGGGTGTAGAGATTACTCGAGAAAAATAAATCTTTAAAAAATTAATTAAATTAAATGGAAATTCTGAGACTCAAGGGACTTCTTGGTGAAACAATAGTCTGTTAATCTTACCATTGTAGACAACATCATAAAAAGACCTTTTCTGCCATCCAGGCTGTCTCTCCCATGTGAGAGCTCAAGGAACTTGAGGCCTGGGGAGATAAATTGACTGGACCATAATCACATTATATTTAATGACAGAATTTGGACCAGAACGTAGTTTTTTTCACATTTTCTCGGAGGCCATCAGCTGAACACCACCGGGCAGGTTTCATTTTGTGAAGTGTTCTATACTTATTTCTATTTGTTTCCGTGTTCTGGAAACAAGCTTCAAACATCTGCTTTCTCCGCTCAGTGGACTGGGCTTGAAGAGGGGTGTGTGGAGCAGAGGGTAATTTCTCTGACAGGGGGAACTAGAAACCATTTCATCGTCAGAAGTAGGACCCTCAGAGATCATTTTCTCTTACAGTACATTCTTCGCAGATGTTCACGCTCTTCAGACTCAATTATATTTCTTCCCTCTATAACCTTTTGTTCATGCTATATATTGTTCCCAGAGTACAAGGAAATTTGATGCTTTTAGATTCATATATGAAATAGCTGAAACTAAATTGGCACTGGTCAGTCTTTTTTTTTTTTCCCATGCTATAGTAAAGAGGATTTAAATTTAATTCAAAATACAGATGTATAAAAATTCATCTGCTCCAAACAGAAACACACAAAATGAAATGCAAATAGATACAGTCTATGTTGTAGGAGGTGAATGAGAAGAGAGGTTAAGATGGAAGGAGAGCGTTGAGCTTTCTGTATCCGTATAAACACGTTTCCACATACCGCCTTTCTCTGAAGACATCATGTCCAAGTCTCCCAAAGGAAACAGGCTACAGATTATTATTTGCCTCTAATCACCATAACGGTCATTGTTACCCCGTCTTCCAGTCAGGGTGCTGAGGGGAGAGCGACTGCTGTTCTTTGGTCTTTCCTTGGGTGTTTTTGGTGAGACTTTTCATGTCTGTTGTGTAGGTGTGGTGTGTGTTACTCTGGCTTTATTAAACA
>CM052897.1:77799998-77817433 GCA_028534135.1 Potos flavus | reverse complement strand
AAAGCCACTGACTTGATCTCACCCCACACTGGGCATAGAGCTTACATAGAAAGGTAGATAGATAAAGTGTATTTCTTGTAGATAGCCCAATGGTTGGGACTTGCCTTTTTTTTTTTTTTTAAGATTTTATTTTTAGGGCGCCTGGGTGGCTCAGTCAGTGAAACATCTGCCTTTGGCACGGGTCATGATCTCATAGTCCTGGGATCGAGTCCCACATTGGGCTCCCTGCTCAGCAGGGAGTCTGCTTCTCCCTCTCCCTCTGCCTGCGGCTCCCCCTTCTTGTGCTCTCTCTCTCTGACAAATAAACAAAGAAAATCTTAAAAAAAAAAAAGAAAGAAAGAAAAAGAAATCCTTCGTTTAAAAAAAAAGATTTTATTTTTAAGTAATGTCTATGCCCAGCATGGGGCTGGAACCCACAACCCCAGAGATGAAGAGTCCCACACTCTACCTACTAAGCCAACCAGGCACCCAACCTTGCTTTTATATTCAGTGTGACGATCTCTGCATCCTAATTGGACTGTTTTAACTATCAGCTTTTAACATAATTATCAATATGGTTGAGTTTAAATCTACCATCTTACTGTTTAAATCTACCATCTTACTGTTTGTTTACTATTATCTTATCTGTTCTTTAGTCCTTTTTTTCTTTTTTCCTCCTTTTGAATCCAGTGCTATCTCTGCTTAGGATCTCCCTCCCGGCAGCAGGGCCCAGAAAAATACCTCCGGGGCAAATAGGACTTGCCTCACTT
Organism: Potos flavus; assembly: GCA_028534135.1. NCBI lineage: Eukaryota > Metazoa > Chordata > Mammalia > Carnivora > Procyonidae > Potos > Potos flavus. The sequence continues at coordinate 77,816,684 of CM052897.1, read as the reverse complement.
GTTTCCCTCCCCTCAGGGATCACAGCGCCTCAGTATTTGTTGTCCAGTGTCTGAAAAGAGTTGTTTCATATACTTTGTCCAGTTTTCTAATTGTTTTACAGAGGAAGGGTATATCAAGTCCCATCTAGATACACCCTATCTAGATGGGGTGTATCTAAACCCCATCGTGGTCTGAAACTAAATTCTGGAATATGTGTTGTTATGTAAAGTAGGCCCAAGATGGAGTTGCTCATGCTAAGCCCTATAGCAGCAAAGCAAAACTTAATAAGATCCTGAGCTCTCCCGGGAGGAGACCCAGGTCAACCCAGTGCTAAAGTTCCCTTTACCCTAAGGAAAGCAGTCCTGCTTCCACCCCCCACACACAAAGGTTTTATTTTTGAGTAATCTCTATACCCAAAGTGGGGCTTGAACTCACAACTCTAACATGCTCCACCAACTAAGCCAGCCAGGCGCCCCAAAAGTAGTCCGCTTTACTGAATCGGCAAGGGCCTAGTGTAACTTTCTGTTTGTTTCAGCTTTGGTCTATAACATCTCTCACCATCTATGGCTCTTCAGAGCTCCTTTCTGTCTGCTAGATTGGATGCTGCCCAAAATCGTGAATCACTGAATAGAAACCTACTAGATGAGTAAATTGTGGAAATGTTTCTTTTGACAGTATTTAGCAAATTTTAATTAAGTAGAATTAAAAGGGAAAATATACCTACTAGGCAAGAAAAGACTTTCAGTACCTATGTCTCTTCTCATTCATTCAGCCGAATTTTACTGAACACTTACTAAGTACCAAGCATTTTGCATGGCTCTTAGAGATGAGCAAAACTAGATATGGCCTCCTCAAGCTTCCAGTTTGGGGCAGGAGAAAGTAACATTAATTAAATCATGCAGTTATTTGTCCTAGTAGGAGCTATATAGAAAAGATTGTTGTGGTTTTGGGTTTTTCTTTTTTTTTGTTAAGATTTATTCATTTCAGGGGCGCCTGGGTGGCTCAGTGGGTTAAAGCCTCTGCCTTCGGCTCAGATCATGATCTCAGGGTCCTGGAATCGAGCCCCGCATCTGGCTCTCTGCTCAGCAGGGAGCCTGCTTCCCCCTCTCTCTCTGCCTGCCTCTCTGCCTACTTGTGATCTCTCTCTCTGTGTCAAATAAATAAATAAAACCTTTAAAAAAAAAAAAGATTTATTCATTTCAGAGAGAGAGAATGCACCCACATGAGCAGGGGAAGAGCAGAGGGAGAAAGAGAATCTCAAGCAGACTCCCCGCTGAGCACAGAGCCTGAAGTGGGGCTTGAACTCACAACTCTGACATCATGACCTGAGCAGCAATCAAGAGTCAGATGCTCAACTGACGGAGCCACCCAGGAGTCCCAAGGAAAGATTGTTGTGTTATGAAGGCATGTAAGAGAAGTGATCTGGCAGGTATAGTAGAGAAGGTGGGGCTAACTTCCTCAAGGAAGTAAATTTGAGCTGGGATGTGAAGAATGAATGCAGTTAGTTAATAGGAGGGGCTTAAGATGAGGAGTCGGCTCCAGAAGGAGCTTGAAATCAAGCCAGGCCTGATAGTAGTCTTCAGCCTCAGAGCAGTGGAAAATCACCGAGGTATTTTAAGTAGGAGATTGACATGATCGGATCTGCCTTTTGAATAGAGTAACTGTCATTTTTGTATAGTCTTACAATGAAGATTCCTCCATACTGAAAATCAATGCACTAGGACAACATGTTTCAGCATGAAAACTTCACACGGATTTGAGTTTAAGGAGGGTGGGGTGGGGAACAGTGACAGAGGAATACACACAATGTGACTTCTATATGAAGTAAGAAAATATTCAAGGAAATATACAAATACACAAACACATATGGTTACATGTAAATGTTGTAAAAGCATAAAGATGTGAGAAAATGATAAATACCAAAATCTGAGTGGTAGTTACCTCTCTGTAACATTTAATTACAGATGGAATGAGGAGAGGAAAATATGACTTGGACCAGTTACAAGAGGGACACAGCCATATGTATTTTTATTTTTTAATGTATGAGCTAGATACATGGATATACTTATTCTTTTTCCTTTTTGTACTTTTTTTTTCAGATTTTATTTTTTTTTAAGACTGTATTTATTTGTCAGAGAGAGAAAGAGCACAAGCAGGGGGAGCAGCAGGCAGAGGGAGAAGCAGGGTCCCAGCTGAGCAAGGAGCCCAACATGGGACTCGATTTTGGGACCCTGGGATCATGACCCAAGCCGAAAGAAGAAGCTTAACCAACTGAGCCACCCAGGCATCCCTTATTTATCTATTTTAGAGAGTGAGAGAGAGCACGGATGGGGGGGCGGAGCAGAGGGAGAGGGACAAGCAGACTCCATGCTGAGCACGGAACCCAATGTAGGGCTGGATTCCAGCACCCTGAGATCAGGACCCCAGCCAAAACTAAGAGTAGGACGCCCAACTAACTAAGCCACCCAGGTGCCCCTGAAGTACTTTCTTAATAGCACTTTGCAATATGGAGATTTGATCGGAAAAAAATGGAGAAAAACCATAGAATGCAAATAATATTTGATGCGGTAAGCCGGTTAGGAGATCCTTGCTGCAGGCTCCTTGAGAGATGATGGTACTTTGGACTGCTGATGTGATAACAGATGGAGTGAACTAACGATGTTTGAGTAATATTTGCATCTCAAGAGATAAAATCAACAGAAGCAGTATATGCCACGTCTGGTCAGTATACCCTCGTGTCCATTTTACCTTCTAAAGCTCTCCGGATTACATCATCTTAGTTTCACCCTTCCTGCCACTGTTACATCTCACCCGGATTTCTGCACCAGCCCCCAAATGGACTGCATGCAGAGTTACCTTTCACTTGCTGCTTTTTTTTTTCTTCAATTCTCCCCCACCAACCTTTCAATCTATTTGCTCTATGTCATCGTGTCGCTGCCCTATTTCAAACCCTTCGATGAGGGCCCTGTTAGTCTTAGGCAAAAGATGAACTATGTTTCCCTGGCTCTTACCTAATTAATTAAAACAAACTGTTATACACTGCTTGCTATTAGGTTGAGTCACATAAAATTACCTTTTCTGTACACCAATTAGCAGTCCATCAGTAATTTCATATGGTCCAACCAATTCATGCCAAACATTGTCCTATACATATAAACAGAATGTATACATATTGACTACGTGTAATCCTCACAACCTGGCAAAGGATGCACCATGGTTTTCATCCTTTTAGAGGTGAGAAAACTGAGGTACAGAGAAGTTAAGGACTTGCCAAGGTTTAACAACTGGTGGGCGGTATAGCCAGGATCAAAAATGACAGGGTTGTGGAGCAATTGGAACCCTCCCATATTGTTGGCAGGAACATAAAATGGTACTGTGGCCGTGGAAACCAATTTGGTGGTTCCTCAACAAGTGAAACACACCTCAATAATTCTATTCCTAGGTACATACCCAAAAGAATTGAAAGCAGATGTTCAAAAAAATCCTGTACACAAATGTTTATCATAGCACTAGTCTCAAAGCCAAAAGATGGAAACAGTCCAATGTCCATCAATGAATGAATGGATAAACCACTTGTGGTATTGTCATACAGTGGAATATTACTCAGCCATAAAATGCAATGGAATACTGCTACACCACAGATGAACCTTAAATCATTATGTGAAGTGGGGCACCGGGTGGCTCAATCAGTGAAGTGTTCGACTCTTAATCTCAGGGTTGTGAGTTCAATCCCCCTGCTGGGCGTAGAGCTTACTTAAAAAATAAAATCTTTTATTAAAAATTATGTGGTGCAAATGAAGCCAGACACAAAAGGCCACGTACTGTATGATTCCACTGGAATGAAATGTCCACTACAGGCCAATCCATAGAGACAGAAAGCAGATAAGCAGTTGCCTATCTAGAGGTGTTGGGGGGAGGGGGAAATAAGAAGTGAGTCCTGAATTGGTAAGGGATTTCCACCTGGGGAAAGTTTGTAACTAAATGGTAGTGATGTTTGCACACTAGATCATTGCAGAGGTACTTAATGCCACTGGATGGAACACTTTTAAATGGTTAAAATGGTAAATTTTATGTGACATGTCTCTCTCCCTCTTCCTCTGCTTCTCCCCACCTTCTCCCTCTGAAAAAAAAAGAAAAAAAAAGAAGGCTTCAGAGTCTGTGACACTGTCAGACAAATCTCTGACAACCGTCCCCTCAGATCGTCTGCTTGCTCAGGCTTCATGGAGTGTGGAGATCCAAGCTGACCACAGAGCCATGCTGTTCCCTCCCCACGGGCACACAAGCACTCACTCACGCGCTCTTTGCCTGTGTCTAAGAAATTCCCACTTACCCTTGCCTCACCCTAGACCTCACTACCTCTAGAAGAGCTTCTTGACGGCATCATCCCTCTTGGGATGAAACATTGTTTTTTGGTGTCCCTCGCAGCGTTGGCTTCTCCCCTGTCACAGCAGTTAGTACTCTCGGGAGGTCAGCGGCTGCCCGTGGCATCACTCTACCCCCACCACTTACCAGGGTGCTTTGCACATAGTAAATCTTTGCTCAATGAATATGTATGTAATAAAGGTTTGCTGGTTTCTTTTTTTTTTTAAGATTTTATTTATTTATTTGACAGGGAGAGAGAGAGCAAGTAGGCAGAGCATCAGGCAGAGGGAGAGGGAGAAGCAGACTCCCCTCTGAGCAGGGAACCTGTTGCAGGGCTCCATGGCAGGACCCTGAGATCATGACCTGAGCCGAAGGCAGACGCTTAAATGACTGATCCACCCAGGCGCCCCAGATTTTATTATCTCCCTGTCCCCCAAGGCTGCAGGAATGTGGAATCTTGCAGAGAGGGATAGAGAATAGGAAATGCATTCACTTTCCCAGAGTCTGACCCTAGCTTTAAGAGAGGACCACGACCTCCTCATGCCCCAGGTGGAGCATTTGCCCTCGGCCGTCAAGATCATCAAGCTTGCCTTTTCCAACCCTCACAGCAACAAGGTCGAAAAGGAGGTACTGAGCTCATGCCCCCTCAAGGTGCGCCTGACAGGTCCCTCCTCTTCACCGTCCTTTGAGAGAGAACCGATTTTGAGACTTAGGGGAGGCAGAGGGCTAAGACTGACCATGAACATGGCCCCTGTGAGTACGGGTGGGAGCTGTGACTGTGATAAGCCAACCCTCCTGTGATCAGGTGACCTTAAGTGGAAAAGGGAGATTACCCAGATGCACCTAATCTCCCTCATGAGCCCTTTAAATCAAGGAGACTTCTCCGTCAAGAAGCAGGAGAAGGCAGAGGGGTTAGCAACTCAGGGACTGGAGGCCACCCTCTTGCTGGTTTGAAGATAAAGAGGGCCATGTAGGAAGGAACGCGAGTGGCCTCCAAGAGCAGGAACAGCCCCTGGCTGACAACCAGCAAGGAACTGGGGCTTTTTGCCCTACAACGACGAAGACCTGAATTCTGCCAAAAACCTGAACAAGCTTGCAAGAGAATCTTCCTCAGAGCCTCCAGATCAGAGCACAGCAGGGCTGATACCTTGATTTGGGCCCGAAGCCCCCCCAGGACTTCAGCCCTGGAGAACTGGCAAGCCACTGGATTTGTGATCATTTGTTACGAGCAATAATAACACAAGACTCCGTCTGTAGCATGTAAGTTTTTGCGGGGAACTTGGTTGCTCCGTTACCTATTCAATTCAATATAAAATTATGCAAAAGAGAGCCCTTTCAGGGCACCTGGGTGGCTCAGTTAGTTGAGCATCCATCTCTTGGTTTCGGCTCAGGTCGCGATCTTGGGGTCACGAGGTCGAGCACCACATCTGGCTCTGCTCTCTGTGCAGAGTCTGCTTGTCCCTTTCCCTCGGTTCCTCCCCACCCTCTCAGATAAATGAATAAAATCTTAAAAAAGAAAAAATAAGAGAACCCTTTTTCTAAAGGTTCTCCTCTACACCTTTCTAAAAATGGGACAGGGAGAGAGGGCATGTTCCCAAGTTTTGGCGCTTCCGCTAGCTTCAGAAAGCAAGGCATTTGAGCCCAGAGGCAGGCTGTCTGTCTGGTACGCCCTTGCTCTGTGGCAGCACTGTGCAAGCCTCTCACACTCCAAAGTCTTCCATTTCCTCTTGCCTTTGGAGATGCCCCGGAGGCGTGCCAGCCTTCCACACTTGGCTGTCAGAGCCCCTGTGAGGGGGCAGAGGCAACCGCTGGGAGAGTCTGCAGCGTGTGGACGCAGATAATTAGCACCTGACAGCCAGCTTTATTTGGGTCAGCTTGGCTTTAATGCCTACTGCCTTCTAATTAAGAGATTAACCAAATTCTGAGCTGTTAATGTGATATTAATAATAGATTTTTCAGCGGAATTGCAGTGGGAGCTCACCACCCAGCCCTTGCTCCTATCTTTCTATTCCAGAAACAGTGTTATCTGTCCAAAAAAAAGGGGACTCGAATGATGACCGAAATTTGTTACAGCAGGGGTGACAGCTGACGTTAAACACAGGCTTTAAATATTAATGGGGGACGCCTGGGTGGGTCAGTCGGTTAAGCGGCTGCCTTCGGCTCAGGTCATGATCCCAGGTTCCTGGGATCGAGTCCCACATGGAGGTCCATGGTCAGTGGGGAGCCTTCTCTCTCTCTCCCTCTGCCCCCCCATGCCCTTTCTCTTTCACTCTGCTCTCTCCCTCTCAAATAAATAAATAAATTTAATGGGAATCAGTTCCAAAATCCTCCCTTGTGGGCCCTCCATGTTCCCAACACAGGGCTACATGTTGTTTGGGCTGTGTAGACATGGTCACGGCACAGAAGGACACTCTATTAGGGCTGCCCGAGAGAAGTCCTTCTCTGGGCTACTCGCTCTAGGGGTACAATGATCCCCCTTCTTCTCCCTTCCTACCAGGGACCAGTTCTGCAGCAAGGACAGTGGCCTGAAGACTGCAGTCCCTGCCACAAGGCCTATTCTCAGACAGCCTGGCTTCTCCCAGCCTTTCCTCAACTCATTATAAAGGAACTCGGCAAATTACTGGGTCCTGAACCTGGTCCTTAGGAGGCTCTCGAAAAATGTTAGTTCCCCCCCTCCTCTCCATCCTACTAAGGGCTGTGAAAGAAAGGATTGTGTTCAGGAGATCCAGTCCACTTTCAAACATTTAGTTCATTAAAATTATTCTTAACAAAAAAATTATTCTTAACAGGGGCGCCTGGGTGGCTCAGTCCTTAAGCATCTGCTTTTGTTTCAGGTCATGATCTCAGGGTCCCGGGATCAAGCCCCACATCGTGCTCCCTGCTCGGCAGGAAGCCTGCTTCTCCCTCTCCCACTCCCCCTGCTTGTGTTCCCTCTCTTGCTGTGTCTCTGTCAAATAAATAAAATCTTAAAAAATATATATTCTTAATAAAAGGGAAACTGGACACTTAAGAAAATATGCCTCTTTCATAGAAAAAGGGTTTTCAGTTTTTGTTCATGACCTGTGACTTGTATGGAATTATAATGATGAGAATCAAATAAATCTCTGTCAGGCCAGAAGAGGATAAGATTTCTCTAGAGCAAGGTCCATTAAAAGATGCTTTCTAGGAGCACCTGGGTGGCTCAGTCAGTTAGGCCTTGGACTCTTGATTTCCACTCTGGATTTCCACTCGGGTCATGATGTCAGTGTTGTGGGATGGAGCCCCGAGTCAGGCTCTGCACTCAGCAGGGAGTCTGCTTGAGATTCTCTCCCTCTGCCCCTCCCCTCACCCAACCCCTCACCCCCACTTGCTCTCTCTTTCTCTCTCTTGCTCAAATAGATAAATAAATCTCTTGTTTTCCATTTTCTTTTTGTGTAGTACCATATTTTTAAAAATATTTTATTTAGGGGCACCTGGGTGGCTCAGTGGGTTAAAGCCTCTGCCTTCGGCTCAGGTTATGATCCCAGGGTCCTGGGATCAAGCCTGCATCAGGCTCTCTGCTCAGCAGGGAGCCTGCTTCCTCCTCTCTCTCTGCCTGCCTCTCTGCCTACTTGTGATCATTATGTCAAATAAATAAATAAAATCTTTAAAAAAAAATAAAAGTATAAATAAATAAATAAAAATGTTTTATTTATTTATTTGAAAGAGAGAGAATGATAGAGAGAGAGTATGAGATGAGGGAGGGTCAGAGAGAGAAGCAGACTCCCCGCTGAGCAGGGAGCCTGATGGGGGACTTGCTCCCGGGACTCCAGGATCATGACCTGAGCTAAAGGCAGTCGCTCAACCAGCTGAGCCACCCAGGCGGCCCATAAATAAATAAATCTTTTTAAAATAAATAAATAAATAAAAGATGATTTCTCTACCAAATCCTTATTTTTCCTCCAGAGATTCATCTCCCCCTAGGCTAGCCTGCCCTTGTCAGCTGTTTCTGCTGCTTGCTGAACTGTGCCTACAAAGATGACAAGCAAATTACACATTAATGAATCCTGGTCTTGCTGGCGGGTTGAATAGAAAGGCTTTCAAAATAAGAAACGGCTCTGGAACTATGCTGGAGGTAACATGGGTTCTAACATGACTTTAAAACTCCATGAATGTTAGGGGCCCCTGGCTGGCTCAGTTGGTAGAGCATGTAACTCTTGATCTTGGAGTTGTTAGTTGGAGCTCCACGTTGGGTGTAGGGATTGTTTAAAAACAAATAAACAAGCTATAAAAAGAGAAAAAAAATCTAGGCCAATTCTCTCAGCTTGTTGGGTGCTGGTACCCATGAGGTGAAGGGTTTGCCCCCCAGGACCCAGGAGATGCAAACAGAAGAAAATTTTCTTCTACCATCAACACTCCTAATCCCACTAGGCCATCTCAAAAATGAATGCTGTGAAATCCCAAGTGACTTTAAGGAGGCAGTGTAGACAGGGCCTTTTCAACACTCCTGGAGAAAGTGTGTCTTTATATTTTTGTAATGTATCAGCGTCATCTTCACATTCAAGGGACTGCCCTATCTTAGCAAATAAACTCGAGAAACTTATATGAAGTGAATAATGAAATTCATGTTCAAAGGCAGCGTGCCCCTTGACAAAGCAGATGTGGACACATGAGAGCCTCCCATTTGTAAGTGCTTTAGATCCTGATTTCCTTCTAGGTCACAGGTCTCTCTTCCCTTGCCAACCTCATACATAATGCAATGGCATCCGCTTTTGGTGAAAGCTTGATTGATTCCTTCTCTTTCAAAAGCAATCACGAGAATGAAGCAATTAAACTTAATAACACACAGTAGAAAGAAAACAGCTCTGTGTTTCAGTCCTACCTCAGGAAGATCATGTGGCTTTTGCATAATCTGGAGGAATTTTATGACAATAGTTATATGGGTTTTTTGTATACTCTTAATTGAATCAACCTGTTCGAACAGCTCATAATTTATGAAGTTTAAGTGTTCTTAAGTAATTGAATAGGAGCTTTCTTTGTAGGATATTAAAGGGCATTTCAAGTGAATAAGGACAGCATTGTAGACATAACTTATGACTTGGGCTCATCTTACAAATAGGCAAACATTAGCGACCTAATGTTGTATTTTTTCCCAAATGATACAGAGCAACAAATCATTGTCATGTAATCAACAATGATTAATAAACTTCTCAAAATGTTCCCTTAAATGTTTCATTATTCAATCTGCAGGTATACTTATTACCTAGTCCTTTCTTGTCCTTATTAATCTGTCAACGTTATGCTTGTTATAAGAATGAAGAGTATTTTTACATACTAATTGGAGCCGAATAAATAAAATCTACATTTCATTTCTAAATTTAATTTTCGCCAAGTTTTGGAAGTTCGAGTTTTCAGTTTACTTTCAAGGGAAACCCCTAAGTAATTATTAGCTCTGAGCTGCTTCACATCACCTTACCAATAAATACAAGCCATCCATTGATGTAGGAAAAAAATTTTAAGATATTTCTTTTTTTAAAAAATATTTATTTATTTGACAGAGAGAGAACACAAGCAAGGGGAGGAGCAGAGGGAGAAGCAAGCTCCCTGCTGAGCAGTGAGCCCAACATGGAACTCGATCCCAGGACCACTGGGATCCTGACCCAGGCCAAAGGCAGACGCTTAACTGACTGAGCCACCCAGGCACTCCTAAGATAGTTCTTCAATGCAAGTAGTATGTAGTGGTGTCAGCAAGGATGTACAGTAACAGGAGTTCTCATTCCTTGTCAGGGGGAAGGCAGAATGGTACAATCACTTTGGAAGAGAGTTGGCAGTTTCTTACAAAATTAAGTCTACTCTGGGGCACCTGGGTGGCTCACTGGGTTAGGGCCTCTGCCTTCAGCTCAGGTCATGATCTCGGGGTCCTGGGATCAAGCCCCACATCGGGCTCTCTGCTCAGCGGGAAGCCTGCTTCTCCTTCTGCCTGCCTCTCTGCCAACTTGTGATCTCTCTCTCTGTCAAATAAATAAATAAAAATCTTTAAAAAAAAAACAAAAAACTAAACCTACTCTTACCATGCAATTCAGCACTCATGCTGTTTGATATTTACCTGAATAAATTGAAAATGTATGTCCATATAAAAAAAAACTGCACATGGATATTTATAGCAGCTTTATTCATAATTGCCAAAACTTGTAGGCAACCAAGATGTCCTCCAGTAGGTGGATGGATAAATCAACTGTGGTATATCTAAACAATGGAGTATTATATTTAACGCTAAAAAGAAATGAGCTATCAAGCCACGAAAAGATATGAAATAAATTTAAATGCATGTTACTAAGTGAAAGAAGCAAACCTGAAAAGACTGCAGACTGTATGATTTCAGCCACACGCCATTTTGAAAAAGGCAGAAGTATGGAGACAATAAAAAGATCAGTGATTCCCAGGGGTTAGAGAAGAGAAGAAGGAACAGGCAGAACACAGAGGATTTCTAGAACAGAGAAACTATTCTGTGTGACACTATTGTGGTAGATACATGTCATTATACGTTTGTCCAAACCTGTACAATTTCCCATGCCAAGAGTGAGCTCTAATGTAAACTATGGACTTTGGATGATTATGCAGGTTCATCAATTATACCAAATACAGTGCTCAGGTGCAGGATGTCGCTAGTGTGGGAGACTGTGTGTACGGGGCAGGGGCTACAGGGAAATTCTGTACTTTCTGCTCCATTTTGCTGTGAACCTGAAACTGCTCTAAAAGATAAAGTTTATTCGTGTAAAAAAATGTGTTCAGAACTTCCTACTTCATCCTTAGCAATGTACTATAGATACAAAGATGGAGTAAGATAACATATCTGCCTTTAAAGACCTTCCAGTCTTCTAGGGAGACCGTCCCATAAACAAAGAAAGGCCCAGTACTCTATTGGAATGATGGGTGGCGCTATCAAGAAATATATCCTGAGCACAGGGAGAGCCAAAGATGGAATTCGCTTCTATGGGATGGTGCATCATATAATGATTTGTAAGAAATAGATATTCAGTTATTCAGATGACCAAAATATATTTCTCAGATATATTTGGCCTTCATCCAGTTTCTGAAAATGCTTCAGGGCCATAAAAGTGAAATGAGTGTCTTCTTATGGGTGAAGGTGACTTTTGCATCCCATCTCAGTGTGGGGGCTGCTGCCAGAATAAGGGGGTTGGAACTTTCAGTCCCACCCTGTTGCCGACCTCTGGGGAAAGGAGTAGGACTGGAGGTCGCCAGTGGCCAATGGCTTAGTCAATCATGACTACGTAATGAAGCCTCCGTAAAAAAACAAGAGGACAGCTTTTTGATTCTCTTTTTTCAGAGCGCTTCCACACTTGGGGACCCGGAATGCTTGCCCGTGCCACCAGGCTCCATGAGGATAGAAGCTCCTTTGTTAGGGACCTGGTCCTGTGTGTCTCCTCATCTGGCTGCATGGTTCGTATCCTTTTAGCCTTTACAGATATTGGCCAGGGTTCTCTCCTGTGCTATAACCAAAAAAATGATTCCTGGCATTATCTCTTTTCTACTGCCTAAAAACTGTATAGTTGTGAGGGAGTAAGAGAGGTAGGCAAACCAGTGATATTTTACTTGCTCTTATGACCAGCCCAGAATGACATCCAAATAATCATCAAAAATATTTTTTAGGGACGCCTGGGTGGCTCAGTCAGTTAAGCGTCTGCCTTCAGCTCAGGTCATGATCCCAGGGTCCTGGAATCAAGCCCCGCACTGGGCACCCTGCTCAGAGGGAAGCCTGCTTCTCCCTCTCCCCCAGCTTGTGTTCCCTCTCTCGCTCTCTCTCCCTATGTTGAATAAATAAAATCTTTTAAAAAAATAAATAACTAAAAATTTTAAAAATATATATTAAAATACATATAATGTATTTTATATTATATAAATATATATATTATATTATATAAATCTATATAATATATATTTATATAACATATATAAATATATATTTTTAAAAATGTTTTTCTTCAAACATTATTCAGGACCTATTAGGGACCAAATGATAAGACTGGAAGAGAGGACAGTTTGGTCAAATTCCTGAACTAGGGATTAGTCCCTGCTTCGGTCTCTGGCTTTTCTCACTTTATATTATGTCCCTAGGTGATCTTATGAATATCTGTAGCCAGAGCTATCTGGAAGCATTCCATTCATTGCTGTGAATGAATATCTCCAGCTGCTTGTTTGACAAGCATCCCAGTTGAATGTCTCAAAATCACCTTTAATAGAACATACTACACACTGAATTCACACACGTTCATGCTAACCCTAGTCCTCCTCCAGTTCTTACCTCATGATTCCTTCATCACTCTCCTTCCAGCTGCACAGACAGACCCCAAGGAGCTATCCCTGACATGCCTCTTCCTGCCTCACCTTCGCCATCCAACCCACCTCCCCATCCTACTATTGTTCTCTCATATCCCTTGTGTGTGCTCTTCTTTCCAGCTCTTCCTGCATCCCCTGGGTCAAGCTCCCATCAACACTCACTTTGATTTATCTCCTGCAGTCCATTTTCCATCCTGCAGAGTGGTATTTTCAAAAATGGAAACCTGAGCATATCCTCCCACTTGAAACCTGCAGTACCATAAAAGATAAATATTGAGTTTTTGTCCTCGGTTCCTAGCATGAAGCTCATAAAACCCTTGGTAGCTCTGGAGTGATGACAGTGTCTTTTGTATGCTATTGAGGTGACTTGTGGCGGGGGACTCCTAGATAGCTCCAGGGTGGAGGCTGATCACTAGAAAACCCAAAGCCTGTGATTAGAGTTGGAACTTCCAGCTGCAAGTTCACCCCTCAAACCCCAGGGTGGGGAGATGGGCCAGAGACTGAGTTCAGTCACCAATGCTGGGTGATTTCATCAGTTATGCCTGCACGAAAAGAAACCTCTGACAGAACCCCTGAATTACAGGGTTTGGAGAACTTCTGGGATGGTGAATGCACATGGAGGTGCGAGAAGGGTGGCCCACCCACTCAGAGGGCATGAGACCTCCAAGTTCCTTCCCCACATTTTGCCCTGTGCATCTCTTCCATTTGGCAGTTTGAGTTTGTTGTTGTTGTTGTTTAAGTACTCTCTACTCCCAACGTGGGGCTTGAACTCATAACCCTGAGGTCAAGAGTTGCATGCTCTTCCAAGTGAGCCAGCCAAGCACCCCTAAAGTTTGTTGTTTTAGTAATCAAAAAAATATTTATTTTTTAAAAATATTTGTTTTAGTTGTTTGTTTTTTTTTTTTTTTTTAAGTAGGCTCCATGCTCAACACAGAGCCCAGCGCGGGGCTTGAACTCACGATCCTGAGATCAAGACCTGAGCTGAGATCAAGAGTCAGATTTTTAACCAACTAAACCACCCAAGCACACTTTTAAGTTTTGTTTGTTTTTTTTTAAGATTTTATTTATTTATTTGACAGAGAGATCACAAGTAGGTAGAGAGGCAGGCAGAGAGAGGGGGAAGCAGACTCCCTGCTGAGCAGAGAGCGCGATGGGGCTCGATCCCAGTACCCTGAGACTATGACCTGAGCCGAAGGCAGAGGCTTAGCGCACTAAGCCACCCCGGTGCCCCTTAAGTTTTTATTTTTAAGTAATCTCTAACATGGGGCTTGAACTCAGGACTCCAAGAGTCAAGAGTTGCATACTCCACTGACTGAGCCTGCCAGGCACCCCTGAGTTCTAACTTTTACAAGAAACCAGTAATAGTAAGCAGAGCTTACTATTAAAAATCATTTTGGGGGCGCCTGGGTGGCTCGGTGGGTTAAAGCCTCTGCCTTCAGCTCAGGTCATGATCTCAGGGTCCTGGGATCGAGCCCCGAATCGGGCTCTCTGCTCAGCAGGGATACTGCTTCCCCCTCTCTCTCTGCCTGCCTCTTTGCCTACTTGTGATCTCTCTCTCTCTGTGTCAAATAAATAATAAATAAATAAATAAAATCTTAAAAAAAAAAAGAGCCTCATGGAATAACTAAAATATCAAGTCATTAGCTTTGACTGAATTGATATGTGTCAATATGTTATTCCTGAGCTCTGTGAGTCATTCTAGCTAATTATCGAACCCGGGAGCGGGTTATGGGAACCCTCCACTTATGGCTGGTCAGTCAGAAGGAAGAGGGGCCCAGACTTGCAGTTGGTGTCTGTGGTGGGAGCCGTCTTGTGGGACGAAGTCCTTTACTCTGTGGGAGTTGATACTAATTCCAGGTAGTGTCCGCACTGAAATGAATTGTTGCACATCTAGCTGGTGTCAGATAGTTGAGGAAGTGGCGTTGGAAGAGAAAAACCTCCTTTGTTGTCAGAAATGTTCTGAGTAGAAACTGCTGAAACTCTTTAAAGGATTCCCATCAGTTTTGGGCCAAAGAGCAACATGCCTTCAAGTGCCACAGAGGCCGCACGCTCTCTAGTTCACGCTTACTTCTTCAACCTTAATGTGGATGTTCTCCTCCCTCACCAATTCTCTGGGTGCTCTGGCGTCCTCTCAGTCCCTTGAGCAGACCTCCTTGATCACACTTTCTGCAGATTTTGGCTCAAATTTTGCTTCCTGAAGAATTTGTCTTTGATATCCTCCCCCAACACACACCAAGACTAACCCTGTTCCCCAGTACACGCTCTCAAATCACTTTGTATGTCCCATCAGAGCAATGACCACACTTCATAAATTATTTCTTAATATATGCCTCCCCATCAAAGTAGAAGCTCCCCTAAGTGTATAGACCGTGTCTATATTGTTGACCGTTCTAACCCAGCTCTCAGCATAGTGCCTGTTCTATGACAAATGAGTGAGAAATATTAACTTATTAGTGTTTTATAGTATACTGAATAGAAAAGCCCACTAATTATTTTACGTGAGAGTGTGAGCTCTGCCCTTTAAGATGCTGGAATGAAAAAGAGCCGCTGTGCCATTTTCTAAAAGTGCAACGAAAAAGATAAATTTCCCTATAAAAGAGCCTCATGAGGGGCGCCTGAGTGGCTCAGTGGGTTAAAGCCTCTGCCTTCAGCTCAGGTCATGATCTCAGGGTCCTGGGATCGAGCCCCGCATCGGGCTCTCTGCTCAGCAGGGAGCCTGCTTCCCCCTCTCTCTCTGCCTGCCTCTCTGCCTACTTGTGATCTCTCTCTCTCTCTCTGTCAAATAAATAAATAAATAAATAAATAAATAAATAAATAAATAAATAAATAAAATCTTAAAAAAAAAAAAGAGCCTCATGGAATAACTAAAATATCAAGTCATTAGCTTTGACTGAATTGATATGTGTCAGTATGTTATCTCTGATTACCCCATCCTCCTCCAAAGCTCTGATTACAAGATTTATTTACCTTTGACTAAAGATCAAATGAATGGCTACATAAGAAGATAGTTTTACAGACAAAATGAGATGTACCACGGAGCAATGGAAAGCAGGTTGAGTTTGGAATTCCAGGAACTCCCGGACTGGGGTGTGACCATGGACATGTACCTTAATTTCTCTTAGTCTAAGTTTCCCCATATATAGAATGAGTTTCATAGTTTTTAGTCTGTTAGGGCTATACAGATTAAAAATGAAATAATAGGGGCACCTGGGTGGCTCAGTCACGGAAGCATCTGCCTTGGGCTCAGGTCATGATCTCAGGGTCCTGGGATCGAGCCCCACGACCCCCACATCAGGCTCTCTGCTCAGTGCAGAGTCTGTCTGTCCCTCTTCCTCCGCCCCTCTCCCCATTCTGTGCACTCTTTCTCTCTCTCAAATAAACAGATAAAATCTTTTACAAAATGAAATAATCAATTTTTTTTAAAGATTTTATTTATTTGACAGAAAGAAAGAGATTACAAATAGGCAGAAAGGCAGGCGGAGGGAGAGGGGGAAGCAGGCTCCCTGCTGAGTAGAGAGCCCGATGTGGGGCTCGATCCCAGGACCCTGAGATCATGACCTGAGTCGAAGGCAGAGACTTTAACCCACTGAGCCACCCAGGCACCCCCGAAATAATACATTTAAGCTTTAATATTTCAGGGTGCCTGCTGAAATAGGCAGTTGGCATCTGCCTTTGTCTCAGATCATGATGCTGGGGTCTTGGGATCAAGCCCAGAGTTGGGCTCCCTGCTCAGGGGGAGTCTGCTTCTCCTTCTCTCTCTGCCTGCCCTCCAGCTCTTGCTCTCTATCTCTTGCGCTCTCTTTATCACAAATAAATAGGTAAAATCTTTAAAAATAATGAAATAAAATAAAATTCAATATTTTAGGGCATCTGTGTGCCTCAGTCGGTTAAGCATCTGCCTTCAACTCAGCTCATGATCCCAGGGTCCTGGGATTGAGCCCCGCATCAGGCTCTCTGCTCAGCAGGGGGCCTGCTTCTCCCTCTCCCTCTACTGCTCCCCTTGCTTGTGCTCTTTCACTCTCTCGCAC
>CM052897.1:77770042-77799498 GCA_028534135.1 Potos flavus | reverse complement strand
TCTGGAAGACCCTGGATATGCCATTTGTTGTTGCTGGATCATGAGGAGAACCCAGAGGTCCTAAGGGAGATGGTCTTTCAGAATTTTAAAACATGTATGTGAAACTTGGGAGCTCTGTACAACCAAGCTTCTTGCCATGTTGTTCTATTCCTTCTGTTATAATTTACTTTAAAACACTTCCTTATAAACAGTGTAATGTACTTGTGTGTAAATTAGCTTTCATCTACACTCTGGGGAAGGTTAGGTATCATTAGAGTTACCCTATTAGGAATTCACACTCTAGGGGAAATCAGTTATAATATGAAGTGCTCTAATCAGGGATCCATAATCCCCAGGTGGCTACTTAAGCATTTCAGGGACCTTTATTGAAATTTATATCAGAAGTTTCATTAATTAGCTTAAGGGACATTAGAAATACATTTTCATTGGTGAAATAAATGATGTCCCACATACATGGCTGGTTAGAAAGATGTCACAGCCCTGTCACTTATGTGAATGAGATGCAAGAAGATACCTGCCCAAAAACAAAACAAAACAAAACCAACCAACAAACATAAAAACCAAGAACACTCCTGACCAGAGGATAAGTTTCATGAGAGCAGGGATTTTTATTGGCTTTATTCATAGTTATACACCCAATGCTAAGAACAGTGCCTGACACATAGTAGACACTCAGTCTATTCAATACATGGTAAGTTGCTGGGTAGCTCAACAATCTACCAACTTCTTGGTCCAAGTTCTATTTGATTCTGTGTTATCCACCTCTCCCCAAAGTCTTCTATTCCAATTTTGGAAGCATCTGCTGACAGACCTGAATAGAAAGCTGGCTAATTCTCTGTTTGAATATTGTTGTGTCTACCTCAGAATGAGTGTCTCATACAAGACGCATGTGGGCATGCCTGAGGACAAAGAGCGAGGATTTCCTGAAATTTATATGAACATGTTATATGATTTTTTTGCCCACTTGCCAATAAGAGTTTATACATTGGGGGGTGCCTGGGTGGCTCAGTCAGTTAAGCAATCTGCCTTCAGCTCTTATCACCATCCTAGGGTCCTAGAATGGAGTCCCGTATTGGGCTCCCTGCTTCTCCCTCTCCCTGCTGCCTCCCCTGCTTGTGCTTTTTCTCTCTCACTCGCTCCCTCTCTCTCTCACTTTCAAAATAAATAAATAAAACCTTTAAAAAAAATGTGGGGGGCGCCTGGGTGGCTCAGTGGGTTAAAGCCTCTGCCTTCGGCTCAGGTCATGATCTCAGGGTCCTGGGATCGAGCCCTGCATCGGGCTCTCTGCTCAGCAGGGAGCCTACTTCCCCTTCTCTCTTTGCCTGCCTCTCTGCCTACTTCTGATCTCTCTCTTTCTGTCAAATAAATAAACAAAATCTTTAAAAAAAAAATGTGGGGATGGATATCATTCTGTAGTAGAAAGGCAGTATATGGGAGGTAAGAAAGTGGAACAAGCAAGTACAGTTCTTATTTTTAGAAGTTTGGATGAAACAGAAAGACTTATTTGTAAGGATGGAAAAACTTGATCATGTGGGCGCCTGGGTGGCTCAATAGGTTGAGCCTCTGACTCCTGCTTTCGGCTCAGGTCATGATCTCAGGGTTATGAGATGGAGCCCTACATCAGGCTCCACGCTTAAGATTCTCTCTCCCTCTACCCTTCTCCTCCCACTAGTGCATGTGCACACTCTCTCTCTCTTTCTCAAAAGAAAGAAAGAAAGAAAGAAAGAAAGAAAGAAAGAAAGAAAGAAAGAAAGAAAGAAAGAAAGAAAGAAAGAAAGAAAAAAAGAAAGAAAGAAAGAAAGAAAGAAAGAAAGAGCGGGCTTGATCATGTTCATAAACTGAAAAGAAGCCAGAGTAGAGGGTGGCTTGAAGACACAGAAGAAATGGAAGCTGATGGGTCAAGATGTAAAGTCTTCTTAATTTGAGTAAAGTTCATGTTGTCATTAAAAAAAAAAGAGACCCCCAAATACAGTAGCTTGAATAAGATAGTTTATTTTTCTGCCATGTAGCAGCCTAGTCAGTGCAGACTGGCCTCTAGCTTTACATGGCACAGTTACTCAGGGACCCATATTCCTTCCATATTATTGCTTCCATCACTGCATGTTGAAGTTGGGTCAATGGTACAGTTCTGTTCTAGCACATGGGGAACAAAGTCAAGAGCAAATTAGGTGGAGGTTGTATGTATTATCCCTGTTCACATTCTCTTGGTGAGAATTCAGTCATGGAACTAACATTAACTTAATATTTCCTTAATTCAGTTTAAAATACTGTATTTCAGTTGGTTTGTGTGATATTATGTATGTGCCAACAGGGTAAGTTTTAATTCTATGGAGTCAACTAGTATACTAAGAAAAAAAATCCCAAGTCTGTGGTCTTTAGCTAGCATTCTATCAGAAAGGGGCATACTCCAGAGGTTGTTGCTAACACATTTTTTACTATCAAGATCTCCATAAAGTCTCACTAAATGGCATAATGAATGTTAAAAATGGGCTTTGTATTGGGGAAGCTAGTGATCGTTAAACAGCAGGATGAATGTTAGAAACAGTGAAATTAAACTTATTCAAGGTTTAAATCTTGTCTACAATATTAGGAGACTTTCCTTATGTCGACAGACTAACAAGTTTTGTTTAATTATCTGATATCTTAGAGATTTCTCGTGAGGCTTGTCCTAAACTGTCCCATGCTGAGCTGTTGGGATTGCCAATTCCATAATGGTAACTGCAGGGCACGGAATCCTGCCCCTGAAATGGTTTTGTTTTTGTCTTGAGGGTATCTTTCATTCAACATGTCACCGGAGCACCTAAAAGGGCAAAGAGAGCTGCAATTTCACCTTGCTTACACACTTGTTGTATTTACAGTTTTTTGGTAGCTACTGCTCTCTACCTGAAAGAATCCAATATTTGGATTCACCAAATATTGCTCAGGTTAACTAACTGAATGTAAGGGAGCATAGAGGAGGCTGGGAAATGTCTCCAGCAGGTAGCCAAGTGCCCAAGAAGAAGGTGGGGTTGGGGGGGGGGGAACCCAGCATACATACATATATGGTCACTTTTTCTCTTTTTTTAGAACACCTAAGAGATTGCTGCAGTAGAATGCTTAGGCTTGCTTAGAGAAGAAAAAAATGCATATAGATAGAGGTGATTTTATAGATAAAGGAGCAGAAAATTGAAGGCTTCACTCCTGAGGGCCTCAGATTTCTAAGAAATAAGAAGCCATGTTTGCCTGTTTATTTATTTTATGTTATTATTTATTTATTTATTTATTTATTTATTTATTTATTTATTTATAGTGACCTCTGTACCCAACTTGAGGCTCCAACTCACAACCCCAAGATCAGGAGTCCCATGCTCCATGGACAGAGCTAGCCAGGTGCCCCTATTATTTTTAATTTTTGAATAAGTTTTAATTTTGGGGGTGCCTGAGTGGCTCAGTCAGTTGAGTGTCTGACTCTTGATTTTGGCTCAGGTCATGATCTCAGGGTTGTGAGATCGAGCCCCACCTCGGGCTCTGCAATGGGTACGGAGCCTGCTTAAGATTCTCTCTCTCTCGGGGCACCTGGGTGACTCAGTGGGTTAAAGCCTCTGCCTTTGGCTCAGGTCATGATCTCAGGGTCCTGGGATCAAGCCCCGCATCGGGCTCTCTGCTCTGCCGGGAGCCTGCTTCCCTCTCTCTCTCTGCCTGCCTCTCTGCCTACTTGTGATCTCTGTCTGTCAAATAAATGGATAGGATCTTAAAAAAAAAAAAAAATCTTTAAAAAAAAAAGATTCTCTCTCTCTCTCCCTCTGGCCCTCCCCCTTCTCTAAAACAAACAATTTTTTTTAAGCAAGCACTTTTTTTTTTAATTTTTAAAGGTTTCATTTATTTATCTAACAGAGAAAGATAGCACAAGTAGGCAGAGCGGCAGGTAGAGGGAGAAGGAAAAGCAGGTTCCCCACTGAGCAGAGAGCTGGACGTGGGACTCGATCCCAGGACATCCAGGACCCTGGGATCATGACCCGAGCCGGAAGCAGACGCCTAACTGACTGAGCCACCCAGGTGCCCCAACAAACAACAATTTCATTGAGAGTTTATTTGAGCAAAATTGATTCCAATCAGGCAGCACCAAACTGGAAGTGATTAGGAACACTATTTGTTCATTTAGCTGTATTAATTAGAATATTGATTTGGCTGGTTTACAACAGACAAACTACATGAAAGATTTGTTTCTCACTACAAAAAATCTGAGTTATTGGTCCAAAGGAGTGGGCGGTATTGTAAAATGAGACCTGGATTCCTTCATCCTCATCTAGAGACACAGGTCCCTTCTCTCTGTGGCTCTGTTATCCCAGGGTGTGGTTCTGGTATGCATGGTTGCATACCATGAATCACCCCCACATTCACATCTCTGCCCCAGCCCAAGGACAAGACATGGGAAGAGTGAGAGGAGGGAGGGCAACTGGTTTTCCTTAAGAGGATGTGATCCTTCTGCTTACAGCTCATTGGTTATAGAACTTAGTAACATGGCCAAATCTAGCTGTAAGTGGTGTTGGCGGTCCAGATACCCATAGTGGGAGTGAGTGGGGAGGAGGATTAGCAGGTTCTGCGAAAACAAAAACAAAACAAAACAACAAACCTCACTTTAAAAACTAATTCGAGGGGCGCCTGGCTGGCTCAGTCAGTAAACATGTGACTCTTGATCTTGGGAGTCCTGAATTCAAGCGCGAGGTTGGGGGTAGAGTTTCATTAAAAAATAATAATAATTTGAGATAAGTTACCAAGATGTATAAAGGGCTACTAAGTAGACATAAAATAAATAACAAAATAAGGGAGAATGGGAGGAACAAGGAGAAAAAAGTGTATGAGTAAGGTTAGTGGTCAAAATAGATGCCATACATTCATCAGGAAAAGAAGGGAATGGAATGTCTTTTTTTGGCTTGAAGGCAAGTTAATTTATCCTAACTGCTGATTCGCTTTTTTAAATATTTCACCTGTTACATATTTTGTTTAGATTTTTCCCTGCCTTCTTAGAGATTTGATGGATAAAGTATTAACTGGTATTGTAATTTGTATGCTCTAGTGACTAATGCAGCAAATTCAAACTTAGTAATTAAGAGCATTTTGAACATTGACAAAAGTTATTTGGCTAGCAAGTCAGATATAAAATACCTGAAAGGACCAAAAAATGTGGTTTTTAAGTTATTTACCTTTCACATATGCCTACCCATTCACTGATAGTTTATAGGAAAGCACTTTTACTGTATTTGAAAAGAGGAACTATCCTAAATACCAGACATGTATATGATCTCCTTATTGTGGGAAGTTGTCAGCCAAATACAGTTATGTCTCAAAATGGACACATTGACAAATTTTAACTATAATTTTTATGTGTATATATAACTATAAAATTAGGGGCGCCTAGGTGGCTCAGTTGGTTAAGCGTCTGCCTTCAGCTCAGGGTCCTGGGATGGAGCCCCACATCGGGATCCCTGCTCAGCAGAGAGTCTGCTTCTCCCTCCCCCTGCTCATGTATGCGTGCTCTCTGTCTCTGTCTCTCTTTCTCCCTCTCAAATCATAAATAAAATCTTAAAAAAAAAAAAAACAACTAGGCACAATACTATAGTCATTATTTGGTTGTGTTTTGATTGGCTGACGACCCAGAGGCTGGGGAAGCTTTCATCTGATTTCTAGTTCTTTCCAGCTTTAGGATCCTATCATTCCCTCATTCTGTAAGACATTCTATCTTTTCATGCAAACTTCCTTCAGACCCCAAGTCCATCAGAGGATGAGGTCATCGTGTAGCTACTGATCTTGCTCACTATGGCGATCTCAGCACATGGAATGAGGAACCTGAAATAAAGGTGGAAAGCGTGCTATAGCTGCCTGTTTTAGAGACGTTGTTTCCAGAAGTCTCTTGCGTGTGGTGGAGCAGGAATCTCAGCTTGAATCTCAGCTGAGTCTGTTGCTCGGTTCAAGCATGTCTGGGCATGTCTGGCAAACTTGTGAGGCAGGCCTGAAAGAAACTGCTGACGTGGGGGCTGACAGTTTCCTAGAACAGAGCTCATTTTAGTGGAATAGAATTAGACAGAGAAGCTCTATAAGAAAGACTTAGTCATTGGATGGAGAGTAATAAATACAGCTTGGGGTAGCTGTTACTCAAATCTGTCTCCAATCTAGGCCCATGAAAGCACGTCTGGGTTCCTAAGAGAAACAGAGCTCTGAGTAAAACATAAAGAGCAGTTTCACTGAAAGCCTTCAAAGATATTGAGCACAAGCTGTCTGCTTTGGGGTTCCCCTAAAAGAGGTCAACACAGTGATCTCCATTTCTGCAAGCTACACCATGGCTTTGGCTGTTTGGCTTGTATCACAGATCCTGGTAAGGAGCCTGCAGTGCCTAGAAGAGCAGGGCAGGGTAGGGGATGCTGGGAGAGGGGTGTGTGAATGTACAGAGACCTCCCACCCTAGAGGCTCCCAGAAAGCTAGAGGTGTCCTCACTTTGTTAGTAGGCTTGGCAGGTGGAAAAGCAGGGGAAATTCAAGTTATTATTGCTAATCTGCCCCCATTAGTAATGCAGTCGATGAGCTTGAATACTGTTCCCAACCAAATCGTTCTGACGCAGTGATGTGTTATTAGGTAACTTCTAATTATGCATAGAATCACACACAGTCCTAGTGGGAAGGAGGGAACTCTGTAACAGTGATTTTCAATCTGTAAAGGACCAATATTTCATTCTTTCTTTCTTTTTTAAATTTCCAGTGGACTTTTGCAAAATACAGGAAAGGTGAATTACCAGAATACTAGAATAAAGTGATGACATAAAAAATATAAGCCCCAATTGTTTATTATTAGATTCAGTAGGCATAAAATTACTCTGTCAAGGTGTATAAAAGTTTCCAGAAACTAGTTTCAGTACTCGTCTAGCTATAGACGGGTCACAGTTTATGGAGGTGTTTATGGATGTGCATTATGTTGGTAGACTCTGCTTCTTGCAGGTTCATGTTTTCATCCCTCCTCTCACCTGATGCCACTTGAAACAACTCTATCATCCACAAGTCCGTCCTCTAGCCATACACTTCAATGAGTGGGATAATGACATTTTGTGTCATTCATTATCCATGGCAGTTATGAGGAAGGTGGCCTACATGCAGACTAATGACTCTGCAACTGAACCAAGGCTGAGAGAGAGAGAGAAAGAGAGAGAGAGAGAGAGAGAGAGAGGTGGGGGTTAGAGAAGAGGGGGAGGAAGATGGGGGAGGGAGAGAACTTCTGGCTTTGATACCTGCTTTAATCCCCATCCACTTTCACTCTCTTCACACTTTTCTTCCTATCTCCTATATGTTAGATATAAATAACTTTAAACACATCATCACACCTTTTAAAAAATATCTCAGTATACATCTCAGTTGTCTTTCAAAGTCAAATTTTTTATTCAAGATTTAATGTCATCTAATCTTTAAGTCTGTTTTTAGTTTTCTAGATTGCTTTCTCATGGTTGATTAACACTGTCATGAATACATTTTTTGCCTTTCCATGTTACTACTTCACAGTCCTAGATTCCCCCTCACACAGAATTCTATTCACTCTTCAAGATTCAGCTCAAATTAATTAAACTTAAATGTAGTTACTTAGTTTACTAGACGAATTGGTTCGAATCCTACATTCTTCATGTTTTCCTTGATTAGCTCAGCTAAATGTTAACCCTGATTTCCAGGGTTCAATACAGTGTTTGGCACATACACTTAATATACACTTTTCGGTTAAACTCTCTGATAGTACTTACTTTACAATACAGGATAATACATTTCTGGTCTATCTCAAAGAGTGGCTTTCAGGTTGAAATGTTTGAGGTTAGTAATTTGCATGGTATGTGTGTGGAAAGGTACCTATAAACCATACTATTATTTTTTTCAATTTTTGCTTTCCCTTGAGGCAACATATGGAACATATAACAACTGTCCAAAGGCCTACGGCAGTGGATATAATACTCATGGTCTATGAAGTCTTTCCAAGATGTGTATGAGCAGGAGACTGTTTTAATGCAAGCAGTTCTTAGCTCCTCACATCCCTTCGGTAGCTGTCCCTAGAAGTGATCCGCCTAAAGATACACCTCTGGGGTCAGAGTGTAAAGTTCTTTCCAGCCCTCCTTATCCCAATTGCCCCTGCCCTGCTTTACAAAAGACAAACATAATTCTTCCCCATCCCGTCTTAGGAGGGGGTGGGGGGAAAGAAAAATCTCCAGGTTGGGGATGCCTGGGTGGCTCAGTTGGTTAAGTGTCTACCTTTAGCTCAGGTCATGATCCCACGGTTCTGGGATGGGGCTCCTTGCTCAGCCTTGCTCAGTGGGGAGCCTGCTCCTCTCTCTGCCTGCTGCTCCCCCTGCCTGTATTCTCTTTCTCTGTCTCTCTGACAAATAAATAAATAAATAAAATCTTAAAAAAAAAAAAAATCTCCAGGATGCCAAAAAAGAAACAATTGACTGGTGAATGAGAATGGGTAACACATTCTTTAGAAGTCAGATGGTTTTCTGTTACTTGCTTTCAGCAAAGTTGAAAGAGAACCTAATCAGAGTTGTCAGGTGATAGATCATTAAAAATATTTTTTTTGTTAGATCTTTATGTGATTTTTGGGGGCATATAATTTGGAAGGAGTTTAAAGAATCAAGTGGCATTACTAAAAACATTCATTTTCATCTACTTATTTATGCAAACAAGTTTCCTCATTGCATACATTCATGGAATTGAACACTTGGAATAGAATTGATGCTGAACTTCTTCTCATCCTAGTAATACTCATCCACTGATAAAATAAACTAGTTGGGGGCACCTGGGAGGCTCAGTTGGTTAAAGGTTCAACTCTTGATCTCAGCTCAGGTCTTGATCTCAGGGTGGTGAGTTCAAGTCCTGCCTTGCACTCCATGCTGAGTGTGGAGCCTAATTGAAAAACAAAAAAACTGGTTCCATCTCTGTAAGATGCATTTCCAACAAAATTTTACTTTTGTGTTTAATACTTACATAAGCGTTTAAAGATTTATTATTTTAGAGACAGAGAGAGGGAGAGTGTGTATGCAGGGGTGGGGAGAGGCAGAGGGAAAGGGAGAGAGTCTCCCTTTTGAGATTCTCCCTTGAGAATCTCAAGCATACTCCCTGCTGAGAATGGCTCTACCTGGGGCTCAATCTGAGGACCCTGGGATCATGACCTGAGCAGAAAACAAAGAGTTGCACAGACATGTACCCTGGGGCAAATAATACATTATGTGTTAATTAAAAAAATAAAAATTAAAAAAAAGAAAAAAGAAAACAAAGAGTTGGAGGCTTAAGGGACAGAGCCACCCAGGCGCCCCACTTATATAAGTACTGAAAATATGTGTTTTGATCATTGAAATAATAAGACTTTGAGTTTTCCTGTAATCACAGGAAATTCAAAAACGACCCTTAAACTTCATTTCATTTTATTACAAAGAGATGTAAGATGATCAATAAAAGAGTTCAAATATAAAATCTATTGTTAGGATAAAATTCTGGAGGGGATGTGGAATGTAAACATGAGTTCCAGAAGATAAAGGGAGGATGGAAATTGCCCAACTATTAAAAAAACTGTACTTTAAAAAGTGGATATTGGTGGGTATTAAATCCCTGTGGTATTTAGAGTTCATTGGCTAAACTTAAAAGTGTGACAATGATAAAACCTTGATAACAAGCTGGAGAAAAATGTAGCTGTCTTTTTAATCTGTACAAGGATGTAGTTATTTAGAGGACTCATGAGCTAAAAAGTTTGAAGATCTTGAACCTAAGACGCGTTTGCTCTGAGACTGACTTAACCATTTCTTGGGGTATTCAAGCGAAGGTTGGACTGAAACCTGTGGCTCTATGCTGTGTGTACGGATTTAGTCCCCTGCGTTGCATTATTCGTTTTTCTTCCTTTTAACCGTCTCTCCCCGTAGACTGCAAGCTCTCGGAAGACCAGGGACTTGTCCGATTCCTGACTCACTGCCTGTCCACGGGGGACACTCCCCAAACATCCCCGGAATGAATGACTTTATCGTGAGAACTCGGAGGGCTGCTAAAATCCCCGGACAGCACCCAGGCTTTCGTTCTGCGTGTCCCGGCAGCGGCGAGGCGGGGCAAGGCGTGGGCAGGCCCCAAGGAAACTCTGAGCCCTCTGCGGCGGGTCGGGGCGGGGGGCGGGGGGCGGGGGGCGGGCGGGGACACGGGTGGGGGCGCGCGCGCGGACTCCGCGGCCCGGGGGAGGCGCCAGCTCGCGCCGCCGCGCAGGCGCGCAACCGTCTCCGCGTGAGTGCGCGCAGTGGCGCGCCTGTCCCCGCGCGGGCTCCGTAGCGCGTGTGCAGGCTGACGCAGCTCGCGGGCCCTCCTCCTGCTCTGCGGCGGCGGCGGCCGAGTTTTGGGCATTTGGGAGGGGGCGAGAGAGCTTGAGTCAGGAGAGGGAGGCGGCGGCGGCGGCGGCGGCGGGGAGGAGGAGGAGGAGGAGGAGCAGGCGCCGCCATGGCCGCCGCTATCACCGACATGGCCGACCTGGAGGAGCTCTCTCGCCTGAGCCCTCTGCCCCCCGGCAGCCCGGGCCCGGCGGCGCGGGGCCGGGCTGAGCCCCCCGAGGAGGACGAGGACGAGGAGGAGGAGGAAGAGGAGGCCGAGGCCGAGGCGGTGGCAGCGCTGCTGTTGAACGGCGGCGGCGGTGGGGGCGGCGGCGGCGGCGGCGGAGTGGGGGGCGGCGAGGCGGAGACGATGTCGGAGCCGAGCCCCGAGAGCGCCAGCCAGGCCGGGGAGGACGAGGACGAAGAAGAGGACGAGGAGGAGGAGGACGAGAGCAGCAGCAGCGGCGGGGGCGAGGAGGAGAGTAGCGCCGAGAGCCTGGTGGGCAGCAGCGGCGGGAGCAGCAGCGACGAGACGCGCTCGCTGAGCCCCGGCGCCGCCAGCAGCAGCAGCGGGGATGGGGACGGCAAGGAGGGCCTGGAGGAGCCCAAGGGACCGCGGGGCAGCCAGGGCGGCGGCGGGGGCGGCAGCAGCAGCAGCAGCGTCGTTTCTAGTGGCGGCGACGAGGGCTACGGGACCGGGGGCGGCGGAAGCAGCGCGACCTCCGGGGGCCGGCGAGGCAGCTTGGAGATGTCGTCGGACGGGGAACCCCTGAGCCGCATGGACTCGGAGGACAGGTCAGTGCACGGAAGCGTTTCCCCTCCCCTCTTTCCTTTTACACTCATGGGCCCCTCAGAGGGGGCCAGGGGGACTTTTCGCCGCGATCCTCGTGCTCCCCGAACCTGCGGCCCCTCCCCCAGGCTCTCAACTCGGCAATGTGTCGTGGTCGCCGCGCCCCTCTCGCTGCGGAGAGCCGCTTCCAACTCTCACAGCAGTTTTCCCCCCCAACTCTCCTCTCCCCGCCCTCTCTCCCCTCGGCTGTGCGCTCTCCGCGGACCTGCGGACAGCTCGAACTCAGAAACAGTCTGCAAAGTAGGCCCGGATCCCCTGGCGGGGCGTGAGGGGGCCCTGATGGACACACCGAGGTACGCAAGGTCAGCCTCGTCCAGCCGTGTTCGCGAACACTTGTCACAACTGTAACTGACAAGTGTGCTCCAACATGGCTGGTCTCGCCTACATTGACCAGAACTTCTTGTGCAGGGAGGAGACCCCCCCCAACTATCACTTT
Organism: Potos flavus; assembly: GCA_028534135.1. Taxonomy (NCBI): domain Eukaryota; kingdom Metazoa; phylum Chordata; class Mammalia; order Carnivora; family Procyonidae; genus Potos; species Potos flavus. The sequence continues at coordinate 77,787,867 of CM052897.1, read as the reverse complement.
TCACTACTTAAGGAAAACACCAGTCTTTTATACTTAATCAGGGCTTCTAAAAGTCCTCGTGGGTAGTCATCCAGATACTCTCCAACGTGATTTTAATAACTTCTATTTTTTTGTTGTGATCAAATCTGGGAGAAAGTTTAAGACACGTATAAATTACTGTGGCAAAGAATAATGAATTGGTGTCCTTTAAACTAATTTTACGGGATCGAAGAATTGGAATCATAATAAAATACAGTTTGAAAGGTACATCATGATAGCATGTGGTTTATGATCTTTATGTAATAAGGCTTTAGCATGAATGTCATTATTTTAGATGATAATATTTAAAGTCATGTACTGGAGAGACCTCTGAAGAAATTAGTAGCTTTTTCTAAAGCTTGTTAGAAATAACGTGGATGCTGACAAAAAGCGCTTTATTTTTTTTAAGACATTAAAATTTATTGCATTAGTATGTTTTATTTATTATTATCATTACTTCTGACCACTTTGGAAAACTTCATATTTTAACTAATTGGTTTTTAATGTACTTTTTTAAACACAGAACCATGACATGAATGTTATACTGCTTCTAGCATTTATTTTGACTGTCAATGTTTTGATGAACGGATTTTTAACCATCAATGTTGACTTGCCTTTAAAAGTTTAAGCATGCTAAAGTTCTAGGAATTCTGATTGGTAACTTAGAAAACTTTGACTTATGTTTAATGTTATAAAGAATACAAAGCTCTATAAAGATTATGAAAATATAGCATTAGATTCTCTTTGATGTTTAATATCTAGTGAAGAAAATATCTTGGATGGGATAAAATAGACTGTACAAACCCTAGAGAAATTGTGCAGAACTACAGGCAGGAAGGAGAGTCTTCAAGACAAAATTGATGGGAACCACACAAGGAAGCATATGTTATGTATCATTTTATTATATCCTCCTTCATGGGTACAAGTAGATATTTGAAAGTTGACATCAGTTTATACAGTTAGCATCTTCCACAGTTCCTCCATTTACCTAGCGCATGCGAGCATACAGGTACATGCTTAGCACTGCACAATTTAAATGTCTATCCCATTCTCACAACTCTGGTGCAAGATAGGAGGAATTATTTTGACTTCCATTTAACAGATGAAGCAAGTTGAGTGTCTTACTCAAAACACTAAGTCTAGAATGGAAGTGGTGATAGAGCTGGATCTGAACAAAGGTTTTCAAGCCCCCTGCTATTTCGCCTTTACAAGAGTTAGAATACTTCACCTTAAATAACAAGCTGTATGGGTCAGGATTTTGTTTGTTTTTAAGTTACTATCTATCTGCTACATCCCTTTAGGAGATGATGAACTATTGATCAAGTAATATTTCAGGAGGTGGAGTTTTGGCTTCATTTTATGTTTATAAGAAAGTCACTGGAATATGTAATTTTTATATAATTCAGAGTAAGGAGTAAGATATTAGTGCCCCAAGTCCAAATAAGATTAAAACCTGATAATCAAATATACTTGCTTTTCTTAATGTTTAAACGTTAGAGACTATAAAATACTGTAATCATTTTACTGTTTCAGGTAATAGATTTATCACTTGTATGAAAAAGCTTCACTAGTAAAACGATATGGTGATCTTAATAATCTTCATTCTTAAATGCCCCCTTGTTGCCTTTTAAGTTTTTTTTTTTTGAGTCCTTTAAAATTTGGAAAGGATTTATAGTTCTTATGAACTGTCCTGCAGATTACACTAATCTATGTGGATTTTATAAATTGATTTCATGGTAGGAGGCCTTTATTTTTGTGACTGATGGAAGGATATCATGGTTTTAAAGTGCTTTTAAAAAAACTTGGGGCATTCCTATCAAAACGATTTTATTATTAGAATTTACTGTTTATTTTAGAACGCCTATTCAGTTTTTCTCTTTGAAAGTAGATCATGCTTTTGAGTTAACATACTTTAGAATTTGTTCAAATGTCTTATTTTAACTGTGCTTCTTCTAACTGTAAGTGCTTCTTTTTAAGAAACATTTAGATATAAAGACTTAGATATTAAAGCTCATGTTCCACGGTGTCAGTTTACAAACATGTATTGGAAGAGTTGTGTAGTGAAAAGTGACTAATTTATAAAATGAATAAATGACACTTGGTACAGAAACATTGATTATTTTCCCCATGAGAAAGTTATTCAAAACCAGAGTAAGGGTTTTAGTGTGTTTATTTTGGTAAAGTTAGAAAACCTTGATGTTGATGTGTAATTTATTTTCTTTAGGGGAATATTTAGCTATTAGAGACCATTATAAACTAGCTTTTTTTTTTTTTTACTTCAAACGTAAGCTTAAGTACTTTTTTAAAAATTATCACCTTTTAAAAAATAATTACCACTTTTTATTTTTTATTTTATTTTTTTAAATTTTTTATTTTTTAAAGTTTTATTTTTATTTATTTCACACAGAGATAGAGAGTACAAGTAGGCAGAGCAGCAGGCAGAGGGAGAGGGAGAAGCAGGCTCTCTGCTGAGCAGGGAGCCGGATGTGGGGCTCGATCCCAGGACCCTGGGATCATGACCCGAGCTGAAGGCAGCCACTTAACTGACTGAGCCACCCAGGCGCCCCAATTACCACTTTTTAAAGTTAATTTCAGAGACTAATTTTTAAATAGAATTTTAGAATTTAAAATATTTCTGAAATTTTTTTAGTTTACAAATTAGTTCTAGCTATTGAATCAGATTATACATTGAAATTATTACTTTTTTGTATAAGCGAATTGATAATAACTTCTTTTGTGGTTGTCTCATACACACACACACACACACACACACACACACACACACACATTCTCCCTCCTGCGCCCCCTCCCCCAACTAGAATAGAAGCCAAGACTTATTTTGAAAAGCCAAGACCACTTTTAGCCACTTTTATCAGCCTTTCTGGGTAAATTCAGATGTCAAGTGAAAAGTGCATGTGTAAGGATGCGGTGATAGGGAAAGGCTTATAGTATGAAACTTAATGATTGAGAAAGGCCACAGACCCTTAGCATTTTGTGGATCAAAATTTGGAATCCCAATCTCAGGAGTTGCACACTTTGAGGTATAACTGACATTGCTCTGATGCTCGGAAAACAGACTTATGTTGCTCAATTTCTTATTGGTGTGATTGGGAAGTTCTAATACAGAGGCTAAATTTTTTTTTTTTTTTTTGCATTGTTTTTTTTTGTTTTTTTTTTTCCCCAAATACTTTTATTTTATTTTTTCAGTGTTACAAGATTCATTGTTCAGAGGCTAAATTTCTAAATCCTATTGATACTAGAAGGCTGCTTGCTGAAGTTATCAGGATTTATTAAGGATCTGTATGGTTGAGGCAATACAATACTTTTATGTAAAGTAATTTTTGCTCATACTTGATGATGAACTTCTTTAAGTACTACCTCTTCAACTCTGAAGCAGCTGTCCATAGTCTCTAAAATGATTCTTTTAGCTACCTTTGATTTTGATTAAATTTAGGGAAAAAAGCTTTTAGTAGGTCTCAGTTTTCATTGATGACCTGTAACTCCCAGTTAAGGAAGGCATGGCTCTGTGCCCAAAACAAAATTATGAAAAAACTACAGACTTCAGCATTGAATTTATGGAGAGATTCTAGGGAGTCATTTTCTTTTAAGAAAAATTAAGACTACTGTGTTGAGTCAGTTAGAGCATCCTGTGTGTAAGTTGATTGGCTAACCAAACACAGGTATTTACTGTGTGCTGGACTCTTCACTGAGTATGGTGGAAGATGCGAAGAAACAATGCTTCCCACTTCATCCATCTTGCATATTGCTGTGAGACTTTTTATTCCAAGGTGTAGGTTTTGCCCTAGTTCCTAGGACAAAACTTGCATTGACTCTTAGGTAAACAAAGTCAAATTTTACACTTTGCCAATTGTATTAGCTGTTTATTGCTGTGTAATAAATTTCTGTCAAATTTAATATTTTAAAGGAACAGACATTTGTTACCGCAAGAGGTTTCTGAGAGTCAGGAGTGGATAGGCTTAGCTGGGTGGTTCTGGCTCAGGGTTTCATGAGGTTGCAGTGAAAAGGTTGGCCAGCACTGCAGTTACCTGAAGACTTGACTGGGGCTAGAAATGGCTCACTTATTGTAGCTCTTGGCAGGATGCTTCAGTAACTCACCAAGTCAATATCAGTTTGTGTGTCCTCATAACATAGCAGCTATTTCCCCTCAGAGCAAGTGATCTGAGAGAGAAAGGAAGAAGCCACAAAGTCTTTTTATGACCTAAAATACTTGCTTATTTTTTTATTCTTATGTTTTCATTTAGCAGATGAGTTTTTCCTATATTTTTTTCGCTCATACCCTGTTACACAATAAATCCTTTAGATTTTGTTCATTAAGGCCACCTTTCAAAACCTGTCAAAATGCCACAGTAAATCATGGCTTTTAATTTCTTTTTCCTTTTAATTCCTATAGTTGTATTTTTTAATTTTTTTCCTCCCTGCTTATGGCTCTATTCTGTAGGTGGTGGGATATAGAATATCTCTACAGCTGTATACAGAGCATGTAATCCGAGTCAGTCTGAATTCAGATCTTTGTATTGGCTGCCTTTATTATGATTTTAAGTTAAATCTTTGAGCCTTAGTTCCTTAACTGTGAAAAAGAGTTAGGTTTTACCATGAAGATATTGTATTCTAAGGTACAAATGAATTCTTATTAGAGCCCTATGAACTTTTCTGAAGAGTCCATGTTATTTGAATTCTTGTTTCATCCTTTGTTGTACAGTGGTATTTTTGAGAGCAGGGACAGTTTAGCTCATTTAGATCTAAACACAGTACCTTGGATATGGTGAGTACTTAATTATTAGAATTAAATTGAAATAGCAACAATAGAATTTATATAAATAAAGGAGACTATAAACTGAGGGCCAGGAATTAGTGCTTTTGGTTGGATCATCATATTTGGTATTGATAAGTTTAAAGTTATTAGGTCAGTATACTCCAATAAAGCCCGTGAGATCCGATGCAAAATTTCATATGATTTCTCTGAGAAGATGTCAACAACTTCTATCAAATTTTCAAGAGTTTGGTCTAAGTTAAGAACTACGAATTTAGGGGCGCCTGGCTGGCTCAGTTGGTGGAGCTTATGACTTGATCTTGGGCTCATGAGTTCAGGGCCTTTGTTGGGAGTAGCGTTTACATAAAAAACAAATTAAGGGGCACCTGGGTGGCTCAGTCTTTTAAGTGTCTGACTCTTGACTCCCCGTTTCCGCCTAGGTCATGATCTCAGGGCTGTGGAATCCAGCCCTGTGTGGGGGCCTCTGCACTGAGTGTGGAGTCTGCTTGAGATTCTCTCTTCCCTCTGCCCCTCCCCCTGCTCACATGCACGTGCCCCCACAAATAAATAAATAAAATCTTAGAACAAAACAAAAACAGTTTACAAATTTAGAGGAGATCCAGAGGTGCATAATAAATGTTAATTAAATGGTGTGGACAAGTCTATAAGAAAAATGTTGGGACAATTGTGAAATTGTGAATTTCTGTAAACGTATTTTTATAAATGAGTTTGAGTATGGAAAATCTGAAATGGATAGTCCCCACAGGGTTTTTTTTTTTCCTAAATCGTTGTTTGTTTGCTTTTTAAAATATATTACTTATTTGACAGAAAGTGAGTTAGAGAGTGAGAGAAAGCACAAGCAGGGGAGCAGCAGAGGGAGACGGAGAAGGAGAAGCAGGCTCCCCACCGAGCAGGGAGCCCAATGCTGGGCTCAGTCCCAGAACCCTGGGATCATGACCTGAGCTGAAAGTAGAAGGCACTTAACCGACTGAACCACCCAGGTGCCCCTCCTAAATCATTGTTATGAAGCATTTACTGTATAAAAATGCGTAACATTTTATCAAAGTTAAGTGGACATTTTGAAGTTAAGGAGAAAAAGTGTAGGGAGAGTGGTGGTTTAAGACTGTGATTTGAGTCAGAATGTGTGGGTTGAATTCTGGCTTTCACTTAGGGTGACTATGGGACAGTTATTTAAGTTATTTACCATCTTACTATTCAGGTTTCCCATCTGCAAAAGGGGGACAGTAATAGTTATCCTGTAAGGTTGTTATGGGGATTACATGTAGAGTATTTGCCACACAATCTATTTTATTTTATTAAAGATTTTATTTATTTATTTGTCAGAGGGAGAGAGAGAAAGGGCACAAGCAGGGGGAGTGGCAGGCAGGGGAGAAGCAGGGTCCCTGTCAAGCAAGGATGCCGGACTGATGCTGGGCTCCATCCCAGGACCCTGGGATCATGACCTGAGCTGAAGGCAGAGGCTTAACTGACTGAGCCACCCAGCTGATGGGAGGAGTTTTTAGAAAGCCTAAATGAAGCATAGGAAGAAAAGAGCCTACCGTATTCAGACTTCGTGCTTAGGTCAGAGGATTCACATTGAAACTGGGAAATAAGAATGGCTAAAGTGAGATTTTTTTTATGCCAATAACAGATGTGGGCAGTTTTTTAGTGTAGGTTTCTTTTTGCCTCTCCCCAGCTTCTCTTTGTAACTCCTAATCACATTCAGGTTTTATCTCAAACATTTTCATAGGCAGACTATTCCTGATTTCTTTGTTAGACACAATGCTAGCACTCCCAACTTCTTCAGTTGCCCTTGTTACAACTTGAATTATTTACTGTCTGTCTCTTCTGCTAGAGTTTATTCTGCCTGAGAATTGGAATCATGTCTCTTTGATCATTGTTCTATCCACAGCACCTGGCACAGTGCCTGAAGCTTATTTTAGGTGTTCCTTTTTTTTTTTAAGTATTTTTTAAAGTAATATCTCCACCCAATGTGGGGCTCAAATTTAGAACCCCAGGATCAGGAGTTGCACGCTCTACCGACTGAGCCAGCCAGGCACCCCTTAGGTATTCTTAAATGTATTTTGAATGAATGATGAAACTCCTGTGTTACAGGAATATGTGGCAAAGGTAGAGAGGAAATTTTGGGAGCTGGGAGACCAATTAGGAAGTGGTAGGAATAGTACAGGTGTGAAATGAAGAGATTTGAACTAGAGTACAAGTTGGGGAAAAAGTCATGCTTAGGAAACTAAATCAAAGAAAAGAAAAACTAATTTCCTGAGTGGCTTATAAGAAAAATATTATGTTATTATTTCTGAGTAAAATGTTTTTTTCTTGAGGATTTCATTGGAACAATAGCTTGCTTATTTTTCCAGACACATCCATAACTAAAATAACTCAAGGAAAAGTTAACCTTAACTTAGAAGGAATTATAATTTAACTTCTCAGAAGTTGTTTCCCTACCTGTAAAATAGCATATCTTAGTGTTGTGATTAAATGAGATGGAATATGTAAAGGGCCTAGGGCTGTATTTAATTCATAGAGTTATTTATGCTTCCATTTCTTATGCAGATAGATGTGGAAAGTAAACTTCAGTGAGAATAAGTAGTTGATACTATAGTACTGGCTTTACTAGAGACTGCTTGCAAATAATTTCATTTCTCTGAACTTCAGATTGATTTTTTCTTAAAAGTGAGGGTTTTAAACAATATAAAATAATTGGAGTTCAAATGTGATGATTCTGATGTAGACTTGGCAAATGCTCTATTTTATCCTTTCGATAACCCAGAATATCGCAAGCATGGCTGTGCTATATCCAGAATCTCAAAGATACTTTACATAGTTTCTTCTGGGTTCAAAAATCACCATAATTTATGGTGTTGTATTGAAATATCCATTTGTGTTTGTCTTTTTTAGGCTATAACATTTTTAAGAATTAAAATCTGGTTCTATTTATTTTTATACTTCCGTTACTTACCAGCTGTACTCACCTATTGCACTGCCTGTATTCGGAACTCAATAATTGGTTGAATTCGACTGAATGTGGATGTACCTGATACATATATCTTCTTTTTCACTATCATGACTGTATGAAACCGGAAGGAGAACCATTCTGTGCCTTGTATCTTCCCCAGTTCTTTTTTTTTTAAAGTTGGTTTACTTATTTAAGTAATCTCTGCACCCGGTGTGGCACTCAAACTCACAACCCCAAGATCACAACCCCTGCTCTTGTGACTGAGCCACCAGGCACCCCTTCTCCCATTTCTTCTTAATAGCATATGTAGAAACAGTATTTGAAAAAAGTTGTGATTTTTGAAAAAATTTAAAAAGCAGACTTCCCCAACTAATATTTTGTTTCTCAACAAAAAATAAATTTAGATGCTATTTTAGGAGAAAACTCCTATTCTGTACTTTATGAATCTGAGCCTCTTGAGCTTATTGGAAGGATTTTATGAAGTTCAGTTCATTGCATCCTCACAAACAACTAATGAGATAAGGAAGTGCAGACATTAGAACTTGCCCAGAGTTAACACAGCTCCTTGAGAATGCAGGCAGTCCTGGTGCTAGGTGTGCTCTTTGCTACCATACTGCCTAGGTGACTCTTGTAACCAACCTTGACTGGGGAAGTTTAATTAAAACACTATTAAGTCAGTGGCTAGTTTAAATCCACCTGTCTCTTTTGCAAAGAATAACTTAGGAGCTTGAGTTCATTTACATTTCTGGGCCTCATTTTCATTGATAATTATAATATACATAGCCTAGATTCCTTTTAAGACTACGAAGTATAAAAGTTGATTTTTAAGTATTTTAGTTATTCAGTCTTTAGGGGAATAGAGAGTCTTTATTGGCATTTTATTTAAGTTTAATGCTTTTTAAAGTCCCTGTCTTGCTTTCTGGTTTTCATTTATTTTTCAAATTTCTAGGAAGATGAAGTGTTACTAATTAGAGAAAATATAGAGACTTTAGAAGGGTATTTGTATTTCTCAGTAAATACATTTACTATATCATTGCTAAATTATAAAATTTTTGTCATTACTTTTTCTTTTGTCATTACTTTTTATAAATATTTCTTAAAGTACCGAGAGTGAATGAATCAGCAGTAGCAGTAGATTTTTTAGTGCTTTACATTCATGTTGGCAGTCATTTGAACATGTCTTTTGAGGCGTTGAGGACTCCTGTAGATATTTTTGCCAGAAGTGTATGTACTGAAATCATCTGATAAAATCATTTTTATGATTTAACACTAGCTTAAAAACAATAAGTAAATGTGATTGTTTCTTGCAAAATGGGTCTTAGTCTTCATAGCAGATTTTTTTTTACATAACATCTTTACATATAGGCATTTCCCTGGAAATTTTTTTGAAGGTAAAAGATTAAAAGAAAAGAAGGTAAAAGGTAAGTCCTTATAATGTAATTACATTGAAATAGAATGTTTCTAGTATTACAGTCTTTTTAAAGGTAATTGCTTGTTGATCTGTTCTTAAACTGCGTGAAAAATGTGGGTGGAGTAATCTTAAAGAGCAATAGACTAGAAACGAGAAGCAAATTTAAAATGATGTGCACAGTGGTAATATAAGAATGCAGCCTACTTGTTTTCCATAGGCTATATTTCATCATTGTTGCATAAAGTCCCTTTTGACCAATTTAGTGAATGCTGCTGGGTCTTGGGGAAAAAAAATCTTTTGTTTTTATTCAGAGAAATAATTGTAGGGATGGAGAGTAGTCTTTTTCTTGATTAGAAAAACCCATTTTAGCTTTTTAAATTACAGTGATAATAGCTTGTAATTACAGTAACAATAGTAATAATAATATCTTGGTTTTGGCTAATAATTTTTAGTGTGCCTCCAATTAATTTTTATGATTATCTCAGTATGACAAAGCCATATATTTTACTTGCCTTAAAAATCCTGCTTAAATTTGTCACTAAAAGTATGTGAGCATTTACCATGCGCAAAGCTACACTACCTAGGCTTAGGAGTTTACTCTAAATGAGAGACTTTTAGGTGATTCATGGTACAAATCAAGCAGATCAGAAGGAAGCAGAATTCTTTCCACCTTAGGCGAGTAGGGAGGGCCTTAAGGAAATGTGACTTGAGCATATGTAACATATGTGATAGAACAAGCACTCTTCTTTACTTTTTTTCTTTTTTACTTTTTTTTTTTTTTTAAAGATTTTTATTTATTTGTGTGTGTGAGAGAGAGAATGCTAGTGGAGAAGCATGGGGAGCCTCCAGCGGCAGCAGGAGAAGCAGGAGCCCTGCTGAGCTGAGCAAGGGTCTGATGTTGCTGACCCCAAGACTCTGGGATCATGACCTGAGCCGAAGGCAGGGGCTTAACTGACTGAGCCACACAGGCCTCCCTTTACTTATTTTTTCTGATTGCTTCTGAGTTTAAAGGTCTAAAAGCCTACAGCACCATAGCAGTTTGGAAGGCAAAACCAGGTGGCCTTACAGAAATCTGATTTGATCTAAATTCCTTAACCTCATTTAAAACCCAATTTCTAATTTACTATTTTTTTTTTTAAATGATGGTGTTTGATTTTTTAAAAAAATTTTATTTATTTGAGAGAGAGAGAGAATGAGAGAGAGAGAGCACGAGAGGAGAGAGGTCATTGACAGAAGCAGACTCCCCAGCCCAGCAGGGAGCCCGACGTGGGACTCAATCCCGGGACTCCAGGATCACAACCCGAGCTGAAGGCAGTCGCTTAACCAACTGAGCCACCCAGGCGCCCCTACTATTTGTTCTTGATAAAGAAAATCCAAAGTGACTGCCCCTTTGTCCCTAGAAAAATGAATATTTGGAGTTCAATTTTATGTTGACACTGTTAGGCTCCTATCTGTTATAGTGGCTCAAGTTCTAAATTCGGGACAAGTGTTGCTTTCTGTGACCTTGAATTAATTTTTTTATGAAGCTAATTAACTTGGAGGAATCTTTTTGTTGTTGTTGAGAGAGAGGAGGCAGAAGGAGAGGGAGAGAATCTTAAGCAGACTCCTTGCCCAGCTCAGAGCCAGATGCAGGGCTCTATCTCACAACCCTGAGATCATGACCTGAGCCAAAATCAAGAGTGGAATGTTTAACCAACTGAGCCACCCAGGCGCCCCAGGAATCAAATTTAATAATAGCTTATCTTGTTAGCAAGACTGTCTACCTCAAAGAATCAAATTATATGTTAACGTTAAAATATCTTTTGTGTGTGTTTTAGATGTACAAAAGCAAGGAAACAACTTTTTGTATGGGCATACCAAGTGAAACTGTTAGCTATTTTGACATATGATAAGGGCTGCATTCCAGTATTTCTCAAATTTGTGGTTTGCTCATATTTTCCTTTGTATAAATGTGGCAGCTGAGTTGTTTGGCGTTAGTGTTTTGTATTTTTTTTTTTTTTAAGATTTTATTTATTTATTTGACAGAGAGCAAGAGATCACAAGTAGGCAGAGAGACAGGCAGAGGGAGAGGGGGAAGCAGGCTCCCCGCCTAGCGGAGAGCCCGATGCAGGGCTCAATCCCAGGACCCTGAGATCATGACCTGAGCTGAAGGCAGAGAGGCTTTAACCCACTGGCTTTAACCCACCCAGGCACCCTAGTGTTTTGTATTTGTGTGACTTTGGGTAAGTCACGTAATTTCTGTGTCTCAGTCTCTTTTATCTGTTAAGATGAGGATACTAATGTACCTATCTCATGTGGTTGTTGTAAACATTAAATGAGTTAATACATGTCAAGCATTCTTTCAGTTACTATGGCTGCATGACAGCCAACTCCCAACATTTAGTGATTAAAAACAATTTTATTTTGCTTAAAAATCTAAAATCTGAGCAGGGCTGGGTAGGGTTAGATCGTTCCTGCTCCCCTTGGTGTCAGTTTAGAACAACAGCATAAAGGCTGGGAAATGTAATCACCAGCAAACTCACTTACACACTCACCTATCTGTCACATGTGTGGTGCCTGGGCTGAGAAGACTGAAACAGCTGAGACTCCCTGGCATCTCTCTCTAGCTCTGTGTATGCTTTTCACGAGGTCTCTTGAGCATAGTGGTTTCAGGGGAGCCAGATTGCTTAATGTGTTCTGGTCTCCCAAGCTGTGTGTCCCAAGAGTGAGTCAGGCTGAAGCTGTAGTATTACCTTTTATGACCTCACCTTGGAAGTCTTGCATTATCACTTTTGCAGAGGTCTCAGGCTTGTTCACATTCAAGGGGAGGGAATAATGACCCCTCAGCACCTTATGCCATATTGTAAGAAGAGGATATGAGAAAGTGTCTATGGTATGGCCATCTTTGAAATACACTCCGTAAGTGTTAGCTGTAATAATATAGAATAGGAGCTCAGATTTAAATAGAATACCTTACTTTTGTGATGTAAATTTTGATTCAGTAAGTTATATGATTTTTTTTTTGTTAAGAGAAAGTCATAAAATGTAACAGGCAGGCAGTTCATAATTTTCTTGAAGTGCCTGTTTCTTTTAACTGCTTTAGTTTTGGCTTTCAATCCCATTGTCAATGCCTAGAATAAGGAGCAGGGCACAAAATTATAGTCCATTCCAACAAATGGGGGTGAGGAATAGTAGAATTTCACTCTTAAAGTTGTGTATTATCCATATAATATCGGGTATACAATGTATGCACTTTTCAAGAATACAGGCTTGTCCTAAATGCTTGGCACTCTTTTGAATTCTGGCCTTTAATAATTTTGATTATAAGCATGGGAGAAACATAGAGTGATCATTTTAGTAATGAGTGGCAATTTCATAGATGACAGGAACATCACCTGTTAGGCAAATAACTTACCTAGTTCAGTGATTAGATTAGGGATCCCTGGTGTGTGGATATAATGCTGTTTACATACAATTTGATAAATACCTTGAAAACTATGTATAGTATACATATTTCTATGTAAAGCTGTTACCAGTTAGAATTAAGCTAAGTTTATAATGCTTGCTCTGACCCTGTTAAATGTAAATGTGACTCACCTCAAAGTTAAGCAGTAGAACTCTTTGTATTGTTTTATGTCAGCCCTTTAATTTGTTACCAGTTCCCTAGGAGGGGAGCGCATGTAACAAGTACTGCTTGGAAGGTGTTTAATTGGGTAAGACATAAGGGTGTGATTTGCAGATCTAATTTTATGTAAATGGATATGTGGAGGCCTAAATTGGATCTGCAGTACAGATCTGCAACTTTGCTAATCAATGACATGTTTATAGGAAATTCTGATTTTTAAAGTTTTTTGAGTGACAAGAGTAAATTATACTTGCATTCAGATTATATACCCATATACCTTCAGGTCCCTGTTCTCAATCCTCCTTTAAAGGTAGACATTTCAGGGGCGTTTGGGTGGCTCATTTGGTTAAGCGTCTGCCTTCGACTCAGATCATGATCCCAGGGTCGTGGGATCAAACCTCATATTGGTCTCCCTGCTCAGTGGGGAGCCTGTTTCTTCCTCCCTCTGCCTGCCGTTCCTCTGCTCATGCTCTCTCTTTCTGTCAAATAAATAAAATCTTAAAAAAAAAATAAAGTTAGACATTTCAGTAACTTAGAAATTAAGAGCAGGAAGAAGAAAAGGACCCAAAGATACCAAGGAAAATCCACAATAAATACAAATGAATTTCCTCATAGGTAACTGAAAAGAAGGCTCTCGATAAGGCTTCTACTCATTGGACCTCAGATTCAGTTTCAAATTCAGCAGTTACACATAGAATAAAATGTAAATATTCCATCTCAGGAACATAATCTTTCCAGTCTGTTTTTAGAGAGTCATTTAAGCTTTGCTCCAGAACAGTGGTTCTCAAACCTTTTGCTTTTAAAAACCCCTTTGCTTTCTTTTTTTTTTTTTTTAATTTTATTTATTTATTTGACAGAGAGAGAGAGATCACAAGCAGGCAGAGAGGCAGGCAGAGAGAGAAGGGGAAGCAGGCTCCCCGCCGAGCAGAGAGCCCGATGTGGGGCTCGATCCCAGGACCCTGAGATCATGACCTGAGCCCAAGGCAGAGGCCTTAACCCACTGAGCCACCCAGGCGCCCCCACCTTTGCTTTCTTAAATGTTGAGGAATATAACTTAGACCTCTGTAAAGCTATTAAAAAAGTTCTTGAAAGAATTAAAGAACTTTTGTTTATGTGGGTTATACTTATCACTATTACAGGAGCAGAAATTAAGACTAAGAACTTTAGAAACATTAATTTAAAAGAACCAATTATATGTAACAAACAGTATTTTCTTTCTTTTTTTAAGGAGGTCCCTGTCCATTGTGGGGCTTGAATTCATGATCCTGAGATTGAGAGTCACATGCTCTACCGCCTGAGCCAGCCAGGCACCCCTAAACAGTATTTTCTTATCGTAGAATAACTTTCTGAGTTAAAAAAAAAAATTGAAGAATGATGTTGTTTTATATTTAATGTCTTTACTATCTGGTGTAACAACTAGTTTTTCATACCTACTTCTGCATTCAGTCTGTTGCAATGAATTGTTTGGTTGAACTGTGTGAAGACTATCTGGCCTCATACAGATATTTAGCTGGAAAAGGAAGAATATTTTAATAGCCTTTTTAGGCTATTCGATACAAGGGATAGTTGTTTTTGTTTTTTGTTTTGTTTTTTTTACAGTGTTTGCAATATGGAATCTGAAACCATATCAGTGAACTTTTTTTTTTTTTAAAGATTTTATTTATTCGTTTGACAGAGAGAAAGAGAGATCACAAGTAGGCAGAGAGGCAGGCAGAGAGAGAGGGGGGAAGCAGGCTCCCCGCTGAGCAGAGAGCACGATGCGGGGCTCAATCCCAGGACCCTGGGATCATGACCTGAGCTGAAGGCAGAGGCTTAACCCACTGAGCCACCCAGGCACCCCTCAGTGAACTTTTCTTATTCTGTTACGTGAAGACCATGGTCTTGTCCTCCATTATGATAATACAGCATCCATGTGTTGCTTCCTCTTTTCCTGTATCTTGTCATTCAGCAAACTGCTCTTTACTTTTCAGTGTTGGCAGCCCTGTCAACTGTGGTCATATCCACCACATATCCATGTTTTGCTTGAGAGTAATTTGAGTTCTCAAAGAAGGGTCTATTATATGTATGAGTGAGTTGGCCCTTGAATTCTCAGAGGAAATCATTTTCATAAAGTCTATGTACTTTAGATGTTGGGATAAAAAAGTCTGGTGTGCCAGGTAGTTTCTTAATGAGGAAAAGGGCCCATGGAAAAGAGGGAAAAGGGAATGTTGTTAGGTTGAAAATGTCTCATGTCCTCTAAATACTGCATTTGAATTTCTAACAGCATGTGTTTTTTTGAAACTTAGGGATTATCTGTTGTCACAGGGTGTGCATGTGTGTCTGAGTGTGTTTTTATCATTTTGCTATGGGAGACACTTCCTTACATAGTCTGATCAGTCTTACTTGGGTAATAGTGGTAAAAAATCTTTTAGAGTCTTACTACTTACACTGTTGTAGCAGTAGTGTCAACAAATAGGTGCTTGTTAAAAATACAGTATCTCAGGTCCTACCCCCAAATCTACCAAATCAGTATCTGCATTTACTAAGATTGCAGGCAATACATAGAATACTGAGAAACACTGCTTTAGAATTATTGTAATAATCTGAATAGTAAGAGTGCTTTTTCTGGCTTTGATTTTCATCCAGATACTAGGCTGCTTTTGTTCACGTTTTATAGAATCAGTAGGTGTTCATTGGGAAGGAGAACTAACTGAAAAATTTTAATATATTTACTATTCTAGGAATATTACAGGGTCAAGTGGAAGGAATGTCCCCTTCTTGTTCAGATCATCTTGATATCTTACTGTTATAGGAAGAAGGAGGACACTGTTTTCTGTGACATCTGTATCTAGCTTAGTGTCCTGTCAAAATTGAAATTAACTGTAACTTGTGTCCTGTGCTCTCCTGTGTCAGGACTGTTGACTTCATCAGTCTTAGGAATGGAGAGAACCGCTGGTTCCAGCATGGGTCTGGGGCCAAAAGGGAGCCTGGAGGCTTAGGATTTGAGCACTTCCTAGAAGTTGGAGGAACCTAAGAGGGGCTATATGGCAGGATTCCAGTTGGCCCTGCTAGGGAATGGGAGATTCTCTGGGTATGCTGCACATGTGTGAAGGTCTCTTGATCAAGTCTTCTAGGGCATGGGACCTGTCCCTTACGTCCTCTGCCACTGCATTTGCAGCTTAGTTGACATCGATGGACACAATTCATGCTCTTAACATCAGCATTATGCCATCTTTTTATGAGGATCTGTATCCACATGAAGTATTGTGTTTCAAGTGAACGATACTGCAAATAGACTAATTACCCAGTGCTTAGTGTTTATGGATATTTGGACTTACAAGGTTCCCCGTCTATGGTAAAATTAATAAGCAAAAGTACATAAAGCACTGTGTAGACAGTCTGTAGATTGCTAGTTGGATATATTACAAGTGGGAGTCTCTTAACCTTTACTTTGTCCAATTTAAGGAGAAAATTGGTTTCATTTTCAACTAATTTTGGACTTTTACATAAAAGCAGTACAGGTATGCGATTAAAAATTATACAAAAGGTATATATAGTGAAAGTTTCTCTCCTACTGACCCTCTCTTCCCTCCTCCAAAAAAACATGGACAGTGTTTTGTGTATCGTTTAAAATAAGTTTTCAGTTCTGAGGAACTGGGGAAAAAAAAAATTAAGTTTTGCCTTTAGAGGATAGCTGTGTCTTTATCTCCCTCCCTGACCTAGATATGGGAATTAGAGCATTACTACCCTGCGTTTCTGTGTGTGTGTGTGTGTGTGTGTGTTTATGCTTTGCTATACCTTAGAGATTATATCACAATAAGTCATTGAGATTTATTTCTTTCCCTAAGATTGTTTATAATTTGAGTGTGGTTGGTTGTTCACTTTAAACTATTAATATTTTATTTGCCTTTGGAGTTAATTAGTATGGTTTACAGAAGTATTGAGTTTTATAGTTAAAATGTTTTAAAATACATGAAACAAGCAATAAGAAAAATAGGTAACCAACCATTTAGTAGTTAAGGGCCTCGTGAAACTTGAAATTTCTAAGGCTTAAATTAAAATCGCATTTCAGTGTAGAAAAGCTGACATACAGTTTATGCAAAAAACCATAAAATATGAATAAATGTTCAGGTATTCAAGAGGTGATTTGCATTTGGGAGTTTAATAGAGATTACAAAGGAAAAAAAACCTAATCTCTACACCCAGTGTGTGGCTGAATTTTACAATCTTGAGATCGAGAGTCACATGCTCGACTGATTGAACCAGCCAGGTGCCCCAAGATTACCAAGTTTTCGAATGAAGTTTTAGAGTTTTTAGAATATATATATTGACTGGTAGATAGCCAGATGAACTTATGTGAACATTCTTTAAAGGGAAATCTGAGACATTTTTCATGTCTGAAGCATCCTACAGAAACATTTTTGGTATTTATTTTTTTAAAGATTTTATTTATTTGAGAGAGAGAGAGAGCATGTGCATGGGGGGGGAGGGCCAGAGGGAGAAGCAGACTCCTTGCTGAGTAGGGAGCCTGATATTGGGACTCAATCCTCCGGGGACTCCAGGATCATGACCCGAGCCGAAGGCAGTCTAACCAGCTGAGCCACTGAGGCACCCTTGCTAGTTTTTTAAAATGGGTGCATAGGGTGTTAGACACAAATCATTATTAAGCTTACTTATTAATAAGGGGGGAGAGAAAAAACAAAGCAAAGCTTATTTAATAAGTTAAAATTTATTTTGACTTTTACATATGAGCAAATAAGTTTGTGGTTATAGGTGAATGTTCTTATTTTTAGAAGGTGTGTGCTGAAATAATTGTGGTTGAAGTATCATGTTTGCAACTTGCAGATGATTGAGGAAAAAAAATACAGCAAATAGGACAAAATGAAAATTGTGAAGTTCAGATTTAGATACACTTTTCTGTGTCGTCTAAATATTCCGTATTAAAAACTTTATGGAGTAGGGAATCATACCCCTTAAAAGTTAAATTAATATAACTTTCATAATTTTTGTTACTTAAATTATAAGCAGATACATAGCTTTTGATGGATTTTAGCCTGCAAACATTCTT
>CM052897.1:77711658-77769942 GCA_028534135.1 Potos flavus | reverse complement strand
CATTCAGAATTACTTCTATTACTTTATTTCTACTAATATGTGATTTTCTTTTTTTTTTTTAATTTTTTTTTTTTAAGATTTTATTTATTTATTTGGCAGAGAGAGAACACAAGTAGGCAGAGAGGCAGGCAGAGAGAGAGGGGGGAAGCCGGCTCCCCGCTGAGCAGAGAGCCCGATGTGGGGCTCGATCCCAGGATCCTGAGATCATGACCTGAGCCAAAGGCAGAGGCTTTAACCCACTGAGCCACCCAGGCGCCCCATATGTGATTTTCTTAATAAAAGAGTTACTAATATGTGATTTTCTTTAAAAAAAAAAAAATTCAGGGCCAGGAAAAGACATTTTATTTGGACTTCAGTAAAATCAGGGAAACTTTGATTGGACCCAGTTTTCTCTCTTTTGCTCGTTTGTTTATTTATTTATTTTAAAGATTTTATTTATTTATTTGTCAGAGAGAGCACAAGCAGGGGTGGCAGGCAGAAGTAGGCAGAGGGAAAAGCAGGCTCCACACTGAGCAAGGAGCTCGATGGGGGACTTGATCCCAGGACCCTGGGATCATGACCTGAGCAGAAGGCAGATGCTTAACTGACTGAGCCACCCAGATGTCCCTGCTTTTTTATTTAGAAGAGAAAATACAGCACAATTTCCCAAACTTCTTTGAGATGGAGAGAGGTGGGCTATGACAAGCAGTTGGATCCTCAGATTAGTAGTAGAGGAAAAGATTTTGGATTAATAAGTGATGTGCAGAACTGTAAAGATACTCTTGATTCTCAATTATTTATAGCTGGAAACTGTTACTTGATTTGTACTTTATTGCCAATTAAATAATTTCAAAGCAGTATTGTTTTCTAATAGAAAATATGGTTAGTATGCTTTGTATGGAGCAGAATGTCAAGTAGTAATCTTAATTAAGTATTTATAAGATCATATTCATGTTAGTGAATTTCTAGGAGTAACACAGCCTTTTTTCTTCTTTTGTAGCATAAGCAGTACTATAATGGATGTAGACAGCACAATTTCCAGTGGGCGTTCAACTCCAGCAATGATGAATGGACAAGGAAGCACTACTTCTTCAAGCAAAAATATTGCCTATAATTGTTGTTGGGACCAGTGCCAGGCTTGCTTCAACTCTAGTCCAGATCTGGCAGATCACATCCGTTCCATACATGTAGATGGTCAGCGAGGAGGGGTTGGTTTTGTCATTTCTTTTTTTCACTCCCTGTTTTCATTAGTTCTGTTAATTTATAATTGCTAGTTAGGCTTTTTTTCTCAAAGTAAATTGGGATTGTTTTTACACAGGCTTTATTTTTTCACAATTTTTTTCTTTTGTTTATTTCCCACACACTTGATGGAATCAAATAGAGTACATATTATGTGTTGGATTTTAATTTGCCTTTAGACAAAATTAGACTTTCTAAAATGTAGTGGGAAGAAATTCAATTTTCTAAAATATAGTGGTAATATTAGACTTTCTAAAATGTAGTGGGAATATAATAAACGAATGCTGCTTATTCCAAGTTTCTGATGTTTTAAGTTGAGGACATTTAGGAGTTGGCACTATCTAGGATTTCTTTTGTTAGAGTGGTCCTAAATTATCTCTGATGCTGAAATTAACTGGAGAGATTATTGGTACCAGGATTAATATATAGGGTTCTGTTAAATGACAACTTGCATTCTTATTTGTGAATGAGAACTGATCGTCTTTTCCGAGGTTTTAACAGAGCTGGCTTAGATAGAAAGTTATGATAAGTGAGTATTGACCTATACCCTTTTAGGAATACATTGAATTGTGTCAGTTTATATAATTTTTATTGGATAGTGAATTAAGAGCTAAGTAAATTAGGTGAGTCAAAGTGTAATGGATCAAAGTATTATAATGTTACTTATAATTTTTTTCAACTTTACTAGGTTTGTCTTGAATAGTTACCACACTTTAGTGCATTTTCCAGAAATTAATGTCACATTGTAAGTACAGATAATCTTTAGGCCACAATTTCCTATCAGCCTGCCACCACTGTTGAGATAATACCGATATTAAAATGGTTAAGATCATTATGGTTTAAATAAGTGGGTAACTATTTCCAAGGTTGCATTGATATTTAGATTGCATTACTGATCTTTTTTAAAAAAACATGCAACCGCATAAGCATCTGTAACATTTTAACCAGTGGTATTTGTGCATTGGAATTTCTTTTAAGAAATCTTTGCCATTGTCACAATATGTTGTGCTGTGTCAACAGTCTTTTGATTACTTAAATTTGATAAGTAAAGATTTGTCTTAATAGAATCTTGATTTTGTTGACAGATGGTATATTAATGAACTTTGCCCATCATATGGAATTTTCACTTTCTAACCCAGCCCAGCTCAATGGTTAGGTTACTTTTGTAATAGTCTTTCTTTCTTTCTCACATATTTCAGATTTTTAGGGTGAACTATCAACCAAGTTGGTTTCCTAGTTATTACAGAGTTGCCTTTTGTGAGTCAGTACTTGATGTCATTTGGTATATCTCAGTAAGATAGCCTTTTGAGCCATGGCATGATGCTTTTTTAGTTATGTTACTTAGCAACTATATATGGGATCATCAACCGTGTAGATTACTGGGCTTCTCTTAGGTGTGGGAGAATTTCACATTTCTAACTGTTGGATCCTACATGTTGAGGAGTGGTGTACAGCCTTATGAGAAAGTTTTTAGCCTTTTAAGGATCTGTAGAAAAAATGGAGGTGCAGACTGAGTGTATCATGTAATCACTGCAGATGTATTTACTTTATTGATATCAAAGAGCTAGGCATGAAGTCTTGTATTTCTATAAGTATAAACTTGCAAAAATGAACGTCCTCACCCCCATGTCATTTCTTGAATGCATATTCATAAAATTACTTTATTGTAAGATTGTCTGGCTAATTTTAAGATTAATGCTGTTTTGACCACAGAAAGGAGGACTGATCTTTGAAGGACATTAATTGCTGAACTAAAAATGTTAAAGAATCAGAGGAATGGAGAAAATACATTCAAATCACTTTTTACATACCAGTCATTGGTACATAGACTAAGCTTTCAGAATGAAAGTATGAATGAAACTTTGAAAACTATACACAACTATATAACAGGAAATCTTGATCTGGTTTTGTGCTTAAAATAGAGTGGGTGTTGGTTGGGACTTTTTTTTTTTTTTTGAATGGCCTCTTTGAAGGAAACTTTAAAAAAATGATTGTAACTTTTTAAACATACAGTTCAGTGGCGTTAAGTATATTCACATTGTTGTACAACCATCGTCACTATCCATTTCCAGAATTTTTTCAGTATCTCAAAACTGAAATCTGTACCCATTCAACAATAACTCCCTAATCCTCCCTTTCCCCAGCAACTAGTAACCACTAATCTACTTTCTGTCTTCATAACTTTGACTGTTCTAGATATCTCATATATGTGGAAAACAGCTGATTTTCATGACATTATTTTATTTTTTTAGATTTCTTATTTCTTTTCTTTCTATCCCACATGTTAAACTGTCTTGATGGAACAGAAACAAATGAGGAAAAAATTGGTACCTCTAGAGGATTTTATGTTTCTAATTATTAAAAGATGACAGTTTTATTGGAGCAGTAAGTTAGCAAGATCTAAATACTATATTAATCTTGTTCTTTTTCTCATCGCACTCTAATTGTCACCCTGGGAAAATAAAACCATCATGTAACAGCTTAGAAACTTCTTCCCCCCCCTTAAGCTTTTTGTGTTGCCATGTCACATGACTGTAATTATATTTGGAGGCTGAAATTGGATAGAGTTTAGCTTTTTCTGATCTTTTCATATATCAAAGTGAATATATTTCAAAAGTTAAACTAGCCATTTGAATACCAAATTATGAATGTAACTTTTATTTTTTTTAAAGATTGTTTATTTGGGGGGGGTACAGGGAGCGGGAGAGAGAGTCTCAGTTAGACTCTGTGCTGAGTACAGAGCCTGACGAGGGCCTTGATCTCACAACCCTGAGATCACTACCTGAGCCAAAACCAAGAGTTGGTTGCTTAACTTACCAAGGCACTCAAGCACCCCAAATGTACCTTTTCATAACAACACTTATGAAAGTGTTTGCTCTTATTTAAAATATAAAAACAAGCAAAAAAAAAAAAATTAACCCTTTTTTGTTAGGTATAGTAGAATTGTGTTCTTGGGGCCATACTTCTATGCATGACTGGATTTCAAAGACTAGACTGAGCTATTTTACTAACCAAATTTCAAATTCCAGTGTTCTCTTAATATCCCCTGAAGTGTTGGTAGGTGGGAAACTTCATCTTGTAGGATTTCAGTGGTTCAGTAACATCCATTAGTGTTCTGTTCTTTCTGTTTTACCTGTTTCTCATTTTAAAAACAGTTGCCAGAAAGAAATCTGTTTGTTTCTTTATGCAGGAGTTATTTTACATGTGTCATTTGATTAAGTTCATTTTTGTATTTGTTCTTGGGTGTTCGAGGGCAGAGGGCCCAAGAGAGATTTGGGGGGGAGGAATAATATTCAAAGACTTGAATAATGTCAGTTACCTCTGTATGCTATATAATGACATTTGTAGACACTCAGGGTTAAATTGGAATGCTCCTAGGAAGTGAAATCATTAGGTGGTCACTTTGAGTTTTGATTGCCTATTTGGTGTCTTCTGAACACAACATGAAATTGGTCATATATTTTGTAATAAAGAAGAAATACTTAATTCTTAAAATTTGAGTGTTCTGTTAAAGATTATTGTCCTCTGTTTTGTTAAATATCTTAGAGAAAATTGAAAATGTTCATTTCGTGTGGGTAAAAATAATGGAATACAAAATTATAACTGTCATTTTAGGTCTTAGAAGAGCAAACTGATTTGAGACAAAATAATTACATACAAAAATATTTTGTTTCTCTTCTGTTCGTTCACATCTTGTAAAAGAGTAAGCTGGGTTTTTTCTCAGAAATATTAAAGCTTAATGGAACCATGAAATCATCCAACCCCTTCCCGACTTTAGATGGTGTATCTTGTGCTTTATATAAAATCTTTTTGTATCATTTTACTGCAAAAGGAATCTAATTCCTTGGTAAACCAGTCCCTTTCCCCACCGCTGCATATAAATTCTATTGCTTACTGGCTCTATTTAGAATATACTTGGCTGATATTAATTTACCTTACTACTAACTGAATTTTCCTTATGCATACTTAGATACTGGCACGTTGCGTTGTATTCTTTTGCAGTAGATTTTACAATTTACTTAAAGAAAATTTTGTTGGATTCATTTGTACACTTCCAAGCATGAAATGTTAGTGGCCAGATAGGTTTAAGGGCATATATCTTTATACTGTCACATAAGCTGTCAAAGGTGTAAGCCATGAGTACAGTCAGAAAAATACTCTGGTACATTGGGTTACAGAAAGTGATGAAAGTGAAGGAGATTTACACTACCCTTGGTTTCCAGGTTTGTACCATTTTTCATTTGGGACATTTTGGAGGAGTTCCCTTAAGGTAAAATTGACCTATTCTGACAGTAATGAGGAAGGTTTTCCACAGGACTTCTCAGCAGAAAGCCCAAACCTCCCTGTAACATTGAAATTTTAGACCTCTACATCTTTTGAGTTAGGTCATTATAAATTTGAAGATTCTTTAGTAGTCCAGGAATATTCTTTTAATAACTGTGTGGTGTTTCTTTTCTTTTCCTTCCTTGCCTCCCTCCCCTTCCTTTCTTCCTTCCTTCCTTTCTTTTTTTTTTAAGACAGTCTGGCAGAAGAATTTGGTAGCAGTTATTTTGAGAAAGGGCTGCCAGTGTCTAATACAAACTCAGTTTTCCTGTTAAATAGTTCTTCTCAGAGAATATATAATATATAATCTTGCATTTTCATTGTATTTTGGAGTTAGCAAATGTGTGCTCATAATGTTGGATGAAAAAGGAAATGGAGGTTTAGATAAGTATTGCAACATTATATTGCTGCAAAGTGTGAAAGCTCTGGGTAGAATTCAGGTCATTTACTTTTGTGCTATTTCTGTTTTTTTTTTCTCTATTTTCTATTTTATTCTATTTTTAAAAAGATTTTATTTATATATTTGAGAGAGAGAGAGTGCATGGCGGGGTCGGGGAGCAGAGGGAGAAGGAGAGAGAATCTCTGAAGCAGACTCCATGCTGAGTGCAGAGCCTGACCCCCCCACCACTTGATCTCACCAGCCTGAAATCATGACCTGAGCCAAAATCAATTGTTAGACACTTAACCAACTGAGCCACCCAGGCTCCCCTATTTCTTTTACATCTAATAATAAACTTTATATAAGTCTGTCTGTCATGAGAGGCTATGAACCTCTGTGCTTCAGCATTCTAATTAATATAGCTAGATCTTAATTCATTTTAAGATGGTGTAGAGGAACCATGACAGATTTTATTCTTGAATAATTTCTTTTACATTTGGATTGGATTCCTATGTATTTGGTTGGTTTTATAATGAGAAAGTTTCAAAAAATTGGGTATGAAAACATTTTTCAAATACTGTGCAACTAGAAACTCTCAAGTTTGAAGAAAGACCCCTTTGTCAGATTTTGAACTCTTTTTTACCAAAGTGTCTTCCTAACATAGATTAGGAAAGAAATTCACCTCTTGAACAGTTTTGTGGTTTTTATGGATCCTTGGTGTGAAGTTCTGGTGCCTCTTTTGTTGTTGTGCAACTTTAGTGCTTCCTCTGCCCCTACCCCCACCCCCGGGAATTATTTTCCAAATATTTTACCCCATTATAGCTAAACATAGTTAACTTTGGTTTCTTTACACTTACTTCATTTCCTGTAAAATTCGTTAAGTTGAAGGTTACGGTTTTTCTTTGAACCCGAAGGTGTTGCTCTAATAATGTTACTAGACATTATTCCATCTAGAGTCTAGACCATACCTACTCAGTGAAGGCTATTATCTAGTGGAATTACAGTCTGCCATTGTCTCCATATTCATGTTTACTACTACGAAAAAAAATTAGAAGTCAGATTGTTGTAGCTCTCAAATGTAGTGGTTGGCTAATGTTAGGTAGGGGCAGTGTTTGAGTATTTACCTTAATTGTTTGAGAGTAGCTCAGCACAGAGGTTACTTAAGAGTTAAGACAGCAGAATTCTTCACTGTTATAAAAATTATTACATAAATTATGTTTTTTTTTCCAGTAACTTGCTTTAAGGCATTTTTCTTTATGTGGTATGACTTGTGAGAGAATTTTAAACCAACCTCTGATTCTTGTTTATTACTCAAATTGAATACTTAAGACTTAGAATCTAGTAGTCTTGAGTCAGGAAATGGATAGATAGCACTGATCATCTGCATGTGATTATTAAACATTAATGAATTAATTCCCACAACATAATACCTGTAGTTTTAAGAAATTTTTTCTTTTTTTCACTTTTTTTCCCACATTTATTTAAAAAGTAGCTTTTAATTTTGGGAACTTCAGGAATCATTTTATAAACATACACTAGGGTCAGGGATTTGAAGTACGAAGGAGGAAATGTTATGATTTCTATATGTGTTCAACTGAAAGAAATTAGCCAATCTGTACAGGAGTCAGGATATGTGATAACAGTCATGTCAAATAGCAAAAGCAGTATTGCCTTGTTAGACCTATCTGATATAAAAAGGTTTTGGTTTTCAGTAAAAATTCAGTTATTTTAGACTGTTGATTTCTCTAGGCTTTAAAAAAAAGTTCAATTTAATGATTGTTTCTTCAGTTTTGTGTGTAAGTTTATTCTGTTCTACATGTAGTAAAGTCTTCAGAGTGTCGCTCTATTTATAATTGCTCTTACCTTAGAAAAGAGCAGAGCCTATAAATGATTCTTTGAAGGTTATGATTACAGTGGATTCATACTCTTAGTGATGTTGAGGGACAGTTTTCAGTGTTCATTTTGATGGAAATAAAATGTTAGAAAACTGATATCTCATTAATAGGAAGATGATAAAGATTAGATTGTTAGCTGTTAGGTTAATACTTTCCAAACCCAGTTACACTCAATTACGTGACTCCAAGAATGTGGATCTATCATGATAGAGCATTTATGCCTATGGCTTTTGCAACTGGATTAATTTAACATTTTATATTAGATTTTGCTTCATAGGATAATTGGAAATAATTTTTAATGAATAGAACAATGTAAAAATGAGTATTAGTATGCAGTGAGAATAAGGAATCAAGAACAGAAAAATTTAATTTGGTAATTTAATTGCTTTACTCATTTTTTGAAGTTCATCTTCAAAAATTAATATTTGATTATTTTGATTTATTTTTATTGTTTCTTTATACTCTTATATTTTCCTGATATTTATAATTAATACATGCTTGTTCCTTCATGTAGTAAATATAAAAATAATGGTATAGAATCCTGGTTCCTTAGGGATGTATTATTAATATTTTGTATATTTCCTTCTCAATGGCGCTTTGGAGTTGGTTTGTCAGTCCCCAATGAAGGAATTGGACAGCAGCCTTAAGGCGAGAAAGGGTTAAAACCATGCCTCTCATACTCGGAAGTTCAGAAGTTTAAGCATTTCGATTGATTCATACGTTAATGGCTCTTTTTGTCAGTTAAAGACTTAAAGACTTGCAACGTGTTCATTTGAATTTACAAGGAATAAAACTGTTGAAATAAGTGATGAAAATTATTTTGGCTCTTCTTTTAACAGGTATTTGTTTGCTTATGGAAAGGTTGTAAAGTATATAACACTCCGTCAACCAGTCAGAGTTGGTTACAGAGGCATATGCTGACACACAGTGGAGACAAACCTTTCAAGGTAAGTAAACATATGTGAGTTGTTTTAACTTTTAGTTGATGTATTTCTTAATGGACATACTTTGGCCTTCTTAAAATATTTAAAAGAAACACTTGTGTAGACATTCCTGTGGATACATGGAATTTAAAAAATAGATGGAGATAAAAATAATTTAATCCAATTCTTAAAATTTGGAGAACAGAAAATAAAGTAACTAAGTTTAGGGTCTTCAAAATAGCTAATGAGCAGACCAGTTTGAATACCTGTCTTTAAAAATGGCTTTCAATACCTTGTGCTTTGTGTCCTCTCACTGCCATAGGTTTTAGTCTTTCTATTGATTATTATACAAAAAAGTGAAATTGTACAGCATTGAGGGGTTTGATTGTTTTCACTCAGTTTTGAGGTCATACTACTGAGCGTTTTTGTAAATTATGTGTCAAATAGATGTATTCTGAGAAATTGTATGAAGAGCTAGTGTCTATAAAAATCATTTTTCTATTTATCTTCATTAAAAGTTAAGCAATATTTTGGTTTTTAATTATGGAAAGCATATACCACAGAGGTTAAAAGTTTGTGTTTAGAGAAGTTTAATAGTTGTTAAACTCATAATCTACTGGCATGTAAATACTGTGCCAGAAACTTCCCTTGGGTTTCATTAGAGAAGATAATTCTTGTGGAACTGCATTTTAAAAATTACTCCTTTTTTTTTGGGAAAGATAATCTTTAACAAGTTAAAAAAATAATAGTTTACATTGAGAAATATTGCCCCCTTTTTTCTTGTTCCTTCACCAAATATGTATCACTATTACCAGTTTCTAGTGAATTCTTCTAGTATTTCTTAATGAAAGCATAAGCAGGCAAATATGTAGTTTCATTCTCCTTTTTTAAACATAATCCAGTAAACTCTATACTGTCTATGCCATATTTTTTTAAATGAGCTTTTTATTTTATTTTATTTTAAAGATTTTATTTATTTATTTGTGAGAGAGAGGGAGCATGACTGGCGGGGAGGGGGCTGAGGGAGAGGGAGAAGCAGACTCCCCGCTGAGCAAGGAGCCGGATGATGCAGGGCTCCATCCCACGACCCCAGGATCATGACTTGAGCCAACAGCAGATGCTTATCTGAGCCACCAAGGTGACCCTGAGCTTTTTATTTTAAAGCAGTTCTAGATTTACAGTAATATTACGAAGATCACAGAGTTCCCTTATGCCCTATACCAACTTTCCTCCACTGTTAATATCTTTGTTGCATATATGTGTACCTTGTTTTTTTAACTTTATGCTAGAGAGCTTTCTATATTTTTTCATAGAGAATGTTCTTTCAGTTTATTTAACCAAACGTGTATAGACGCTTGGGTTATTTCTAGTCTTTGGCTATTTTAAATAGTGCTGCAGTGATAAATCTTTGACCATAATGTCATTTTGTACATGTATAATTATATATGTAGGGAAAATTTCTAAAAATGATAAAAGAGGATGGATCAAGCCTATATAAGTATTGGTGATTTTGATAAATATTGCCAAA
This sequence comes from Potos flavus, assembly GCA_028534135.1. Taxonomy (NCBI): domain Eukaryota; kingdom Metazoa; phylum Chordata; class Mammalia; order Carnivora; family Procyonidae; genus Potos; species Potos flavus. The sequence goes on along the minus strand of CM052897.1, from coordinate 77,759,676 downwards.
TTGCCCACCCTAGGGGTTGTGCCTTCATCATCATTGTTAGAGCATCTGCCTTCTCAGTAGCCTTGCTAAGAAGGTGTTGTCAAACTTCTGGATTTTTGCCAGTCCACTACATGAGAAATTGCATCCTAATGTCGTTTGTTTGCTTCTCTTTCATTATGAGGAAGTTTGGGCATCTTTTCTTATGTTTAACAATTTGGGTTTCTTTTTCTTTCTTTCTTTCTTTTTTTTTTTTTTTAAGGTTTTGTTTTTTTATTTGACAGAAAGAGATCACAACTAGGCAGAGAGAGAGGGGGAAACAGGCTTCCTGCTGAGCAGAGAGCCCAATGCGGGTCTTGATCCCAGGATCCTGAGATTATGACCTGAGCCGAAGGCAGAGGCTCTAACCCACTGAGCCACCCAGGCGCCCTGTTGATTTATTTTTTAAAAAAGATTTTATTTATTTATTTGTCAGAGAGAGAATGTGCAGAAGCAGGGGGAGCAGCAGGTAGAGGGAGAAGCACGCTCCCCACTGAGCAGGGAGCCCAATGTGGGACTCCATCCCAGGACCCTAGCATCATGACCTGAGCTGAAGGCAGACACTTAACCAACTGAGCCACCCAGGCACCCCTCCTAATGGGATCTTTTGAAGAATAGTTTTTAATTTCAGTGAAATCTAATTTACCAACTTTTTTTTTTAATAGTTAGTGCTTTTTGTATTCTGTTTAAGAAATTTTTGCCTACCCTTAGTATATGAAGATGAAGAGGGGTGGTGCACCTGGGTGGCTCAGTTGGTTAAGCATCTGCCTTCAGCTCAGGTCATGATCCCAGGGTCCTGAGATTGAATTTCACATCGGGCTCCCTGCTCAGTGAGGAGTCTGCTTCTCCCTGTCTCTCTGTCCCTCCCCCTGCTTGTACTTTCTCTCTCTCTCTCACTCTCTCTTTCAAATAAATAAATAAAATCTTAAAAAAAAGAAAAGATGAGGGTCTTATAGAAAAGCTAAGAGTTTTGTCTTATGATCGTAGGGAAAATCTAGACTTTTATTTAAATATAATTTGTGTACTATAAGGTTTACCAAGTGTACAATTCAGGAGTTTTTTAGTGTATTCATAGTGTTCTGCAACTATCACCACTGTTTACTTACAGAATTAAGTGCTTTTGAGAGAAAGAAAAGGACGCATAAAAGAATGAGTGGATGATTTAAGGAGTAGCATTTCTTTTCTTTCTTTCTTTCTTTAAAGATTTTATTTATTTATTTGACAGAGAGAGAGATCACAAGCAGGCAGAGAGAGGGGAAGGCAGGCTCCCTGCTGAGCAGAGAGCCCGATGCGGGGCTTGATCCCAGGACCCTGAGATCATTACCTGAGCTGAAGGCAGAGGCTTTAACCCACTGAGCCACCTAGGCGCCCTTCCCCACCCCTTTTTTAAAAGATTTACTTATTTGAGAGAGAGCAATAGCCTGTGGGGAGGAGGGGCAGAGGAGAGGGGAGAGAGAGAATCTCAAGCAGACTCCCCACGGAGCACAGAGCACTCCATAGGGAGATCATGACCGAAGCCGAAATCAGTTGTTGGACAGCTAACGGACTGAGCTACCCAGGTGCCTGATGAGTATCATGTTTCATATATGTAGATGATACTTTACTGTGGCAATATGACGTATTTTTAGAACTGTTTCTGTAGATTGGTGAGCTTGGATAATCTAGAAAATAAATGTATAAGCAATTGGTTTCGAGAAGTTTTTCGTATCGACTGTTCTAGTATTTATTGTATAATGAATAAGGGGAAGGTAGGGGTCAGAAATAATCATGATTAGCAAAGGCTTTAATAATGCTATTTTGTGCCTTGCACATTACCTATGTATTTTATTGCATTACTTATTTTAATTTAATTCTTAAAATAGTCTTTGAAAAATTACTCTTGCTCTCATTTTAGGGATGAGGAGACTGAGGTAAGAAGAGATTAAATATTACCTTTTTTTTTTTTAAATATTTTATTTATTTATTTGACAGAGAGAGAGACCACAAGTAGGCAGAGAGGCAGGCAGAGAGAGAGGGGAAAGCAGGCTCCCCGCTGAGCAGAGAGCCCGATGTGGGGCTCGATCCCAGGACCCTGAGATCATGACCTGAGCCGAAGGCAGAGGCTTTAACCCACTGAGCCACCCAGGCGCCCCTTACTTTTTTTTTTTTTTTTAAAGATTTTATTTATTTGACAGGGAGAGAGTGCACATGTAGTCAGAGCTGCAGGCAGAGGGAGAGAGAGTCGCAGGCTCCCTGCTGAGCAGAGTCTGAGTTCAGGGCTCGATCCCAGGACCCTGGGATCATGATCTGAGCTAAAGTCAGATGCTTAACCAACTGAGCCCCACACAGTTACCCCTGGTTATATGCTATTCCTATGTGATAGTTTATCATATTTATATCAGTCTTTTTTTTTTTTTTAAGATTTATTTATTTTGAGAGAGAGTAGAGGGAGAGGGAGAGAGAGAATTTTCGAGCGGGTTCCCCATTGACCATGGTGCCTGATCTGACTTAATCTCATGATCCTGAGATCATGACCTGAGCAGAAGTTAAGAGTCAGAGGCTTAACCGACTGAGCCACCCAGGTGCCTTTAATTAGTCTTTTCTTTCTTTCTTTCTCTCTCTCTTTCTCTCTCTCTCTTTAAGATTTATTTATTTGTCAGAGAAAGAAAGCATGCATGAGGAGGGGCAGTGGCAGGCAGAGGGGGAGGGAGAAGCTGACTCCTTGCTGCAGGGAGCCTGATGTGGGTTTGGAGCCCAGGACCCTGGGATTACGGCCTGAGCTGAAGGCAGACACTTAACCAACTGAGCCATCCAGGTGTCCCTAATGAGTCCTTTCTTGATGGACTTTTTTGGTCCAGTTATCCCAATATAAAGAACAATGTAATCAATGAACATGTTTTTATAAACTGCTTTTGGGAGCTAATACAAATTCCTAGAAGCTATTTCACTAGTTCAAAGAGTAGATGTACAGGCTTGCTTTTGATAGGTATTATTAAATTCCCCCTCCAGAAAACCTGGTCCAACTAGCAATGTATATAATATAATGCTGTTTCCCCAGTCTTCCTAAAGCTTGGCAATAATTACTGACACTGATAATTGGCATTGTTTTATCTTTGCCCATTTGCCAAGCACATTTTTTTGATTACTAGCAAGATTTGAATATCTTTACATGTTCTGGCTATTGGTATTTTTTTCTCTAAATTGATTATTTAGTTGCTTTGCCCTTTCTTCGGTTGGATATTTTTCTTCCTGATTTATACCTGAATATTAAATGTATGTATTTCCTGCATATAATAGATACTTTGTCTGGCTTGTCATTTCTCATAAACTGTTCTGCCATCAAGAAGTTTCTGTGTAGTGATATTACCATCTATTTCTACATATATACATGTAGACATACGCAATGTAAACACAATGTAAATATATTTTTTTGTAAGTATATTTTTATATATTTGCATTACTCTTTTTCCTGTATTTTTGTATTTTTATTTATTTTTAAAAGATTTTATTTATTTATTTATTTATTTATTTATTTATTTTTTTGTCTGAGGCCCCCCCCAACCCTCGCCAGCTCCGATGCTAATTTTTAAATCATTTGCTTCCCCCCATCACCCTCCTAGCTTTTTGTGCTGAATTGACAGATAAAATCTTTTGGTTTTCAGCAAACATTCTGTGTAGTAACACAAAGCTTTAAATACCCTGTGCTGCTATCGTTCTTTAACTTGTCTTTGACATTTTGTATGTTTGTGTGTCTGTGTATTTGAAGCTTTCATGTTCCCTAGCCTTGGCAGCCAGTGTTTAGGATATTCTCGCTGACCAAACCTGGTAATATTTGACTATAAATAAGGATAATAACTTCAGTGATCATCATGATTCTAAAAGACAAAAAATGATTCCCTTTCTGCCCCCAAAAGAAAAACAAATTGGTCACCATCGGAGGCTGATAGGGATCTCATTATTTAGAAAGCTAGTAAGAATCAAGTAGTTCTTCCTTTACTTATATGAACTGTGCCACTGGGTGTCCAAATGCTGTGCTTGAATTGCATCTATGACCAATTAAATTAGAATATGGGGCATGCAGCCAGGCATTTGCTATAATGAAAAAAATTGAGTAACTTGGATGTGCACCTAGGCTTAAGAACCACTGTTCTACAAGGTATTTCTTTTATGGGGTGCCCTGTACTAAATAGCATTGCTGTGGTAAATGCTACCAGTTCAATGGTCTTCGAAAAGGGAAAAGAAAATAGAAGGACAAAGAGCTATGCTGTATGTACTGTGTGCATGTTGCATTTGGGATCTTGTTTTTATTGATGTAAACTTTCTTTTCTAGGCCTCCTTGATATCACATTTGCCTGTTCTTCATCCTTCCCACCCCTGTTTCTGAACTCATTGGCTGCTCTGTCTGTTCACCTTTGCTGGCTTCTGCTCTACCTGACTTCTAAATGTTGGAGAGTGCTCTCTTTTCTTCAAAGTTCTCACCCTAGATATCCTTTGGTTTTAAATACTATTAAATATTGCTTATATTCTGATTACTCTCAGATATTTATCTCTAGCCCTAACAATATTCCCTCTTGGATTCCAGAATGGAATAATTGGCGTGGATGTCTAATAGAGTATTTTGAACTTAACATGTAGAAAACCTTTTCATTTCAGACATGGTTCTGCTCTAGACTCAGGCTCTGGCTTTAAGAGCCCTGTATCATTCTTGATTCCTCTCTCTCTTTTTTTTTTTTTTTAAAGATTTTATTTATTTATTTGACAGAGAGAGATCACAAGTAGGCAGAGAGAGAGGGGGAAGCAGGCTCCCTGCTGAGCAGAGAGCCTGATGCGGGGCTCCATCCCAGGACCCTGAGATCAGGACCTGAGCCGAAGGCAGAGGCTTTAACCTACTGAGCCACCCAGGCGCCCCCTTGATTCCTCTCTCTTTTTTTTTTTTTTATAAAGATTTTATTTATTTGTCAGAGAGAGAGCACAAGCAGGCAGAGTGGCAGGCAGAGGCAGAGGGAGAAGCAGGCTCCCTGCCCATCAGGGAGCCTGACGCTGGGCTCCATCCCACAACCCTAGGATCATGACCTGAGCCTAAGGCAGCTGCTTAACCAACTGAGCCACCCAGGCATCCCTCCTTGATTCCTCTCTTAAAGAACTTCTCCTGTACTCTCATCAGTGCATTTAGCAAATCCTGTCAATTTGACCCTCCCAGTATATTCTGAATAACTACCACTTCTCTCCTTGCTCTTTTTTTTTCTTTCTTTTTTTTTGTCCCTGCTCTTTTATCCGCAATTATCATCTCTGATTCTGTTAGTCACTCAATTTTTTTTTTTTTTAAGGATTTTATTTATTAGAGCCAGCCAAGTGCGCATGAGTGGGGAAGGGGCAGAGGGAGAGGGAGAAGCATACTCCCTGCTGAGGACGGAGTCTGCTATGGGGCTCAATCCCAGGACCTCAAGATCGTGACTTGAGCCCAAGGCAGACACTTAACCGACTGAGTCACCCAGGCACCCTAATTTAATTTAATTAATTTAATTAATTTAATTTTTTAATTTAAAAATTAATTTAATTTAAAGTTTTACTTTAAAACTCAGTTTTAAATGCATGGTAACTCCTCACTCTCTCCAAATTAAAATCCCTGTTTCTTAGCATGATGCATAATAGGGTCTTAATATCTGTTATTTACCTGCTTTATTCATTCATTCCCTTACTATAATGTTCTATTTATACTATATACTATCTAAGGTTCTCAAATGGATCATGCTCATTGTGGTTTTGTATAGGCTGTGCTTTCTGCCTGGAATTTTTCAAGATTTTATTTATTTATTTGAAAGACAGCATGAGCATGAGTGGGGAAGGTGGAGCAGAGGGACAAGCCCACTCCCTGCTGAGCAGGGAGCCTGATGCAGGGCTCCATCCCAGGACCCTGAGATCATGACCTGAGCTGAAGTCATATGCTTAACGACTGAGCCACCCAGGCGCCCCTCCTTAGAATTTTCAAAAGCTTTTTATTTTGGAAAAATTTTAGATTTACAGAAAAGTAAGTTGCAAAGCAAAGATAGTACAGAGAGTATCCATATACCTTCACCTACTTTATTTCCCTGTGTTACCTCAGATTACTGTGGTACATTTGTCATAGCTGAGAAACCAACATTTCTACCTGGAATTTTTATTTTTCTTTAGATCACTTGCTAATAAATGCTACCTTATCTTCTGTGAAGCTGATGTTTTCTGCTCTGTGTTTCAGTTACCCCTTCTAGATTTTCATATTACTTAATGGGACTATATGAATAAGACAGTACTAGCAAAGATAGTCTCAGTATTATTGCATTCAAACACATTTGGAAAAAGAAAAACAAAACAGCGATTCCATGTTTCACATTTTAGAACAGCTACTTGACCACAACAGTAGCCAACATACATAGAGTATTTCAGTGGATTTGGGAGACAGATCATTTAACATTTGGTGTCCAACAACCAGATTTTTTCCTGATTGTAGAAATCAGAACATCGAAGTGGTAGCTTGAATTCAGGGGTCATTGTATGTGTTGGTGAAAACATGAACATTTGAACATTAAAATCACACTCTGCACCATGAGATGCTCATGTTGAGAGGAGTGAAAAGCCATTTGACGCAACAGCTCAAGTGTCTCTCACCTTGTTCTCTGTGATATATACCTAATGAATGGAATATTCATTAGATGGTACTTAAAATTATTTTCTCTTCTAGGGTAAAGGAATTTGTATTTAAGTGGAATGTATGTAATTCTGTTCTTTTTTTTAAGTACTTCTCTCATTCTAAATTCTCATTGTACTTCGTGTTTTCTTTTTTAAATTTATGATTCTTGATGGATGAATAGTGAAAATCGAAGATAAAACTGTTTTCTATTAGAATTCTCATTATTAATTTCCAGAACATTGAAGCATTACTGATTAAAATACACTTGTGATATTTACTCAGTTCTAGATGCTATCGGGGCCTATTCATTGAAGTATTGAAGGATTCTGGGACAAAATGAATCTGCTAGCCTACTGGGACTCTTATAATTAAGGGTATTCCTGGGTGGAATTATATCACAGAGTCCTTCTGAATTTAAACCTGAGGGCTTGGATCTGAACTGTCATTTTTGCCTTAATTGTAGTTGAGTAGCTAGTCTAAAATTTGAAATAAGGAGTTTTTGTTTGAATAACTATATTAAACTGGCAATTCCAGGGCAAAGACTGTCTTATGTTATTGTATTCCTTAAATCATCTGACACAAAGACCACAAAGGACAATGTATGTTTTTAAATAGGTGTTAGGAAATATAGGGATAATACCTTCTAAAATTGAAAAGTAAAAAAAATAAATACTGTATGGCTTTATTCTGTGGCAGTAGTGTACAATAGAAATATGTGTCAACTAAATATATCGTTTTAAATTTTCCAGTGCTTCATTAAAATAATTGAAATAGATGAAAATAATTTAAACAGTGTCTTTGACTTAACCCATTATATTGTTATTTCAACATCTTAGCAGTATACAAAGTGAATGAAATTTTTTTACTTTTTTGGGTACTGAATCTTCAAAATTCAGTGTGTATTTTATTATCTTACATTTTTTAAAGATTTTATTTATTTATTTTGAAAGAGAGAGAAGGTACACAAGTGAGGGGGAGGGGCAGAGGAAGAGGAAGAAGCAGACTCCCCCACAGAGCAGGGAGTTGATATCAGGGCCCCAGGATCATGACCTGAGCCAAAGGCGGACACATAACTGACAAGCCACCCAGGCACCCACAGTGCGTATTTGATACTTAAAATTCTTTACAATTTGGAATAGCCGCATTTCAAGTGCTCAATAACTATATGTGTCCAATGCCTAAAATGTATTGGACAGTGTAAAGCTAGCCCATTAGGGTAATTCTACTTAAGTATTCTCCATTCAGATGCTAAGCATTTCATCTTTATTTAGATTTCACAAAATTTGCAATTGGAGAGGTAGATTCACATTCCACGCTGTTCCTGATGTACTTAAAAGTTTTTCAGTAGTGAAATTGAGTAGCAGATTTCAATTGAAAATTAAAATGGAAGGGCTGGTCTTACTGTTATGCTAAAAAGACATTACTTTAAAAAAATTAAATGGTTATTAAGGAAATACAAATAAAAACCACAATGACTCAATAGGATGATTTTAATAGGATGATTTTAATAAAATAAACTGAAAATAACAAGTGTTGGCAAAGATGTGGAGCTAGCTGAATGGTTATACAACATTGTGAATGCACTAAAGATCACTAAATGGTACACTTTAAAATGCTATGTTATATGAATTTCACCTCAATTAATAAAATTTAATTTAAATAAAATTAAAGTTTTGTTTCTTGGTTACACTAGTCTTAAAAGTGTTAAGTAGCAACAATTGGCTTTTGTAGTGGACAGTGTTGTTCTATTGGTAATCTATAGGAGATGGAAATTTTTAAAGCACTATTTTTGCTTGGCACTCAATATATGTAGTAAATTTTTAAATTCTGAGAAATCAGTAACCATTAGATGCTGAGCTTTTCATTGTCAGAATCTGTAGCTGAACATTCTTGATGCAGGCTCTCTGAGGACCACCACGCTATTGATAGGGTCATTGTAAGAATTAAATGAAATATTAATTTTAAAGCACTGGATATGGCTGATTGCTCCTTTTTAGGGTTCCCATAGCTTTCTCTTCCTTACCCCTAAATGTAGTTTTTTGAAGTTGTCATTTCATATGTCTACTGACCATAAGTAAGCTTTTTAAGGGTGGAACTTAAGTGTAAGTATTCATCCTTATACTTTTAGCATCTTACATAGCACATAGAATAAATATTTGAACTAAAACCTTGACTCATTCTGCCTCTTAGTGTGTACCTTAGAATGTGCAAAGATTTTTATTAGTAATGCTGAGTACCATTAGAGCCTGTAAAATATCACTTGTCTATCAAAATAAACAGAATAATTATGAATGGCATTGTATAAGGATCTTGCTGTGAAGTGTTTCAGCCAGCATCAGTTTTATCAGATTTATCAGAATCTATAAGTGGCTTAGTTCTTCAGATATATTTAGAAATAGCTATGATTCATAAGATGCTTCTGGATATATGTATACACACACACACACACACACACACAAGTATATTCTTGCCTTCAGAATGCATGGAGGAAGGATAAATTGGGATAAGTATCTAGATAAACAGTGAAAGTGTCAGGATATCCTCAAAGGAAGATGAGTTTTTTAATTTTTATTTTATTATTTTTTAGGATGAGCTTTTTTTAAAGTTGGGTAAATTTCGAGGGACTTTGTGAATAAAGGTATAATCTCTACTAACAGAGTTGTATTGTGTTTTTAGAAGTTTAAAATGGTAAAGGTGCCTGGATTGAAAGAAAGAGCCTGGAAACATGTAGATTTTTTTGTGGTATTATCTGGATAAACTGTAATATAAGTTGAACCACCTAGGAGTAATGTGATGGATTTATTTGGTATTCAGCATGACAGATTTGCATGCTTGGAATTTAGTTGTTAAGTCAGAAGCGAAGTAAATTGGATGAGTTACTACTAGAAAAGCCACCAGAAATCCATCTGTGTATTTTGCTGTTTGGGGATCATTTTGAAAATGCTGTTTGTTTTAATTAGTAACATTTATTTGTTAGAAGTCACACACATGTACTATAGTTAATTTGTGTATTATAATTTTAGTGATATTCAAACATTCTGCATTCATTGTGGGAGTAGCAGCTCTGCCAGGTGACTTGGGTAGTTAACCTTTTGTATTCTCAATCTGGCAAGTGCAGAAGGCTAAAGAGGCAGTATTTAATGGAACTTACAGAGAGTTGCATAAGACCAACCCTGGGCATAAGTCTTCTCAGCAGCTGAATGTCAGTTTAAATGTCAGTATCACTGTATACCTTCCCTATCTGTTACAACAGTGTAGAACAGTAGGGAGGCTGCTGAAGGTCTTGAAGTAGTATATATCATTAAGATAAAAATAATTTTTAAAATCTAGGAGTCCTAAGTAATTGTTAGGATATCAACTCTTCTCCCCTCACCCCCGCCCCCTGCTAAGCTGTATTTATTTATTTTAGAGAGAGAGGGGGAGGGAGAGAGAGAGAGAGAGAGAGAGAAAGAGTGTGTGTGTGTGTGTGTGTGTGTGTGTGTGTGTGTGTGGGGCAGGAGGGAGAGGGAGAGAGAGAATCCCAAGCTGAGCTGGGAGCTGACACGGAGCTTGATCCCACTACCCATGAGGTCATGAGCCACTACTAACTGAGCCACCCAGGCACCCCAGGATATTGAATTCTTTGATTTAAAAACAACTTACTGGGATACCTGGGTCGCTCAGTTGGTTGAGCTTCTGCCTTTGGCTCAGGTCATGATCCCAGGGTCTTAGGTTCGAGTCCCGCATAGGGCTCCTTGCTCAGCAGGGAGCCTGTTTCTCCCTCTCTCTCTCTCTGACAAATAAATAAATAAAATCTTTAAAAAAAAATTTATTGTTTCTCTTAGGAAAGTGATTAATTGAAAACCTGATTTTTTCTGGGAAGAATATCTCACTATTTTTGTCTTGTGTAGAGCAGGAAGAGCAGTAAACTGGAGAGTTGTGAAACTATAGAGTTTTCTTTTCCAGCTCTGCCACTGCCTAGTGTGTATTATTTTGGGCAATTTGTAAGAAGAAAGGATGTAGTAGTCTCTCATAATTCCTATCTGGAATAGTTCATAGTGTTACTGATTTACCTCTGAAAATACAGAATACTCATTCATATTATACTGTGCTCTACATGGCATCCCTGACATCCTTTTTTATTTTTATTTAGTGTGTTGTTGGTGGCTGCAATGCCAGCTTTGCTTCTCAGGGAGGGCTAGCTCGCCATGTACCCACACACTTCAGTCAGCAGAACTCCTCAAAAGTTTCTAGCCAGCCAAAGGCCAAAGAAGAATCTCCTTCTAAAGCTGGGATGAACAAAAGGAGAAAATTAAAGAACAAAAGACGACGCTCATTACGTAAGTGTTTCACTAAAAATCTGTGTGTATATTAGATAGGTTTTGTTTATATCTTGGGCATTCATGCAATTCAGGTTTTACTGTTCTTTAACTCTGCTTGTGTGTTTTTGTTAAAGTAATAAACAGATAGGATCCCTTGAGTGTCAGTGTGAGAATTCAGTGTGATATATGTTTTATTTTAGTAGTTAAGGGAGGGTGAGTATATGTGGCCTTAGAATATAAAATCTGTATAGAATTTCATTTTGAGGGCTCCTTTGATTCTGTTCTAAAATAAGAAAATTTAAAATATGGCAGTGTTGGTATTTTAGAAAATTCGAACATGTTAAAGATAATAATGAAATAAAAGTAACTAGTCTGCTCCAAAGTAGTATGTGTGAGTAGCAAAAACTATTTGTAGTGTTTCTCAGTACTTAAGTCTATTGTAACACCTCTGTTATGTGCTCCATTACCAGATTATGAAGTGTATCCTCAATATTTAGGATAGAAATAAGACCTACAAATGTGGGGAGCAGGAATTGACTGAGAACCTCCAGAGCCTAGCACTGGCCCTGGTTCTTAGTGTCAACTGGCTAACTAAATATGTCCTAAATAAAGAACGATGATAGACTGCAGCTGTCGTTGAAAGGGAGTCCACTGCAGGGTGAACTAGAAAGAAAAAAACAGATTGCGCCATACCCTCCTTTCTCTTGGGAATTGATTAGAGTATAGAAGAGACTCCAGACACTAATCCAGATTAGGAGGTTTGTCTCTAAAATGTTAACATTTTTTTGTTACTACAAAGCTACAGTGAACAAATGAACAGATCATTGGTGACAAACTTTTCCGAACTCTTAAGTTTCTTGTTGAAATAAACATGTATTTTTCAAAGTTGGCTATTGAATTTAGGTTATGGATCCATTTTCCTTTTGCCTTCCATTTATAAAAACAGAAATGACATCTGTTTATTTTACTTGACTATTGATTTGGGTAGCTTGCAATCACACACAGAAAATTGCTAAATATATATTACGGTATTCAAAAATGAGAATAACTTTCCCATCTATTCCACTTAATAGCCTCATTATTTTCTTCTCAGTGTATACATAGTAATCATTTAAACTTACTGACTTTTTCACATTATTTGCTTGGTAATATCTGTACAATTTGCTAGTTCTCTTAAAAAGAACGGTTCAGTTAAATATTCAGTCCTTACTTAGAAATGGAGGGACTGGTGGCTCACAAGTCTATGGCCTCTTTTGAGAATGTTTTTTCCAATATTAACTAATAAAACAGGCTATGTAATAGGGAGAGTTGTGGAGATGGAGGTCTTGTGGTGGGTGAAAAAAAACCTTTTTGTTTCCTATTTTATGGGGGAGAATGAGGATAATCCTGAATGTATGAACTTTAAAAGATCCAAGATCTTTCACTTTGACAGCCACTATTAAGTGCTGTGACTTTAGTGGCAGAGCTGCTGCCATTGCAGTTCATTCCTTCCTTAAAAATATACAAGTCTATAGCAGTATACTAAAATCACTTTGATAGTACCGTAATTCAGAGAGGTCATTTTCACTGAACTGGGTAAAAAATACATTAATGAATAGTAGCACTGTAGCTTAAGTCATTTTCTGTTTGATACAATTTTTAAAATTTATTTTAAAGTTTTTCTATTTTGACATACTTGAAAGTAAAGTGGAAAGAATAATACAATAATACTTGTATATCTTTCATTTAGAGAATATGCCATATTTGCTTTATCTCCCTACATATATACTTTTTTTGTCCTGATTCCAACATATAAGAATGCATCTCCTAAGAATAAAGGTATTCTTTTACATGACCATAATACCATACCAAAAGGCTAAAAAGAAATCAAGTAACACGTATAATTTTGAGCCACAGTCTCTATTTTTGTGGTTTCCAAAGGTTTTTTGTTTTTTTTTTTTTCAGATTTTATTTATTTATTTATTTGAAAGAGACACAGCGAGGGAGGGAACACAAGCAGGGGGAGTGAGAGAGGGAGAAGCAGGCTTCCCGCGGATCAGGAAGCCCGATGCGGGGCTCGATCCCAGGACCCTGGGATCATGACCTGAGCCACCCAGGCACCCCTCCAAAGGTTTTTGATTGCATAGCTCATCAGTTAAAAAAAAAATGCTTGGGCACCCAATCCCAACATCTGTGCTTATATAGTGCACACAAATAATGCTACTGATACACATTATAAAGCAATTACCAAGAAGGGTATATTGAAAAACATCGAGATGAAAAACAAAAGTAGTGATAGTATTTTCTTCCCTCGTCTTAATGGATCATGACACAGACCTGCTTTGGAGACTGTTTTTCTAGTTTCTGTGTTTTCTGTAAGTGCTTGTCCTGCTCAGGAAAAAGCATATTTGGAGAACATGGACAGAGTAGATAGAGTACACTTTTTTCCCCCCAGTAGGCATAAATCTGATAGGAAGGGGGTTTTTCCTTTTGATTTTTTTTTTTCTCCCATAAATGCCAGAAATTTTTTTCTAATTTACCGTTGCATTCCTAGTCTTGTGGGTTCTGCTAGTTTATTATTTGATGCTTTGCTTACTTCCTTTTGAAGAAAAGTCCGGTGAAAAAATAGCTATTTATTGAGTATGCCATCTGGTGAAAACCGTTCTCACCAAAGCGCTGGTGGATTTCTGTAGATGTTCTGAGAACTCCATGGTTAGTGGAGGCAAATCCACTTCACATAGTAGTAAATCAGAGTAGTGTGGTAAGTCAGCATATATGTAGTTCAGAATATACTGTACCAGGAAATCAAGCCATTTCATTTGTTGTCAATAAAATTTAATTCTTAATTACAGACAGTCTTGAAAATTTTCATGAATTAGTAAGCTCCACAGTTGTAAAACAACAATTTTTCATTTTCGTTATTTTGAGCAACATTCTTATTAGGAATAAAAGTGGCACAATTTATAATACTAGTGGGATGAAAATAGAAATTTAAAAAATGTTCTTACCAAATTAAATCTTCAGTGTATAGTTTTGTTGTGATTACACTTAAGAGATTGCTTACTCCAGGTTTGTGAGCTTATTTTAAAAAGTAGTATAAACTTATTCATATAAACTGCTTTGCGATTTAAGGCAATTTTCATATGCATTTGTTTTACTTAATCATAGTCTATAGCTGTTGTATCTCCATTTCACATAAGGAAATAGGCTAAGTAGATTAAGCAGTTTGCCTGAAGTCACACAGCTAATAACTGGTGGAGTTAGGAGTTAGAATTTTGGCAGACTCGTTGGTACTAAAAACTATGTTTATAATTTTCTTAGACTGTTGTTAGAGTTATTTTTTTTTCTTTAAATATTCATTTATTTAATTGAGAGAGACATAGGGAGAGCGAATCCCAAGCAGACTCCCCGCTAAGCGTGGAGCTGATATGGGGCTCGATCTTAGGACACTGAGAGATCAGGACCTGAGCCAAAACTGAGTCGGATGCTCAACCATCTGTACCACCCAGGCGCCCCAGAAGAGTTACTTAAAATCAAGAAAATACTTTCCCGAAACTCCAAAATAATATTACAGGTTGCCAAGTTTGGGAAAAAAATTTTTTTTAAATCCCTATACCCAACATGGGGCTCAAACTCACAGCCCTGAGATCAAGAGTCCTATGCTCCTCCAACTGAGTCGGCCAAGTGCCCCAAACTTGGAAAACTTTTGGTTATATGTTAATATAGAATATTCATGACATGTATTTTAGATGCTTGGCTGTGGTGAATTGGATCTTAGTATAGTGATAGATGAGATATTCATCAGATTGTTGGAAATAGAGGACTGATGCTCAGGAGAGGCACTGAAGTAAAACATGAAATTATATGGAAAAGATAGTAACTGCAGTGTGGAATCATGAGGCCTAAGGTTAGAACTTCACACACCAATGGGCAGAGTTAACCCACCTTCACTCATTTGTTGGAAGTCTGCTTTTGTGTATCCTTCTTGTCACCTAGACCCCAGGTTCTGAAAACCAAATAAAATTTTTTATTTAAACACTAGATACTTATGTTAATTGTTTCAGTCCTTCTTTCTTATTACATATTTTTGTGGGAAATGGATTATTTGACTGCTTGGCATATTGTTACATTTTTCTAAATATTCTTTACCTTTTTGTATTAACTTTTAGCACGACCACATGATTTCTTCGATGCACAAACACTGGATGCGATAAGACATCGAGCCATATGCTTTAACCTCTCAGCTCACATAGAAAGTTTAGGGAAGGGACACAGTGTTGTTTTTCATAGTACTGTAAGTATTTTGTTACTTTTTTTTTTAATTATGTAGGCTTGCAAGAACGTGTATTTTGACTTTCATAATCATTTCTAAACTGCTCAAAATCTAAGAAAATATATTTTAACAAAATCACAAAAAGTTCTGCTTTATTAGTATTTTAAGAATTACATGTATTGTTGGTTATAAAGCAAATACAGTTAACTCTTAAGCAACATGGGTTTGAACTGCAGGGGTCCACTTAACAGATTTTTTAAAATAAATATATTAAAGTACTGTAAATGTATTTTTTTCCTTATGATTTTCTGAATATTTTCTTCTAGTATACTTTATTGTAAGAATATGGTATATAATACATATAATGTATAAAATATGTGTTAATCGACTATATTACTGGTAAGGCTTCTGATCAACAGTAGAGTGTTGTAAAGTTTTGGGAGTCAAAAGTGGATTTTGACTAGTGGGTTTTCGATAATGTGAGTGGTTGGCAGCCCTAACCTCTGCATTGTTCAAGAGTCAACTGTATTTCCCACAATTCAACACTTTGATGATTAAATTGAATATTTTAGCCTTTCATTTGAGCTGTTTAGGAATATTGGGGTGACATTTGGGCTTGTAGGCCTTTGAAGATCAGGCTCTAACCTTAAACTAGGTGTTTTTTCTGGTTTCATTTGTAAAATTAGAATATTAGACTCTTTCTAACTCATAGCTGTAAGTGCTTAACCCGCCAAAACACATCTAAAGTTGGAATTAAACGGAAGTAAGATAATGGCCATCAAATTAAAGATTTGTGAAGGAGGGAGTTTTTAATTTGTTTATTCTACCAGTATATCCCAAGTTTCTGTAAGTAATTGTGCCTTGACACATAGGAGGCAGTCCGTATATTTGTTTGAATGACTATGTTCAGTTATAGGAAAAGTGTCAAATTTGAAAAAGCAGTACTTTATTTTTGGTTAACTAAGAGGTAACAGAGAGTTGTTCTTTATTCCCATGCTCCTTGCCATTTTATTATCTAGTCATCCTTAAATTGGTGTATTTTGGTGTAGGTAAGTTAGTAGAGGTAAATTTTAGAGCCGACCTTGGTGATTTGAATTGCTAGAGAAAGGGATTGTTTAATTTTGACTGTCGAAATATAAAATATACTAAATTTAGGTTTTATTTTTTATATCAGAATTCACAAGAATTAAATACAAAAGATCAATTATTAATATTATTATTGGTGCAAAAACGTGGTTTTATTATAGCACGGGGACAGGATCCGTGGGCAGAAAGAGCTGCCTAGAAAATCAGTATTGATATCAGTTTCTCTACTGGTTGGAATATTTTTTCCATCTCTTATAACATTGAGGTTCTATTGCTTTGCATTTTCACTTTTTCTTCTATGTATACTTCCAGTGAAAAATTCCCAATTTTGATTATGATTGCCAGAATTAAGGGCAAGAAATGTAAAGATTAGAAAGCAAAGGGAGCCTTTTCTGAGATTGGAGCATGTGATGTGAGTTTGGGTTCGAGGAAAGGTGCACCATATTTATTCTCTTTTTAAAGAACATTGGATTAAAAAAAAAAAACATTGGAAATATAGTTATCTAAATAAGAATGAAAGAGTTGAAAGGAAAATTAGAGTTTGAGAAGACAAAGTTAAAATGACTCTGTTGGGAATTCTGATGGGATTCAGCAAGATCAGGGGCTTATTCAGCAGTACTGGTTAAAGTCCTCCTTTGCTGCTGCTGCTGTTGTTTTTTAAAAGATTTTGTTTTTTTGAGAGAGGGAGAGAGAGAGCACAAGTGGGTAGAGGGGAAGAGAGAAACACATTGCTTGCTGAGCAGGGAGCCTGACACAGGGCTCGATCCCAGAACCTTGGGATTATGACCTAAGCTGAAGGCAGATGCTTAACCAACTGAACACCCAGGTGCCCCTGAAATCCTCTGAAGTTTGATAACATAGGTTTATGATTTGATAGGTCTATAATTGTTCTTTTCTTCAAAGGTCCGTAAGTAAGATGTGGTCACCAGACCCAAAGTGTGGCATTAGTACTCACTTGTTCATTCACTTAAATATTGAGCACCTACTGTATACTAATTATACAACAATGAACAAAACCATTAAAACAAAACAATAAACCGTGTCTAGTGGAAGAGACATGATAAACAAGATGAAATAGTAAAATTGTAAAAAGTTACAGGAAGTGGGGGTATGAGCCATTCAGTTATTAGGGGGACGAACATCATAGCTAGAGGGAAAAATCAAATATAAGTTGAAAAGTAGGAATATCCCAAGTATGTTTGAAAGTATGCCAAGTATTCGAGAAGGCAGAGAGTCGGAGTTAAGTCAGAGAGATAATAGGGGGAGAATCATGTTGGACTAATAAGACTTTGGTTTTTATTCCTTGTGTGATGGGAAGCCGTTGAAGAAGTTTGAGTAGCCATGGTCTGATGTGATTTTTATTGTGGTATAATAAATATAAATCCACCCATTTAAAGTATAGTTTTATATGAGTTTTGACAGTTGATCTATGAAACCACCACCGCCGCCACAGTTAAGATATAAAACATTCCCATCACTCAAAAGTTTTCTAGTGTAAACTCACTGATCTCTTTCCTCTTATGTGGATTTTAATGTGCTCTCTTGGGTTTCTGTGTTGAAGTCAGAATGGAGGTCAGGATGGGGAAAAGAGGATCAGTCTTTTTAGTATCTGAGGTGAGAAAAGGCCAGAATGGTTACAGTGGAGATCCTAAGAATCGTTAGATTCTGAATATCTTTTGAAAGTAGTACTGACCAGAATTATGAATGGGTCATATGTCCATTTGATAATCAAAGTAAAGGAGGACTCCACTGTTTTTGGCCTAGGCAACTGGGCAAAAGAATGGAGTTGCCCTTTAATAGAAAATTTGGGGAGAGCAGATTGGGGGAGAGGGGAGTGTCAAGAGCTTACTTTTTCACACATTCGATGGAGAATCTATTGCCTCTTTCACTTAGCCAGATGGATGTAAGGGTTTGAGCTCAGAGGAGAGGTGTGGCTACAGATACAAATACTACATTTTCAGCCTATTAGTGGTATTTAAAGAAATCAGACTGGATACGATCGCCTAGGAACTAAGTATAAGTAGAGAAGAAGTGTAAAGAGTGAGGTTTGGGGCTTATCACTGACTTTAAAAGGCAGTAGATCTGATGAAATAATGGTTTAGTAATGAGCAAATATCTCGAATATTAAGGAATAGTGATGATGATGGTGAATAAGGCTGTGTTTTAAAAAATGAAGCACCAGTGTTCACATACTTTCATTAGAGCAGCTTCTTGTGGTGAAATCCTTAGGTTCACCATGGGAGGAGTAGATATGATCAAAAAAATGAAGGAACGAAAAATAGTGGTGACATTAGCAGTCTGGAAAAAAAAATTTTTTAATTCACTGCGTCAAAATCGTCTGTGAACATGAAAATCAGTTTTTTAGCTGTAGAAAATATCTGAGAGGTCTTAAGAACCTGATTTTTATGTTTGCCATACAATAAAAAACTAACAAATAAGAGTGATTTGCACCCCAAAGTCACATTAGGGATGCATGAATACCTCGAACTGAGGAAGAGCTGCAAAGACAGAGTGTAATCAGAGGAGTGCTTTTCCTGAGGAAAGTGGAAGGAAGAGCTGTCGGTATGGGAAAAGGTGTACTTCATTGGACACAGTAGAAAAGAAAGGAGTTAGGTGGACCTCCCAAGTTCCATGACTAGGAAGATTTTGATGGAGGTGGTATGTGTTACATAGAATCACTTCTTTTAGTAGGCAGACTATCCAATACTAACTGCAAATTTGAGTTTCGTAGAAACCAAATAAGCAATTATAGGAAATAACCATACAGTTTGCAGAAAAATATGTTGTCAGGTACATACTCTGCAGTTGGCCTAATTTATCTTACTTCTTTAATTGAAACGTTTTCTTTCGAGCCTTCTCCAGAAGAGGTCAGCAGAATCCTAGTTACCAGTCAGTTGGCTTGGTATGCTTGGTTGGTTTGCATTGTTTTCATGTCTTATTTTTTTGTTAGAGGTATTTTGTTTCAGCATCTTCATACCTGTCTTTGGGCTCTTAAATTAATCTCATTGCCAAGTCTAGAATTAGAGTACTTAACTATTGGTTTTTAAATAATAGGAATAGAAGGTATTTTATTTTTGTATAAAGTGCTGTTTTTACTTAGTTCTAATACATTTTGAAGTGGGTGGCTGTTTGCAGCTTAAATTAAATACTGAGGTTTAGATTATGAGAACACTAAGATGCTAATTTTGTTAATATGGAAGTCATAAGAGTTATAAAATTTCAGTTATTTAAGCATTTCCTTTAATTTTCAGAATCTGGTCATGAATAACAAGTATGTTACCCTTTTTACATTTTATATTATATAGGTCTTTTTATTCAGGTTGATCCACCATTTAACTTTGATCTGTAGACACAGATTGGCTGTTTCATTTAAAATAACACAAACGAACAAGCAAATGAAAATATCCAAGCAAACAACAAATATCTTACTCATAAATTAAAGACTTTTCCTATCTCAACTGTTATTTGTTATTTTTTCTTTACTCTTTTATTTGTTCTTTAAAAATATTTGAACCAAGGGGTGCCTGGGTGGCTCAGTGGGTTAAAGCCTCTGCCTTCAGCTCAGGTCATGACCTCAGGGTCCTGGGATCGAGCCCTGCATCGGGCTCTGCTCGGCGGGGAGCCTTCTTCCCCCTCCCTCTGCCTGCCTCTCTGCCTACTTGGGATCTCTCTCTCTCTCTGTCAAATAAATAAATAAATTCTTAAAAAAAAAATATTCGAACCAATACAGATTTTTTGTTGGCAATCTAGCTAATCTTCAGACTTTGATAGTAAAATAAATAGCATTTTCAGTCCCTTAATAAAGTTAACATGGTGTTAGTATTTGAAAATGTGAAACTTCTTCAACTGCTTTTTTCTCTTTTTTGTGAAAATACATTATCAAAGGTGAAGCTTCTCAAAGCAGGTCAGAACAAAATATTGTAGTAATATCTGGTCTAGAATATGAACACTTAAAAAAAAATCTTAATTAGGATCAAAAGTGCTTTTTATTGATATATTAAAACAATGTTCTACAAATCATTTTTATGATATCTTTTATATCTTTACTAGGTAATAGCTAAGAGAAAAGAGGATTCTGGAAAGATAAAACTTTTGCTTCATTGGATGCCTGAAGACATGTAAGTATTTGGAATACTATGTATAATGAATAGACTCTCTTATTTTTATTAAAATATTATACTAAATTACTTAAGTTACTGGATTTGAATATTATAAAAGAATTACAGAAATTAAACTGTGAAACATTTTGACTTGTCAGTATTAAAAAGATAATCTGTGAAAGCTCTTACAGTACCTGGGTCAAGGTATAAGCTTTACAACTAGCTTTTTTACTGTTTTTAATAAAAGTTGTTATAGCAGTTTTTAGTCATTTTTAGGATGTGATTATTTTTAGCATTTTTCAGTGACCCTTAGGTAGTATGCAAGCAGCCTTAATTGTGGTATTGTTTGAATCATTTATTTAAAAAATTTCTAAATAATTTCTAGCACACAATGATATTTTATAGACAAATCAGTTGGCTAGTTTTCTAGCAGCATTGTGTTTTTCTGACCCAGATGCTCCTTAGACATTTCTTTTCTTTCTCTTTTTCTTCTCTTCCCTTTTCTTTTCCTTCCTCCCTCCCTCCCTTCCTTTTTCTTCCTTCCTTCCTTCCTTCCTCCCTCCCTCCCTTCCTTCCTTTTTCTTCCTTCCTTCCTTTCTCTCTCTCTTTCTTTTTTCTTTTCTTTTCTTTCTTTTCTTTCTTTCTTTCTTTCTTTCTTTCTTTCTTTCTTTCTTTCTTTCTTCTTTTCTTTCTTTCTTTCTTTTCTTTCTTTCTTTCTTCTTTTCTTTCTTTCTTTCTTTCTTTGTTCCTTTCTTTTCTTTCTTTTCTTTCTTTCTTTCTTTCTCAAGCAGGGGGAGGGGCAGAGGGCAAGGGAGAAGCAGGCTCCCCACTGAGCAGAGAGCCTGATGGTGGGGCACCATCCCAGGGTCCTGGGATCATGACCTGAGCTGAAGATAGACGCTTAACCAACTGAGCCACCCAGACGCCCCTTAATTAGACATTTCATGTTTAATTTTCCTTTTATCTTTTCATTAAAATTTTTTTTCTTGTTAGAAAAGGTAATGAAAGTGTATCTTAGAAATTTTGGATAAAATAAAAAAATACCAAGAATAGAATAAATTTAAGTGGACGGAATCTCATTGTATATACTTGGTTTTTCAGAAATCATTAGTATGTGGTTAATATTTGTCTTTATTATTGAATATTTTTCTATAATATTGTTTCTCATTCTAAGGAGATGTTAATGGACGTGATGTGAATTAAGAGTTCTTATTCTTTTTTTTAATCATTTTTTTATGTTATGTTAGTCACCATACAGTACATCATTGGTTTTTGATGTAGTGTTCCAAGATTCATTGTTTGCGTATAACCCAGTGCTCCATGCAATCCGTGCCCTCCTTAATACCCATCACCCTCTTTCTTTCTTTTTTATTCAGAGGAGGGAGAGAGAGAGAGGGTGGGAAGAGGGGCAGAGGGAGAGAGAGAATGGAGCCCAACGTGGAGCTCGATCTCACAACACTGAGATCGTGACCTGAGCCAAAATCAAGAGTCAGACGCTTAATGGACTGAGTCACTGTCCCATGAATTAATAGTTCTTAGATTTTGGAGTTTATAATACATGCTAGCATACTGGTAAAGAAATCTAGCTTTTTTTTAATCCTGTGACTATCAAACTGCCATTAATGTAGAACATATTTTCCACCACTTTCTGCCAGCCCCTCCCAGGTTTTGTGGAAATGCTACTGTAAAATATTTTTGAAATGGCTTTGTAAAATTTATTTAATGAGTTCTTTTTTAGCTGAAACATTAAAAGTTACCCATTTTTCTCTACTGTTAAAAGCTATTAAAATCAGTACACAAACTGCAAAATGTTATGGTTTTTGATACGCATTGCCTTTCTGAAAGTTTGTGCCAATTATAATCCCACCTGCTACATTAGAGAGCTTATTTCTGTGGCTTACTATTAATACATCGATTATTATCCTTTCACATTTTATATTTCTATGATTATATGTAAGATCATTTTTAGACTTTTTAATCTTTGGTGAATTGTTGGTTTGTGTCCTTTGTCTCTCCTGTTCCTTTTTCCCCAGTGAGTACTCACCTGTTTCATACTGATTCGTAAGAGCTCTTTTTATATTAAGGTTATAAACATAGTTCAAGATATATTGAAATATATGTGTATTCTTAGTATTCTGGAAATTGGTCAGTCCAAATATCCAAATGCTTTTATTTGAATTTCCTGGTAGGATTAGATTTCTTTGAATTCAGGATTTGATCACATGTGCATTTTTTTACATGGGGTTTGATCTAGTGGAGTGTTTACTTATTTCTTCATTAAAAAACTTGGTGTCAACATGAGGAATATAGTCAAGAGTAGTGTAATGTGATACAGTAATAGAATAATGTCTAGAATTGTTGAATTACTATGCGTTGGAAGTCAACTGTACCTCAATAAAAAAATAAAAAGAAGCTCATTGTCAAAATGTCATGAAGTCAAGCTCAAATATGAATTTTACTTAGGGAATTAAAAGACAGTGTTTTATAATGAGTGTTTCTGAGTTTGATATGGCTTTGCCACCAGAATTTCCTAACTCATTTCCAAATTCATGCCTGAAATTTCACTGCCATTTTTTAGCTGAGATTCTGCATCCTGTTGCTGTTCCTTGGCTCCTGAAAAGCTTGTTAACCTAGGTGGCTCAGTCACACTAGCAGAAAAGTCTGGGTAATGTGAAGTTATATGAAGAGTAAGCTTTAAGATTAATGTTATTTCATTTATGACTTGTTTTTTAATTCGTAGTCTGCCTGACGTGTGGGTGAATGAAAGTGAACGACATCAATTAAAAACTAAAGTAGTTCATTTATCAAAGCTACCCAAAGATACTGCCTTGCTTTTGGATCCAAACATATACAGGTAATTTAATTCTTGATTTGATGTTTTACTTTTTGAATTGTAATCTTAAGTCTCCCTAAATTTTGGATATAAGGTTAAGACTTATTTTTAAGCACTGAATTTCAGTACCAAGCATAGTTTGCTTTCTGGAGCTTTGTATATGGAAATTCCATTACAAACATTTATAAATTTTAGGATCCAGAAAGATAATATTTTGGTAAAGTTTACATCCCAGTTTAATTTCAGATTTATTTTATGTAGCTTAGATTGTAATATATATAGTATTTTGAAAATAAGTGCCTTTTGTTTAAGTATGTAATTCTTTTTATAATACCAGGCTTTTGTGGGTCTGGGAATATATCCCATATGCCCTAAAATACCATAAATGGTTGAATTTTTAAACTTATACTCCACTCAAACTTTTTAGAAGAACAGTTTATATATTGTTGTGTTTGTTTTTAAGAGGTAGCTCAGTGTTCACATTGCTAATAATTTTCTGATCTGACCTTTGTTTTAGTGTGCTGTGCTTATGAAGGTATAGGGGGGGAAGGAGAAGAGACCAACATTTCTGACTATGTGCTGAGTCACTTTGCTAGGTGCTTTACATACACTTCATCCTCACAGCAGCCTGTGAAGTAGGTGTTACTATCTCTGTTTTACAGATTGGAAAACTGAGGCAAGAGTTTAAATAGCTTGTCCAAGGTTACACAGATAGTATGTGACTGAACTCTCTTTACTGCCTCCATCCAAATGACATATACTAGGGTAATTCAGAAAGTGGTGAAAATGCTTAAGAAGCACTCTTCATGAGCAAACTTCCTGTGTTTTTAAAATCAATTTTAATTTGATACGCATTTTGTATAGGAATAGGTTGAATAAGAATAAGATAGCATATAATAATTGATAATACCAAATGTGAATTTTAGCTATCATAAAGAGACTGTGTCCTATGCCAAATTCTGAAGCAGTTAAACACTTTGAAGGTTCTGTTCATTCTATGACTCAATTTTTTGGAATGTTATTCAGTATAATAGAATTTCTTATTAATTGGAGATATCTTCAGAGAATGAAATTCTAACATAATGGGCCTTGCCATGTGGAAACACTGAGACTCTTGAGTTTTCCCTACTTCCCCCAAATTTATTTTAAACATCTTTTGATGAAGGTGCTAATAATAAGTACCATCAAAACTTGTTTTTTGTGATGAACTGTGTTATCAAGAGATTAGCGTAGTAAACCATGAAATTACCTTAAAGGAGAAGATTGAAGGAAATCCACTACCAAAAATATGGGAAAGTCATGATTTACCTTTCTCTTTATAGGAAAAATAATTGAATATTCTTTATTTACTGATACTTAATTTAGGGTTTATTTCTGCTTACTCTTTGAAGGGAGTGATTAAAATTAGCATTCTAAGAGAGTGATATTTTGGGAAAGCCACCCTGCTATTAGAACTGGTTGTAAACATCCCTTATGCAGAGGGTTGACAAAGGGGCACGAATCTTAATTATAAGATTCAGACTAACTTCTGTGTTTCTGCCCTACATTCTACTTCCCCCCCTCTCTAGGGGTCTTCCTTTTTCACAGATCAGCTTATTTTTGTAATTCTTGTGTATACCGTAAGCAAATTAGATATTTTAGTGAATATTTTTAGTGACTTAAAAAAAATTCAGGTGCAGAACTACTGTCCAAAAGAGCGTAGGAATTGCATTGCATGTTCTCAAAAGTGTACATCTACAGTTCTTACTGATTTCATTTTTGGTAATGAACATGTTCTTAAGACATAGTAAATGCATCTGTAGAGTTAATTTTCTTTAACTATATTTCATCCCCCCCTCCTCCAGGCCCCTCCCCGGTCTTAACATTTAATTTTGAGTCTAAACTTTCATGCTTCTACTGTTCTGGAAATTAGAATTAAGTCTTTCCTAAAGTGGTACAGATTAATAGAACTGGCTACATTTGCTGTGGTGTAACATGTGAGCAAGGGCTGGATTTTGATTTGGAAAACTTGTGAAATTAAATAAAAAAGCAATTGTTCTGACTTGTTTTAGGAGAATTATTTTGTGGCTTATACACATCTCAAAATGAAAGCATGACAAACCTTCAAAAAACATATTAGCTTCAAAATGAAGCTAGAAGGAACCTATTTATTTAAGATTTAAGCATTAAATTTAAGATTTAAAGTCCTCATTGGTTAAAATGCATGTGTTAAGTATGAGAATCTCTTTTAGAATTAGGTTACTACACTGAAAAAAATAAAATAAAATTTAAAAATAAATAAATAAAAATAATTTGTAAAAAATAAATCTTAAGTCTAAAAAATTACTGTCTAGAATCAGGTTACTAAAAAAGGATTTATTAAAAAGTGTATTACGTAACTGAGTCTGCAACCATTAAAGTATGAATGCTTTGGAAATAAATTTTGATGATCAATGATTATCACATTGCCCATATCTTATTTAATGTTTTTAATGTCTTTCTTGAAATACTTATTGTGCTTTTGATTTAGTTGAATAAAATAATATTCCTTTTTCTCTTTTTCTAGAACAATGCCGCAGAAGAGGTTGAAGAGGTAAAAAATAAATAAATACATAAAAAGCAAACAAGCGGGGACACCTGCAGTCTTAGTCACTGACAATGGGTTTAGTAAAAGTTGCACATTAGAGTCAACCCCTTTCCTTTTTTTTCCTTAAATCCAGTATTTAGAATAATATTTATGCTTAGTGTAAACATTCTGTGAATGAAGTAGGCTCTTCTGTGGAATATATTAATATATTACTGTATATCCACATTTTCATGGAATGGTACTGTGGGAGACTGAGCAAACACTCTTCTGGCAACTTAGTGGAACAGCTTCTTAAAGGCTTTGCATGCTTGCTGCTTTAAGCTGCTTTTTTTCCCCCTTTAGCGATTACAGTAGTTTTATATTGGAAAGAAAACAATTACAACATGTGCCCTTAAAAATACCAAAAGCACTGTAAGGATATTTGTCTTGACAGTGTCTATTGATTTGAAGTCATATTAGGAAATATTTAGACAATGAAGATTATCAAGAGATAATTTACCTTTCAATTATGATAAATAGATGTGATTGGTTGCCATTTGTGTTCTTTTGCAGAACTCTGATAAGAAAAGTGTTCAATTTGTATTTAAGCAAACAGTGAACGACATTTGCAATCAACTAAAAATTCGTCTATCGAATTAGGGCTGAAAATTTCTGTTAAAGAGTGTTGCAGTATGTCTGGTGGCTCCCTTTTTCAGGACTAGGGTTTTCTCATGGAGTACAGTATGTTAATATTTACCTATATAACTAATCTGTTAACGGTTTTTGAAAAACCTCTATTTCCAATTATTTGAATAATCCTCATATTTTCATTTTAACCTATATAAGCCTCTAATTTTTTTTTTCTGAGGAAAGCATTTGGTTTATAAGTTTTTTTTCTTAACATAAGAAAAATTGTATTTTTTTTTTTTTAAGTATTTTCAAACTGAATCCTTTATGCACCAAAGTTGGTTTTGAAAAGGAAAATAAAATCACTTTCTTGCTTGGTAAGCAAGAAGCCATATGGATTTTTTTTAACTTACAGAAATGGAAATATGTGTACCTTGTTAGTATTGTATCAAACAAATGTTGCATAGAGATAATAGAACATTGCTTGTAAATAATTCAGCAGATTTGTAATATATTTTTATATTATGAAATGTACTGTAGATGTTTTTCTAGAGGCATGAAAGTTAAATGTATATATTATGGGTAGAAATAATATTGAAGGATATTGTAATTCACTAGTGCTGCCAGAGGAATTGTTAATAAAGCACCTTCTTTAACAATAAATGTCTTT
Organism: Potos flavus; assembly: GCA_028534135.1. NCBI lineage: Eukaryota > Metazoa > Chordata > Mammalia > Carnivora > Procyonidae > Potos > Potos flavus. The sequence goes on along the minus strand of CM052897.1, from coordinate 77,732,601 downwards.
GCAGACTTAAGGGACTATGTACTACTGTTAATATCTATAAGAACAAAACACGTTGAACATCCTTCCAGAAAGTCTTTGAGGGAGGACCTATACCCATAATAGAATTATGGCACTCATTTCTGACAGTGACCGTGAAATCAATTATTTCCTTACTGTTGGAAGGACATATTGTAAAGTATATGTGGTTATATGCAGTCAAACTGCAGAAAATACTCCTGATTGAGGAGTTTTCACTTTACTACAGTGATATAAAAACCAGCAGTTTTTACACTAAATTTTTTAAAGAAAAGAATAGACAAAAATATAGAATTAAGCCTTTGGTTCCAAAATGGGAAAGGTTCCATGATACATAAATCATTTCTCATTTACTTTAAAAAATTTTTAAAATAATAAAAATTATGGGAGACTTTATTCGTTAACAGTGGGGGTAAAGAGCTATATACATGAAATGAGTCATATAAAATTAAATGAAGTGCAAATAAAAGCACTGCTACTATAAGACATTCTGGAATGGTTGTTTAATAAGGGTATTATCCATTTGATCTGTAGCAAATGTGATTTTATTTTTGAAAAGAAAAGAAAAGCAGTGTGTTTTACTTTTTTTTGTTTTCTTTTGCTTAAGCACTTCATCATTTGCTTTATTCTGTATCTACGAAGTAATCTGCAATCTCCTTTGTTCTTTTAAAATTTTGATTTGTTATAAAATTGCCAAATAGAAGTGTTTCAGATATATAGTTTGTACCTGTATTTTTTACTTTATTGCCTCATGTTCTTGTAAGTCATTCTTAATTGACCGATGATTGTAGACCTTGCCTGAGTATTTTTTCTAATAAAACAAAGCAAATCACATTTAGCTTCAAAATTGTAACAATTCAATTAAATTTTAAAACGACATCTGAAATATACATCTCATATTTTCTTTAAGAGCACAACAAATAAATTAGTTTTTTTCACTGTTTGGAAATATTTAGATGTCATAACCAAATTTCATGGTTATTGATTAGCCTCTGAGTACTCAATCACTCGTGGTACTTTGCTGCTTATTTGACTTTCGTCCGATACTATATTAACACACCAAAAAGAATATGGAATTAAAATGAAATAATTTTATAACATATATATACATGTGTACACATGCAATTAAGATTGGGAAATAAGTGTGAAAATTTTAACCAAAAATAGTTCATTTAGTGATGTTTACCATTTATATTGTTCCTCCTAACCCCCATATATGACATATTTGAAATATGGCACCTGAAATTATGAGTCTCTTACTCAAAATCCATTGTATAGTTCAGCAGCAGGCAAACTGCAGCCCACAGGCTTGTATCCATTCATGTACATATTGTCTGTGACTGCTTTCTCCCTGTAGTGGCAGAGTTGAGGAGTGAGAAGCAAGATCTGAAAACCCAAAATACTTTATCTCTGACCTTTTAAGGAAAAATTTGCCAGTTCCTGATATAGTCGATAAAATTTTTGAAAAATAAACCTAGGCCACACAAATTAATCTACATTTTAATCTGATAGTATTAATTTTGGTAATAAGCCAGTACAGTAAATTTCAGTGAAAGTCATTTGTACTTTTCAGTAAATATTCCTGTATTAGGTACCTGCAACAAATGGTGTTTTTTAAAAAATTTTTACATTGAATTTCTTAATAGTTACCAACATTTCACCATTTGTGTTTGTATCCTTAGGACTAAATGAGATTTCGTAAATCAGATTATGTTTAAACCATAAGGCACATCTGCTCTATATAAAAGAATTTTGGAAGTGGAAAATATTGTAAAATTTAAAGTTGTTTATTTTTCTAATAAAAATTTTTTCCTATATAAATTTTCCCTAAAGTGGACACACATGAGTTCTGAATATCAGATGAAAGGAAATTAAGATGAAGAGTAATTAACTCTCAATGCATATTTTAAGATTTGTTTTACTCTGATTGAAAGTATTGATAATTATGTCAGTATATCTTTGACTGTAAAACTTTTTTCCCTTTCACACCTTAATAAAATGTTTTAAATATACAAGTACTCTTAAAAGGATAGAATTTGCCACAATTATTTAAAACATCTTTTATTGTTTGCTATTTGAATTCTTGTTTTAATAATACATTATTAATGGAAGTGTTAGATACTCTGATAAAATTTAAAATGAGGAAAATGTGGTTGAAGTTAGTAAAATAGTTGGTGGGGGCTTTCTATATACTTTTTTTTTTTTTTAAGTCTTTAATACCTCTGCGTAGTTTTTTAAAAGGCAAACACTAATTCTTAGTTTAGGTAGCTGATAATAAACTGATAATTATCTGTAAAACAGGGCCTAGGGTTGCAGACCTATAAGGAGATGGTAATAAACATACAGTCTTTCTTAGAAAGGCAGTTAAATCCTATGTCATTTGAATGTTTTGGAGTTTTAAGACTTTGAGCAATCTCTACACCCAGCATGGGGCTTGAACTCAATCCTGAGATCAAGGTTGCATGCTGCACTGATTGAGCTAGTCAGGCACCCTGAATGTTTTGGGGTTTTTGGGAGAGGTAGCGGTACATTTTGAAAATGAACAATATTCTTCTAGAAAATGTAGAGACTATTTCTTAAAAGGATAAAATTTCTTATAAAATTTCATACATACTTGTCTTTTTTAATTCTTAAAGAATCTGTGGCCTGGTGGAGGATTTTATAATTCCAGCACTGCAGCTTTATTATTATTATTTTTTAAGATTTATTTATTTATTTGAGGGGGGCTGGGTAGGGAGCAGGAGGGAGAGTCTGAAACAGACTCTGTGCTGAACGCAGAGCCAGATGCGGGGCTCAATCTCACGACCCTGGTCCCACCCAGATCACATCCTGAGCCAAAATCGAGTCGGACGCCTGACCGACTGCGCCAGCCAGGCGCCCCAATAGCTTTAATATAAATAAGGGTCTGCAGCATTCTTTTTTTCCTTTTAGGTTAGACTATTTTGTCATTTCTAATGGTTATGAGCCTCAAAGAGCCTTAAAAATGTAATGAAATGCTGTATTTTTATTTTTAATTAAAAAAACTTAAAATATTTACATAGTCCAATTTATTTCCTGAATCAGGTTTGGATGGTATATAATACATGGTTCTATTACTCTGAAAATTAAAAAGGAGTTGTAAGTGGCTATAGCAGGAATTAAAAGCACATCTTTTTTCTAGGTCAGTATTCTTTTCACTATACCAAACTGCTTTTTGCAATGTGTGAGAGGAAATAAAGGTACATTGTAATACCACTATAAAGTTGTTTTCAGTGTTTCTGCCTCAGGCAGTCCCTAGCATGATACACGGCATGAAATAGTCTATAAGATAGTCTGTTTGTTCGTCCCTATAAAGGGAGCTAAACTTCAGTTTGTCTGTACATTCTCAGTATAAAGGATTATCGATGTTACTATATTTTTACATATTCAGTTGTAACCATTTGGCGCTTATTTTTATTAAAAAGGGGCTCAATTTAGTTTTCCATTTTTTATAATACCTCAATTTATGATATGAATACTATTTTTTTCATTTAAATTCAATTTATAGTATTGCATAGTATATACAACGTATATACTATATATAGCCAATGTATAGTAGATACTTAGTTTCAGATGTAATGTTCAATAATTTATCAGTTGCATATAACACCCAGTTCTATGAGTAACATTTTTAAGTAATAACACTACTTTGAAGGAGTTATCCAATATTTGATTTCTTTATTTAAATATTTTGTCATGGTCCCAGAGCATTGCCACCCAAAGGACCTGTTTTCCTCTTCAGTATTTATATGCTTCTGCTAAAGAAAAATCTATGTGTTACAAATCTTAGGAACTTGTTAAGAAATTGCCAAGGACTTATGTTCCTATTAAAACCATTTCAGGAATTTATTTATGCCTAATATGCCTCGCATAAGATTATTAGATTTTGGGCCTATTTCCATTTAGAAAAATAGTTTTCTTAGAGACTGTGCAGCAAGGGAATAATAATAGGTTGTAAAATGTGAGCATTTACTCTTTGATAGCTGGGCCTAGTGTAAGTAGTTCAGTATAAACATCATCGAGTGTTGTAGAAGAGTAGGTATAGGTCAGAAGATTCCGAGGTTAGGTCTTCTTGAATTTCATAAATTAATAGAGCCTAATTGGTTATCCTCTTAATATTTGAATATTTTCTTAATACCTGCACAATAGCTTTAAAAGAGTGTAGTAAATGTAATAGATGTTATTTTTTATAGAAGTTAAGAAAGCTTATTTAAGTTTCTATGTATCTCCTCCACGTATATTCTTCCCTAAATCAACCAAAATACCTAGTTTTCTATTTCAATGTAATTCAGAATAGTCACTTCATTCAAAGTTTGTCTTTAATATCGGTAGTATTACGAATTTTAGTTTCTTTGTTACTAAAATTATAATTGCCAAAATGAAGAAATTAATATGTAGGAAATAGAGATAAAAGTGGAAATCCTCACTTTCAACTGACCAGACTTTCCTGGTCTCCAGATAAATACTTGTTGAATACTTCTGTGCTTGCTTCTTACATTGTTACACATTCAGTTCTAGGATTTGGCTTTTACTCAAGATCTCTGTAATAGTTCTTTATTCTTTTTTATGGCCAGGTGTGGTGTACCATAAATTATGTAGTCATTCCCTACTGGTTGACATTGAGATTGTTTACAGATTTGCTGTCATATAATTAATTCAGCATCATCCTTGAAAATATATTTGGAGAGATTTCTGTAGTGTAGTCTCCTGGGAGGGACGATTAGCTGACTTAAAGAGTTAGTGAGTTGTGTCTATTTTAAGTTTTGGTATTGCCAAAGTTTTGGTGTGCTGCAAACATAAGCTCCTGTCAACTGGATATGAATGGGTTTTTTCCTGCACTGTACCAGTACTTAAATATTATCAACCTTTAGATTTTAGTCAGTCTAAGGTGGAAAAGTGGGTTAAGAGAATTGCTTGGGTTGATTCTCATTTCAATTGAACTGACTTTGTGGTTTGGGGAAGTTGAACTCTTTGTGTCTGTTTGTTTTGTTTTGTTTTGTTTTGTTTTAAAGATTCATCTGTTTGACAGAGAGAGACAGAGAGAGGGAACACAAGCAGGGGGAGTGGGAAAGGGAGAATCAGGCTTCCCACCAAGCAGGGAGCCCGATGTGGGGCTCCATCCCAGGACCCTGGGACCATGACCCGAGCTGAAGGCAGAAGATTAACAACTGAGTGGTCCAGGTGCCCCATGTTTTTTCATTTGTAAAATGGCATGCTATGGTTACTTGATAGGATTTGTATAGTCCTTGTTTTTGATCATGGTTTGAAAGAGTACAGTCTTAATCATTATATTTTCTTACCCCTTTTTTTAAAAAAGATTTAGAGCATGTGAGCAAATGAGGGGAAGGGGAGAAAGGGGGGGAAATACAAGCAGACTCCCTGCCGAGTGCAGAGGCAAACGAAGGGCTCCGTCCCATGCCCCTGAGATCATGACCTGAACCAAAATCAAGTCGGAGGCTCAACTGACTGAGCCATCCAGGTACCCCTATATCTTCTTATCCCTTTAAACCCACTCTAGTTATGGTCTTTTCTTGTCATTGGAAGAAATCTCATGTAAGTTCCTTCATCTTTCTGATTATTCTTGGCAAATAAAAAGCTCTCCAGGGGCACCTGGGTGGCTCAGTGGGTTAAAGCCTCTGCCTCCGACTCAGGTCATGATCTCAGGGTCCTGGGATCGAGCCCCGCATCGGGCTCTCTGCTCAGCAGGGAGCCTGCTTCCCCCCCTCTCTCTGCCTGCCTCTCTGCCTACTTGTGATCTCTCTCTCTCTCTGTCAAATGAATAAATAAAATATTTAAAAAATAAAAATAAAAAGCTCTCCAATCACGTGTAATCAAAAAATAATCTCATTTTCATCTTATTAACTTCAGTGTTTTATCTTTGAATCAGTTTTAATTGTACAATTAGATAAGTTTTGACAGATGGACATAGCCATGCAATCATCAACAATTAAGACACATTTCCGTTGCCACCCAGGTTTCCTCATGCTTGTCTGTATTGTGTCCTCTGCAGCCCAGCCCAGTCAAACACTGAGCTATAGTCTCTTAATGTGGATTGGTTGCATTTTTTTTTAAATTTTTATTATTTTTATTTTTTTAATTTTTTTTTTATTTTTTAATTAACACATAATGTATTATTTGCCCCAGGGCACATGTCTGTGGATCCTAGGCTTACACATTTCACAGCACTTACCATAGCACATACCCTCCTCAGTGTCCGTAACCCAGCCACCCTATCCCTACCCGCCCCTACCCCCCAGCCACCCTCAGTTTGTTTTGTGAGTTTAGGAGTCTCTTATGGTTTGTCTCCTTCCTGATCCCCTCTTGTTTCATTTCCCTCTCCCACCCCCCACAACCCCCCACCCTGCCTCTCGAATTCTTCATACCAGAGAGATCATATGATAATTGTCTTTCTCTGATTGACTTATTTCGCTTAGCATAATACCCTCTAGTTCCATCTACGTCGTTGCAAATGGCAAGATTTCATTTCTCTTGATGGCTGCATAGTATTCCATTGTATATATATACCACATCATCTTTATCCATTCATCTGTTGATGGACATCTAGGTTCTTTCCATAGTTTGGCTATTGTGGACATTGCTGCTATAAACATTCGGGTGCATTTTCTGAAATTTAAATGAATCGTATAGAGTATACTCTATGGTGTTTGGCTTTCACTCAGCATAATGATTTTGAAATGGAACTATATGCTAAATATTTACATTTTCTGCTTGTCTAGTGATCACATTTTTTCTGTGTTTTCTATTTGTATTTTAAGTAGGTAGTGGGGGCACAAAATTACTGAACTCTTCTGACTTCAGATTATTATTCCAGATCATCACTTCAGATTTATTAAGTACAAAAGACTTCTGGAATGTGATTAGGCAGTGTTAAAGATATCTTTAAGGCAGTTTTTTCAAAAAGAGTTATCTGTTTAATCGTAACTTATTATCAATTTTTAAGATAGTTGTGTGGCCTAAGATGGAAGTGTCTAGGTATTTATGCTGGAGATGTTAGAGCAAGTATTTCTAGCAAAGAGATTTGTTGCTGCTGTACTAGGGATGTCCTGAATTTAACTGTTAGCCTTCAAATTTAGTAAGATATTAATGCAATGCAGAATCTTAGAGCCTCTGTGAAGTTCAAGGCTCTGCTCTGGATACTAGGGGTTCAGCGATGAACAAAATAAATATTCTTGATCTCATGGAACTTAAAAGTATATGGATGGGAGATGACAGACAATATGTAAATGAGTAATCCGTACAGAGGAGGTGAGGTGGTAAAAGTTCTATGAAGGAAAACAAAATGGAGGGAAGGATAGAGAATTTGTGACACAAGTTAAGTAGGGTAGTTCATAAGGCCTTATTGATGCGTGATACTTGAGCAAAGCCTTGTAAGGAGTTCAGTGGGAAGTCATGCAGTATCTGAGGGATGAGTATTCCTGGCAGAGAGAACAGCAACCCTTGAGGCAAGATTGTTTATTCAAATGCGTATTTCATTTCTTACATTGTCCTAGCGTGACTCCAGGTGTTGATGATGCTTCATTTAACAAGACATTAAAAAACATTAAAAAGTAATTTTATCTTTGAGGAGATGGGAAGCCATTGGAAGGATTTGAGCAGAGAAAAGTGATGTTCTGAATTGTTTTTAAAGAGTCATTCTAACGACTGAAGAATTGGCTGTAAGGGAGCAAAGGCAGAGGCTGGATGAGCATTTAAAAGGCCGTAAGTATAATCTGGAACCAGAGTGTGTGGTGGTAACATGTTGGAACTCGGAAATTCATTGGAGGTAGGTTTGCTGAGAGTTCAGATGTGGTATGAGAGTTAAGAATGAGTCCAAGTTATTTGGCATGAAATACTGGTAAGATAGAACTGCCAGCCTCAGTAGTGATGGGAACGACTGCAAGATGGACAGGGTTTGGGGAGAGCTGAATTAAGCTTTCAATGGTTTGTTTATATTGGGATGTTTATTAGACAGCCACGGCGGAGGTATCATGAGTTAGAGGAATTTATTTCTTTACTTAAAAAAAGATTTTATTTATTAGAGAGTGCACGCAAGGGGAGGAGCAGAGGGAGAGGGACAAGTGGACTCCACGCTGAGGGTCGAGCCCAACACAGGGCTTGATCTCAGGACCCTGAGATCATGATCTGAGTTGAAACCAAGAGTTGGATGCTTAACCAACTGAGCCACCCAGGCTCGTCAACTTAGAGGAATTTATAGTGGAAATGATTTAAGGTAGAAGACCGGCAAATGCAATTTACATACTTTCTTTGAAAATCTAGGTGAAGTTGTTACATTTCGTCTTCAGTGAAGAGCTTATAAATTCCTTGAGAGTCGGCTTGAGCACAAGCAGGACCCTGGGCACTTTCCGAACAAGCAGCGAGCTGCAGTAATTCAACCTAAGACCTGGTTAGAAACAGATAATATTTGTTATGCTTATCAGCTGCCAAACGGTGTTAAAGAATGATCAATGGCTCAAGTTGATGGTGATAAAAAATTTAATAAGACAACTGCTTATCCTTACATCCTGTGTACCAAAACCCAATTAAATCACTTTTTTTTAACCAACGTGGAAACATTTTATTTTATTTTTTAAGATTTTATTTATTTGAGAGAGCAGGAGAGAGAGCATGAGTTGGGGTGGGGACAGAAGGAGAGGGACAAGCAAACTTCCTCCTGAGCAGGGAGCTCAACTCGGGGCTCAGTCCCAAGACCCTGGAATCATGACCTGAGACGAAGGCAGACTCTTCACTGACTGAGCCACCCAGGCGTCCCTATTTTATTTTATTTTAAAGATTTATTTATTTTAGAGAGCAAGAGGGAGAGAAGCAGTCTCCCAGCTGAGTGTGGAGCTGGACTTGGGGCTGGATTTCACCGCCCTGAAATCATGACCTGAGCTGAAATCAAGAGCTGGAGGCTCAGCCGACAGAGCCATGCAAGCGCCCCGGAACATTTCAGGTTTTATTTTGTATTTCAGCCAGAAAGTTTTTAAAATTGAAATTCACTTGACATACAATGTTGCATTAGTTTCAGGTATATAACCTAATGATTCAACAGTTCTGTCCATTATAAAATGCTCTATTGTCTATGCTGTGCTTTTCATCCCTGTGACTTTTTCTTGGACTTATTTCACTTAGTGTAATATTAAGTTCATCCATCTTGCAAAGGACAAGATCTCTTTTTTATGGCTGAGTAATATTCCATTATTCCTACATATATAGTGTATATATATGAGATACATGTACACATACACACCACAGCTTCATTTATCTACTGATGGACGCCTCGGTTGCCTCATGTCTTATCTATGATAAATAATTTTGCAATAACCATAGGGATGCACCTATATTTTTGAATTAGTAGTTTTATTTTCCTTGGATTAAATGCCTAGCAGAGGAATTACTGGGTCATAGGGTAGTTCTATTTTTAATTTTTTGAGGAATCTCCATACTATTTTCCACAGTGGCTGCACTGTCCCCACCATCAGGACACAAGGGTTCCCTTTTCTCTACATCCTCACCAACACTGGTTCTGTCTTGTCTTTTTGATACTAGCCATTGTGACTGATGTGAAGTGATAGCTCCTTGTGGTTTTGATTTGCATTTCCCTGGTAATTAGTGATAAATGAGCACCTTTTCATGTGTCTGCTCGTCGTCTCAGTGTGTCTTTGGAAAAATTTCTATTCAGGTCATCTGCCATTTTTTAATTGGATTATTATTTTTTTAGTCATGTGAGTTTTTTATATATTTTGGATATTAACCCCTTATTGGATATATCATTTGCAATTAAGGGAATCATCTAAATCTTTTCCTTAATAATATGGGTTAAGTAGGCATTAACACTAGCGCATGGAATAATGGGAATAGTGAACATTTATCAAACGCCAAGTGCCAGACTCTCTTCTAAATACCTCAGATATATTAACTCATTTAATCTTTACAATAACTATGAAGTTGGTATCGCTCCATTTTATGGTGCAGGAAACAAGGGCAGAGAGGTTAAACGATATTTCCAAAATCACATAAATAGTAAATATTTGGAGAAATTTCTTGGAGAATTTGTGAATGAGGTCCCAGAGGAAGCGACTGTCAAACTGGATGTAGAAGGACCAGGTGAGATTTGCCAGAGGAAATGGCGTGTTCAAAGAGGACAAAAAATTTAGTACAATCATGTAAATATTTAGTACCCAACACCTACTGAAACTACTTTGAACAGAAATGAATATTTTCTGTTCACACTTCATAGACTCGAGAGTAGGGAGAGGGTGGCAGTAACAATTTCTGTGCGGTGTGAGGTGCCGTGTTGGAGTTATGCCTGGGGTACTGTGGAGGCCCAGCGAGCGCTTGGCCAGTCCCAGGGCATGAGAGCGGGCAGCATTCAGGGACCTTTTAGAGCTGATTACCGACTTAGTGCTGGGGAATGGAAGGGGAAATGGAGTGGTTCAACCTGGGAGGATCTCCACATGCCAGACCCAGGAGCTGCCTGGGGTCAGGGGTTAGGGCTGGTGGTAGTGGTGGGTGGGTGGGAAGTCCCCAGGTAGGGAGGATCCCCTGCTGAAGACCTTATCTCCATGCGTCGCAGTGCGGGCTCTGTGTGAAAGACCGATGGAAGTGATTTAAGGTTGCAGGAAGGGAACTGTTGGTCCAATTTGTTTTGGTCACCATGCGTTGTAGTAGATAAGCTGGGCCTGGTGTAGGGGCGATGGGAAGACTCACCCAAAGGCTGCTGTGCTGCCTTGCTGTCTAGAGAGTGGAAGATAAAAGGAGTAAATCATAATTTTCAGAGATGCTTAAGTTTTACTGAAAAGTAATTTTCCAAGGTTTGAAAATTATAGAATTCATTACTGGGAAAGTTAATATCAGGTTTTAATCAAATTTACTATCAAATAAATTCTGACTTATTTTGGAGTGAGGTGAGAGACTAGAACAAGTGTCCTTTTAAGGGCGCCTGGGTGGCTCAGTCGGTTAAGCATCTGTCTTCAGTTCAGGTCATGATCCCAGGGTCCCGGGACTGAGCCCTGAGTTGGGCTCCCTGCTCAGCGAGGAATCTGCTTCTCTTTCCCCCTCTAACCGCCACCCCCCAACTCGAGCTCTCTCTCTTGCTCTCACTCACACTGTCTCTCAAATAAATAAATAAAATCTTAATTAAAAAAACAAGTGTCCTTTTTGCTCTGTGATGACCTGTGCTAGTACATGTTTTCTTTTAAGATGGGATGTAGAAAAGTAATGGAGTAATACAGAATACAGTACATTGCTTATTTTATCTTTGTGAGAGATAAAACATCAAAAATGCCCTGAAAGCCCTTAAAAGTGGTCTTGCCGGGTGCCTGGGTGGCTCAGTTGGTTAAGCAACTGTCTCCGGCTCAGGTCATGATCCTGGAGTCCCGGGATCGAGTCCCGCATTGGGCTCCCTCCTCAGTGGGGAGTCTGCTTCTCCATCTGACCTCTTCCCTCTCTCTCAAATAAATAAATAAAATCTTAAAAAAAAAAAAAAAGCGGTCTTGCCTTATGGTGCCTGGGTGGCTCAGTTGTTTGGCATCCGACTATTGATACTGGCTCAGGCCATGATCCCAGGGTTGTGAGATCAAGCCCCGTGTCAGGCTCTGCACTCAGTGGGGAGTCTGCTTGAGATTCTCTCCCTCTCTCTCTGCCCCACCCCTGCCCCAGTGCGTGCTCGCTCGCTCTCAAATAAATAAATCTTAAAAAAAAAAGTGGTCTTGCTTTTATGATATGTCATATTCAAACTGGCAGACAAGTCCCATCTGCATATATTTGCAAATAGGGAAAAATATATCCTCATTACCATGGGACCGAGCCAAAAATTATTTGTTTTTTGTGTTCAGCATTATAGCTTATTTTGTGACATTGTACAAATCCCTTAGGAACTTAGCAACATAGGGAATATTTCCCAAAATAGAGAATAATATTTAGTATGGAAAAGGTAGTTGACATTTATACTTACAAGGAAATTTGAACATGAGACAGAAATTCAAAGCAAATTTAGTTAATATCGGATAGTTTAAATTTTATCTTCTTTGCTAGAAAAAAGGGAAAAGGAAAATACAGAAGTGAATCATAGCAACAGAGATGTGTGTTGTAGGCATTTCCTATGGCTGGGAATATGGGCCAGTGGGTAAGCCCAGGTGCCATACTATGAAGATTGGAGGTGGAGGTACTTTTAAAATGCTCTTCTAGGATCATTTCATCCATTCCGTGGAGAAAATAGAAAACAAATCGTTCATTACCTTTTTATTTTCCGTCTTTATTTTTTACCTTTTTTTTTTTTTTTTTTGAGAGAGAGTGTGTGTGTGCGTGCATACAAGCGGGGGGGCAAGCAGAGGGAGAGGGAGAGAGAGAATATTAAGTGGTCTCCATGCCCATCTTGAGCCTGATTCAGAGCTCAATCTCATCACCTGGAGATCATGACCTGAGCTGAAATCAAGACTCGGACGCCTAACTGACTGAGCCACCCAGGTGCCCCATCCCCCTCTTGTTTTAAAGGTTTCATACTATTATGATGAAGCAAGATATTATCATTTTAAAAACTAGGGTGGCTCAGTTGGTTAAGCAACTGCCTTTGGCTCAGGTCATGATCCCAGGGTCCTGGGACCGAGCCCCGCATTGGGCTCCCTGCTCAGCAGGGAGGCTGCTGCTTTCTCTGCCTCTGCCTCCGTTCCCCCTGCTTTGCACCCTTTCTTCTCTCTCTACAAATAAATACATAAAATCTTTAAAAAAAATAATAAAGAGATAATAAATATAAGATACAGGGAATTTTTAAAAAAGATTTTATGTATTTATTTGAGAGAGAACACAAGCAGGGGGAGCGGCAGTCAGAGGGAGAAGCAGGCTCCCTGCTGAGGAAGGAGACTGATGCGGGACTTGATCCCAGAACCCTGGGATCACAAGCTGGGCCGAAAGCAGATGCTTAACCGACTGAGCCACCCAGGCACCCCGAGATATAGGAAATTCATGTTCTAGAATTGTATGCATTTACTAAAGATGGGCTGAAAACTTTTAGCTTTAAGCTAATTTATGAGGCTAGTGTAAAGAGAAAGTTACAAGATTCATAGTCTTTATACTCTGTCATTAATCATTAGAATTGGCTAGACAGAAAGTGAGGCCAATTTGCATATCCTTCATATTTAACCCTGTTAATTAACATATAAAGTACAGGTTTCACTATTTTTGCTTTATAGATGAGTTACTAAGGTAACTTTCCCAGTACTGTATAGCCAGCAAGTTGCTGAGCCTGATTCTCAACCCAGAGACCTTAGTACTATGCCTTTTTTAAGGGGGAGAGGGGCAGAGGAAGAGGGAGAGAGAATCCTAAGCAGGCTCCACACCCGGCGCTGAGCACGATCTCATGACCCTGAGATCATGACCTGAGCCGAAATTGGGGGTCAGACGCTTACCTGAAAGAGTCACCCTGGTGCCCAACTACTGTGCCTTTTTGATAAGCGGTTAATTATTTGAATGTGTTTGTCAAGGTTATGTTAAAAGCTTTAAGTAAGCATCTCAGAAAGAAAACAATTAGTGTCAAGGAAATCTTTATTTTATTTTATTTATTTTTTTAATTCTGATGGGCTCTCTGGTATTTTAGGGGATTCCTTGTTACCTTCAGAAGCTCTCTTTCTTTCTTTTTCTTTTTTTTTTTTTTTAAGATTTTGTTTATTTGACACAGAGAGTGTGCACAAGCAGGGGAGCAGCAAAGGGAGAGGGAGAAGCAGGCTCCCTGCAGGGCTTGAGGCAGGGATCCATCCTAGGACCCTGACCCGAGTCCAAGGCAGATGCTTAACCGACTGAGCCACCCAGCTGCCCCAGGTCAAGGAAGTCTTAACCAAGTCTTCCTCACCTTCTCTTTGCCTGCTTCCAAACTATTTCTACTTATTAATGCAACTATGATTGCCTAGGGATTGAAATTACTTAAAAATATTTTTTTTTGAAATTACTTTTAATTTATGACACATAACAAGGTAAATATGGCAAAAACAAAAACAAAACAACAGTGGAAGTATTTTATCTTCACTTATATCTTCTCTAATGTTCTTCCTCTTTGCAGATCTGAGTTTCTGACCGATAACATTTCCTTCTCTCTGAAGAGCTTCTTTTCTTTTTGAAATATTTTATTTATTTTTAAGTAGGCTGTACACCCATCATGAGGCTTGAACTCATGACCCCGAGATCAAGAGTCACATACTCTGTTGACTGAGCCAGCCAGGTGCTCCTGAAGAACTTCTTTGACTATTTCTTGCAAGGCAGGTTACTGGCTACAAATTCTCTCAATTTTTGTTTGCCTGAGAAAGTATTTCTCCTTTACCTTTTTTAAAAATTGAAGTGTCATTGACTACAATATTATATTAATATCAGATATACAACACAGTGCTTCAATACACACACACACACACACACACACACACACATTATGAAGTGATCACCATGATAAATCTAGCCACTATATGTCACCACACAAAATTGTTACCGTATTGTTAACCATATTCTCTATGCTGGTCATTGCACCCCTGTCACTTATTTTATAACTAGAAGTTTGCACTTTTTAATCCCCTCCATTTTGCCTCTCTTCCCACTCCATCTCCCCTCTGGCAACCAGATTGTTCTCTGTATCTATGAGTCTGTTTCTGTTTTGTTCATTTATTTTGTTTTTTAGATTCCACATATAAAGTGAAATCATATGGTATTTATCTCTCTCCTTCACTTTTGAAGGATAATTTCACAGAATACAGAATTTTAGTTTTTTTTTTCTCTCTCAACACTTTATTATTATTATTTTTTCTTTCAACGCTTTAAGTATTTCATTCCGCTTTCCTTAATTGTGTGGTTTCTGAGGAGATGTCTGATGTTATTCTTATCCTTGCTCCTCTATAGAGAAGGCATTTTTTGCCTCTGGCTTCTTTCCAGAATTTTTCTTTGATTTTCCATAGTTTGAATGCGACATGCCTAGTTGTAGATTTTTTTTGGCATTTTACCCTGCTTGTTCTTGGAGCTTCCTGTACCTGTGGTTTGCTGTCTGACATTAATTTTAAGAAATTCTCAGTCTCTAGATATTTCTTCTGTTCATTTCTCTCTCTCCTTGTCTTCCCATTGCACGTAGCTGTCCCGCCATCCTCGGATATTCTGTTGCCTTTTTCTTTTCTTTTTTCCTTTGCTTTCCTAATTTTGGAAGTTTCTACTGATAGCTCCCCCAGCTCACAGATGCTTTCCTCAACTGTGTCCAGTCTACTAATGAGCCCATCAAAGTCATTCTGCCTTTTTTTCACAGTGTTTTTGATTTCTACCATTTCTTTTCGATTCTGTTAATTTCTGTCTCCACTTACATTACCCATCTGTTCTTGAATGTTGCCTACTTATTTTCATTAGCATTTTAATACTTGTCTTACCATATTCATTTTTAAATTTTCTCAGTCAGATGATTCCAACGTGCTTGCTCTATCTGAGGCTGGTTCTGATGCTTGCTCTGTCTCTTTACAATGTACTTTTTGCCTTTTAGCCTCATGTAATTGATGAAAGCTGGACGTGATGTGCCTGGTCCAAAGAACTGTGGTATTTGGCATCAGCAACGTGGTGGCGAGGTAGGCGGGGAGGGAAGTGTGTTATGGTCCAGCCATTGGCAGAGCGTGACCTTCACCAGTGTTCCGTGTTTTTCCCTCCTCGGCTGGTGCGGGATGGCTAGAGGAGGCTGCAGTTGGGTACTGACCTGATCCCACCTGGAAGACTTCTCCCAGATCAGTTAGTCTCTCATAAAACTGTATAAGTTTAGGCTCTGGTAGAATTGTTTCCCTTGAGGGAAGGTCTTGTTAAGAATTGAAGAATGCATTGGGTGTTTTTCAAAATGTCTACTTTCCCCCTTGTTCTGGCAAAAGCAGGAGAGGACTTTTTCTGTCTTCACTCTGAGAATCTGTTAGAAATCCTGGAGGTAAAAGTTAGAAAACTGTAGGAGGTCTTCGCTAAGACTGGGTCTCCTTGCAGTTTTTACCTCCCAGACTTGTCCACACTGAACCTTAGCAATTTCCCAATTATGGTTTAGGTTTTTCTAGCCCAGGGCTGGTTCCCATGGCAGTTTCTGCTCCAGTAAAGTTGTGATTCTCTTTATCCACCTGTCTGTCTCTCCAGTTTTGGGAGCAGTGGCTTGCTCTGTGATCTCAATTCTCTGATGAATCTAAGAAGAGTTGTTGATTTACAATTCAGCCTTTTCACTTGTTAGGACAGAGTGATGACTTCCAAACTCCTTCCATGCCTGAATAGAAATCAGAAGTTCACACTGTTAGAAATAAATAACAGTGATTTATCCATTGCTCTGGTGTCATTACTGTAAATAAGTACATACACGGGTCAGGGATGTGTTTTCAGATTGCATGTTATGTAATTTATATCACCTTACATTAACTATTCTCATGCAAAATTAAAGTACAGTGTTCTCGTTTTTTCTTCTACTATCTATTATTCAAAGCAGAGGAACTCGAAGAAAAAAGAAGGAATCAAATGAGCAACAAGGAAGGCTCAAATGAGGATCGAGAAAGTCCAGTTGTTCAGTACTTACCGAATTCCTACTCTGTGCAGTGTTCTGGGGATACAGGAACGAATAGAACAAAAGGCCTGCCCTCATGGAACGTAACATTCTCTGGGGAAGTAAGGGATCAGACAATGACATATTTGAGGTCGATGATGAGGGCCATGAAGAGAAGCATCGTGAGGAGCTAGAAAGGTAGGTGCTGCTTTAGTGAGCAGGGTCCGGGAAGTTCTCTTTGCGGTGGTGAGGATTGAGCAGAGAGGCCTGACTAACGTGGGACGTATGGGAGAAGCATGTTCTGGGCAGAGGCTGTAAGTTCCCAGGCCTGAGGTGGGAGCCGGCTCAGCCCGCTGCGTGAAGAGAAAGCCGGCCGGTGTGGCTGAAGCACAGCATGTGAGGGGAGACCAGAGGCACGTCAAACTTTGTTCTGTAAAAAAATATGTGGGTACTTTGAGGTCTCTGTCCTAGCTGCTAATCTTTGACACTGTAGCAGGAAAGCAGCCAGAGGTGTTACACAGACAAATAGGCTTGGCCGTGTTCCGGAAAAGCCTTTTTTTTAAATAAAAACATGCCATGGGCTGGATTTTGCATGTTGGCCCTAGTTTGCTAACCGATAATTTAGGGCCCCACAGGCCATTAGAGAGAGTGCTTTGAGTTTTATTCTAAATATGACCAGAGTTACTGGAGGGTGTTGAGCAGGTGAGTAAAGTGATAGGACTAACCTTAAAAGGATTACTGGTTACTTCATGGGGAACAGAACGTATGGTTCACACATGGAAGCAGGGAAAGCTGTTGGGAGTTTTGTGTGAGTCGAGGAAGGAAATGGTGGCTTCACCTGAGGTAATAGCAGTGAGGTTGGCAAGAAGGAGTATGAGATGAGTGTGTGTGTATGTGTGTGTGTGTGTGTGTGTGTGTGTGTGTGTGGCAGGTGACTCTCAAGGCTATTTGAGCAACTGAGTTAAAGTTTGGGGAAGAGTTAACAAGCATGAGATTTGGTGGAGAAATTGAGTTTGGTTAAATTTGAGATGCCTGTTAGACATCTCAGTGCCAGAAGTGAGTAGGCAGTTGGATGTATTCCTTCTTCTCTCTTCCAGGAAGAGAGGTGAAGGTGTGAAAATTATTTGGAAGAGTGAATGGAATAAGGAAATGTAACAGAAATACTAGACAGTGCTGAAATAACATGAGGTTTATCGTCCTAACTTTCAAGTAAGAGCAGATATCATTACTGTGTACATTTTCCCTCAGCCGTGATGAGCTCTGTGGGTGCAGGTGTGGAATTAGTGGAGGGTTGGTTTTAACTAGAACTTGGATTTTATTAGGCAGGTAGGATGGAGGAAGAGATTCCTCAGAAAATATGTGGTCTATGGAATGCAATTTGGGTGGGGTGAAAATTTGAGTGAAAAATCAAGGGATCATAAGTTCTGGTGAACTCATTGTCTCTAGTGGGAATGAACCGGAAAGGCAGGAGTTTAGTCAGAGTGGAATGCTTGAAATTAAGATTTTGCTCATGATACATTAATTGCTACGTTAAGTATCTGGCAGATCATTCTGAGACTGGGTGATTGAGGTGGGAGTGAGGATGTGATCACTAGATGTAAGGAAGTTGAGTCACTGAGAGGCTAGAGTGTGCCACTAATCCCTTACATGCATTTTGGAATCCGAATGATCATGAAGAGTTGTAGTGGAGATCAAGACTATGCTTGGAGGCAAGTGTAGACTCTTTAGTGGATGTGAATGATGGGGAGTGAGCTGAAAATAGTTGTAACTGCTAATTCCCATCAGCTTTGTGACTTTGTGCCATCACTTAACCCCTTGATGCCTGTCTCCTTCTGTTTGTAATGATGGGTCTGTGACCTGCACGATAGTAGATAAAAAGCTGGGAGGGGAAAAATGGAAGTTTCTTCCTAGTGCAGTGATTGTCTTTGACCGTCACTCACTTCATACCTGAGTTTAATGACTCCGTTGATCCAGAACGTTCTTCAGTGACACAGTCACAAAGTTGTCAACCAAGTCAGAAGGCCAAAATCATAAATACTCTAATGTTATTAACTGACTTTTGTATCTTGTGTTATAGTTGTCTATATTTTTCAGTTTCTACCATAATGTTTTATATTTTAAAATATGTCCAATAAATTTTATTGAATGAATATAAAAGACTTCCTAAAGTTAACTTTTTAAGAAGCAATTTTTCGCCCTTTAATAAAATTACAACATGATGAAAATAGAAAGTTGTTATAATTCTGCATATTTTGCTTAAAGTATATGGCATTTACTAATTTTTTTAAACGATTTTATGTATTTATTTGACAGAGAGAAAGAGATCACAAGTAGACAGAGGGGCAGGCAGAGAGAGAGGGGGAAGCAGGCTCCCTGCTGAGCAGAGAGCCCGATGCGGGGCTCGATCCCAGGACCCTGAGACCATGACCTGAGCCGAAGGCAAAGGCTTAACCCACTGAGCCACCCAGGTCCCCCGCATTTACTGATTTTTAAAAAAGATTTTATTTATTTATTGGAGAGCGAGAGAACAAGTACATGCTGTGAGAAGGGCAAAGAGAGAGAACCTTAAAGCAGACTCCTCTGCTAAGTGTAGAGCCTGAGGTGGGGCTCAAACTCATGACCCATGGGATCACGACCTGAGCCAAACCAAGAGTCAGACACTTAACCAACTGAGCCACCCAGGTGCCCTTGATTTTTTTTTTTTTACATGTAAATGACTCTAAAGGGTGTATATTCTTTCTGTTAATAAGAATTTTGTAATTTGTAATACTGAATAACCTGTGTGTTATAGGTAATACACCCTGTTTTTGTTTTTGGTTTTTAGAGAGAGAGAGCATGAGTGGGGCAGGAGGGGTAGAGGGGGAGGGAGAGAAAATCTTAAGGAGGCTTCACACTCAGCATGGAGCCCAACGCAGGGCTCAATCTCATAACCTTCAGAGCATGACCTGAGCCAAAATCAAGAGTCGGATGCTTAACTGACTGAGCCACCCAGGCGCCCCAGCTAAAGTATGTTTAAAATAAGATATGATCAGGCTTATTTAAAACTCAATTGAGTCAGAAGGAAGCAAGAAAATGATTCATTTCTGATAAGGTTTGCAGTTTGATCTTCTCTCAAGGATTTTATAGTCTCAGATACGGGTATTTCTTGTTTTCCTTTAAGTAGCTCCTAAAAAGTGATCTGTAGTAGGGATAGGGTGGCTGGGTTATGGCCATTGGGGAGGGTATATGCTATGGTAAGTGCTGTGAAATGTGTAAGCCTGATGATTCACAGACATGTACCCTGGGGCAAATAATACATTATATGTTTATTAAAAAAAAGTGATCTGTAAAGGGGTACTCTTAAATCGTGATGCTCACTTCTCATTAAAAATGTAGAGGTATCTCCTAGGAATAAATCTAACCAAAGAGGCAAAGAACCTGTACTCAGAAAACTATAGAAACTCTAGAATACTCATGAAAAAAATTGAGAACTTCAAGCTCTATTACAAAGTTGTGATCATCAAGACAGCATGGTACTGGCACAAAAACAGACACATAGATAATGGAACAGAATAGAGAACTCAGAAATGGACCCTCAACTCTATGGTCAACTAACCTTCAACAAAGCGGGAAAGAATATCCAATGGAAAAAAGTCTCTTCAATACATGGTGTTGGGAAAATTAGACAGCCACATGCAGAAGAATGAAACTGGACCATTTCCTTACACCACACACAAAAATAGACTCAAAATGGATGAAAGACCTCAATGTGAGATAGGAATCCATCAAAATCCTTGAGGAGAACACAGGCAGCAACCTCTTCGACCTCAGCCGCAGAAACTTCTTCCTAGAAACATTGTCAAAGGAAAGGGAAGCAAGAGCAAAAATGAACTATTGGGAGTTCATCAAGATCAAAAGCTTTTGCACAGCAGGGGAAACAGTCAACAAAACCAAATGACAACCGATAGAATGGGAGAAGATATTTGCAAATAATGTATCAGATAAAGGAATAGTATCCAAAATCTATAAAGAACTTAACAAACTCGGGGTGCCTGGGTCAGTGGGTTAAACCTCTGCCTTTGGCTCAGGTCATGATCTCAGGGCTCTGGGATCGAGCCCCGCATCGGGCTCTCTGCTCAGCAGAGAGCCTGCTTCCTCCTCTCTCTGCCTGCCTCGCTGCCTACTTGTGATCTCTCTCTCTCTGTCAAATAAATAAATAAATAAAATCTTTAAAAAAAAAAAAAAAGAACTTAACAAACTCAACACCCAAAGAACAAATAATCCAATCAAGAAATGAGCAGAAGAGGGGCGCCTGGATGGCTCAGTGGGTTAAAGCCTCTGCCTTCGGCTCAGGTCATGATCTCAGGGTCCTGGGATCAAGCCCCTCATCGGGCTCTACGCTCAGCGGGGAGCCT
>CM052897.1:77655244-77711158 GCA_028534135.1 Potos flavus | reverse complement strand
GTATTTTCTTCCTGAGGAGAACAAATAGGTATTTTGATGTCAACAGATATGATAGTGTCTTATTAATAACTGTCCAAAACCTAAAATACTTTTATTTAATTCCTTTTCCTTTTGTTTAATCCATGCATATTTCAGAGAAAAGTTCACCCAAACCTTAGATTCACCTTTTAATTCATAAGAATGCTGATTTGGAAAATGTAATGTCTATGTCCACATATTTCATTTATTAGATATTCAGTGTTCTCATGTTTTGCTGACAGAAATCACAATTAAAGTTCCTATGATTCCAGTTGAGAAACCATGCCCCCTTTCATACTGATAAAAAGAGCCATGATACTTTATAAAGGCATAATGTACTAGTTATGTTTATTGAGTTTTTCAAAGATTTTATTTATTTATTTGACAGAGAGAGAGAGATCGCAAGTAGGCAGAGAGGCAGGTAGAGAGAGAGCGCGCGGGAAGCAGACTCCCTGCTGAGCAGAGAGCCCGATGCGGGGCTTGATCCCAGGACCCTGAGATCATGACCTGAGCTGAAGGCAGAGGCTTTAACCCACTGAGCCACCCAGGCGCCCCTGTTTATTGAGTTTTTATGAAGAGAAAAGGGTCAGAGCAAGTTATATAAGTAGGTCTCATATGAAAACAGATTCTAAAATCTAGAAACCAAGAAAAATAGAAGTTATAAAACACAACTTATTAAGGCCTACGAAGAATGAAGGGGTAAGTTTTTCAAGACCATTTAAAGAGTGAACTGAGTCTTAATTTTGGCTTACTTAGCAATTGATATCAAATATTTACTTCTTTTCCAAGGTAAGGGGTCAAGGCAAGATACGCAGTTTGTTCAAAGCTCATAGTCTTTTTACTATGGTGCGAGTAATGGTAACGTAATTACCAAAAGATAGCTGTATCATCCTTTTAAACATTTATATTTGTTCCTAAATTTTGATACTTTGGCAAGCAACACTGAGTAAATAAATTTAATATCTGTGTAATATGACACATGGTGACATTTAAACTGAAATATTGAATTTCGTTAGGTTTGTTTAAGAACTTGCAATGGGGGCACCTGGGTGGCACAGTTGGTTGAGTGACTGACTCTTTGCTGTGGCCCAGGTTGTGATCTCAGGGTTGTGAGATGGAGCCCGATGTCATGCTCTGTGCTCAGTGTGGGGTCAGCTTCAGTCTCTCTCTCCCTCTTCCTCTGCCATCCCCCACTGGTCTCTCTCTCTCTCTCTCTCTCTCTCTCTCTCTGGGATAAATAAATAAATCTTAAAAAAAAACCACCTTGAAATGGTATGACAGTGAAAAGCTCACTTTTCTCTCTTTTATTTCCCATTTGTTCATGTAAAATAAAATCAAATTTTTGTTGTCAAATGTTTTTCCTCCTAAGATTTATATATATATGTATGCATGTATGTATTTAAGTAGGCTCCGCACCCAACATGGAGCCCAACACAGTTCTTGAACTCACGACCCCAAGATCAAGACCTGATCGAGACCTGAGCTGAGATCAAGAGTTGGACGTTTAACCAACAGAACCACCCAGGTGCCCCAATACGTATTCATTTTAAAACACAACAATTCAGTTTAAAAGACTGGTTTATGCTTCCAAAGAATAAGATAGTTGTCACAGAAATCAAGATGAGCAGATGATGGCACATTTGCTTATCTG
The DNA here is from genome assembly GCA_028534135.1 of Potos flavus. Classification (NCBI taxonomy): domain Eukaryota; kingdom Metazoa; phylum Chordata; class Mammalia; order Carnivora; family Procyonidae; genus Potos; species Potos flavus. The sequence goes on along the minus strand of CM052897.1, from coordinate 77,709,489 downwards.
CTTGAGAATTAATCACCAAAAATCTTTGAGAAAAAGAGTGCCTCTTTCAGGGTCCTTCTAAGGGCAAAGGGATGGTTTCCTAGACCCCTCCATGTGGGGTGGCTTTACTTTGGATTGCCATTCAGAGTACAGCTGTGTTAAGGCTTCACTTTCCATGACCATTCTCCTCACCTTGAAAAAACATGTGGCCTCCAGACCTCTTTTCCACCTGAAAAATAACTCTGAACAACAGCCAGATCCTTCCTGTTCTTTATAGAATTTTTTTACATGAACATTTTTTTTCTCCTCCACCAGGCCTTTCTCTTGTGAAGTTTTATATGAAGAGAAACATTCTCTCAATCATTTGTCTGAGTCACTTTATCAAAAATTGCTTCATACATACCACAGTCATAGAAATGTCTTCTCAGAAACTCTATATTACCATCTTAGAAATTACTGCCTCTGCTCTTTTTCAAAAGAATAAAACAGGATTGTATAATATGTTCAAGAGTAATTCTGAAATGTAACTGTGATTGGGAGAACACAGGTCTGTTCAACCATTCTGTTGGAGGGCCTCATCAGATTAGGAAGGCAGGAGAGATCGGTTTTAGAATTATCTCTCTCTCTTTTTTAAAGATTTTATTTATTTATTTGACAGAGAGAGAGAGATCACAAGTAGGCAGAGAGGCAGGCAGAGAGAGAGGGGGAAGCAGACTCCCCGCCGAGCAGAGAGCCCAATGCGGGTCTCGATCCCAGGACCCTGAGATCATGACCTGAGCTGAAGGCAGAGGCTTTAACCCACTGAGCCACCCAGGTGCCCTAGAATTATCTCTTGATGAACTTCCTGTGTGGCCTACATTTTCTCTCCTGGAGTGTCCTGATCATGTCTTGATATGAGAGAGTCAGGCATACCTCAAAAGTCTCATCTTATTATAGCATTGGCTCAGATTTTAGTGTTTCTTTATTTGATTAGGTTCAAATGTGCTATGGACTGAATGTGTGCCCTCCAAATTCCTATGTTTGAAATGTAGTCCCCGATGGGATGGGATTTGGAGGTGAGGCATTTGGGAGATAGTTAAGTCATGAGGGTGAAGCCCACATGAATTGGATTAGTGCTTCCATAAGAGGAGGCCAGAGTGCTAGCTTGCCCTCATTCTGCCATGAGCGGATGCAATGAAAAGTCAGGCGTCTGAAACCCAGAAGAGGGCGCTCACCAGGACCTGATCGTGCTGGCATCCCGATAGATCGTGGGCTTCTAGCCTCTAAAACTGTGAGAAGGAAATTTCCATTGTTGTTAAGCCACCTAGTTTATGGTGTTTTTATATAGCAGCCTGAGCTAAGGCAAAGTGTGGCTGGGATTCCTTGGTGTAGTTTCTTAGAAGGAAAGCCATGTTAAAAAAAAAAAAAAAAGACAAGTTGTCTGACCCTCATGTATCCAGCAAATAATAATGGCAGAGGGAGAGGATAACCACGGAGACAACCCTGTTGAAAAACGGGGAGAAAGGAGGCAGGTAGCAATTTTGGAACCAGGCTGGACACATGCCACCATTTCTGCCCACTCTGGGAACAGGAAATACTCTTTAATTAGGATTCATTTCTGCTCCTGGAAAGTCATGTTCTGTGGCTTTTGGTTCTGCCTTCCAGGTTTTGGGTCAACCCTCTAAGTCACACTTTTTTCCCATGAGAAAGGGTGTAAGCTTGCATCTGAGGAGTACGCCTAGCTTGATTTCTGCTCAGAAACCTCTTCTTATTTTGAACTGTTTTTGACCCATTTAGCCCAAGCCTTCAAAGACTCTGTAGGGTTCCTACATACTTCCTTGTATTTCTGCACAACTTGTGTTATCAAGTTAGGATGTGTTCCTTCAGACAAAAGCCACCCTTGCCAAAGCCCTCTACCATGTGCTGAGACACAGCATGCTGTGGGAGGAGTGCTTTTAAGATTCTCAGTAATCCTGTGGTCTTTCTGAGAGGAGCTATGGGGCAACAACGTAAATATTTCTGATTAACAAGGGGCTGATCTTGACTGGGTTCACTCACATGTCTGCAATCACTTGGTGAGTTGGCTGTCTAGCTGAGGTGACTGGGTCACATGGCTTTTATCCTCCGGCAAAATAGTCCAGGTTTGTTCTCATGGTGGCAGAGTTCTAAGAGCAGCAGGTAACAAACTCCAAAGTGAAAGTACTTTTTAAGCTATTGCTTGCATCACATTGGCTAAAACAAATCATATAGCCCACCCAGACTGAAGAGTAAAAAAATAGACTCTACCTTTTGGTTGGAGGAAAAACATTTGAGGTCATTTTTACAACTTACTGCACCTTTTATGTTGCCTACAGAACAAGACCTTCTAAAATCTCAGCTGAACTACCTGTGTTGAATAGTCGTAGAGCTATGTAAATCCGTCAAGTCTTAATGAGAGCTGCATATAGTTATGAATCTTATGTTAAGCCCATCCTCACATTCCTTTTCACATTTCACTAATGTTGCAAATACTTGATCTTATTTTCTTGTTTGCTCTGGAACTGGTAGGAAGACCTTGAATCAACTTCTGAAGAATAGTTCATTGTTTACTGGTTGTTAATCATGGGAATTAAATGGTAGTTTTGTCAGTAAAATATTAGGAGAATCACGAACATTCAGAGACTCCTAGAGCAGATACATTGTCCAGTTTAGTGGACAATAGAGAAAGTTCTTTTGGCTTTCTTTATTAAGAAGAAAATCAGCTGGTGGTTTTGGCTTCAGGCATTTCAGTATATACCATAAAGTTTCAGAATGCTATCTTCTGTATTCTATGCGTAGGGGTGTGGATGGAATCTATCAGGAAGTAAGTTCAGTTCCAAGTATCCTTCCAATTCTGGGGTGACCAAGGCCTCTCTGGTTATTTGTGAAGCTGACCTGCATTTTAGGGGATTTTAAGACCTAGGGTGATTGATTCTAAGTCTGGTACCTTCTCTGGGCAAACAAACAGTCTAAATGTGGTCATAGGGTCACTACACTTGCTGGAATCATTGTATTTTGGTTACATAGTATGTAGAGAGAAATTTCTTGATGCAAATAGTTTGCAAGTCTTTTTTAAAAAATTTCTCCTAAAAGCTTTATTTGTTTCTGCATTGCTTGGGAGAGGGCTCCAGGGTGGTTAGAGTGCTGCCTAGTGCTAAAATTAACAAGTCAGGAAAGGACAGGTATTGGCCAGGATGTGGAGGAAGGGGAACCCTCCTACACTGTTGGTGGGAATGCAAGCTGGTGCAGCCACTCTGGAAAACAGTATGGAGGTTCCTCAAAAAGTTGAAAATTGAGCTACCCTAGGACCCAGCAATCGCACTACTGGGTATTTACCCTAAAGATACAGATGTAGTGATCCGAAGGGGCACGTGCACCCCAATGTTTATAGCAGCAATGTCCACGATAGCCAAACTATGGAAAGAACCTAGATGTCTATCAGCAGATGAATGGGTAAAGAAGATTGTATATATAATATATACACATACCCACATACACACACACATACATACACACACATACACTGACGGTTGCTGGAGTGTAAGGGGGAGGGATAGGGTGGCTGGGTTATGGACACTGGGGAGTGCTGTGAATTGTTTAAGCCTGATGATTCACAGACCTGTACCCCTTAAACAAATAATACATTATATGTTAACAAAATAAAAATAAAAATAAGTGCTGCCTAGTGGCTGCAGGGCCAGGGGCTCCAGGGGGATGCCCTCCGGGAGTTTTCCAAGAGGAAGAGATACCCGCCCAGCCCGGCCTGGGGGCAGCGGGCGGAGGGGAGGCAGGTGATCACCATCTCCTTGATGAGTTTCCCCTCCTCCCCCAGGAAGTGGTTCTCGGGAAGTGGTCGAGAGGCGCGTCTGCGCAGATAAAAGCGGGGCCGCGAGCAGGAGGGCTGGTCTCGGGTGCTTCGCCATGACCCTGGCGGCTTCCGTGGAGCTCAGGGCTTTACCCCGCTCGTGTTGGGGCCGCTTCTCCGCTTGCTTGTCGAGGGCACGGCCGGTGCTGCGCTGGTTTGGCATCTTCTAGAGAAGCTGGCGCCCTCGAACAACTCTGCTAATTCGCAGAAACAGCGTACGCCCTCCGGAGCCTCAAGCCTCGGGGCACCTGCAGCCCGGAGAGGGGTAAGTGTGGGGGGCCCGCAGGGGCCTCTGGACGGTGGCCTCTAGACGGTGGCCTCCTCCGGCGGAGTAACTCAGGCAAAGCGGACAGCTCATGGCGGGTCAGCAGTGAGGAGCTAAGCTCAAAAATGTGTTGGCCGGCCTGGGGGCAGAGGATGGCAGAGAAGGTGAACCTGGAGGTTGAGGCAGGAAAAGAGGTTGGAGGGTGGTCAGAGGCCGGAAGAGGGGGTGTCGCTGAGTCTGTCTTGTCCACGTTGAAGCGAGGGGACAGATCTGTGGTGTTGTGGAGGGCACGAGAGCTAGAATCATTCTTGGGAAACTTCCTCAAGAATGATCTGATAGAGCACAGGAAGAATATATATACATATATATATATGTATATATACGTATATATATATATAACCGTCTGAGCCAGCTAGCTGCCCCTAATTTTTTTTTTTCTTTCTCCAAATGGGGCTTTGAGAGTCAAAAGAGAGGATCTGAGAGAAGCTGGACGCATAATTTATACTGTAGTTATACAGTTAGCAAAAAACTTGAGGAATCATGAGATGGCCTCCTCTGTATCCCTGAGGAGACCAATGGAGGACACCTGGGCTGGGAGAGGTGGGGTCTTGCAGGAGATCAGAGTTGGAGGACAAGAGGTCCTCACCTGGGAGCTCAGCTTTAGGAGCCTGATGAGTTTCACTGGTGCCTGAGTTGAGGAAGCCAATGGGAGTCAAGCTGATCCTTATAGATCATTTATCCCTCCTCTTATGTGCCAGGTGTGGGTTATACACCAGAAGGTCACCCCTACCCCTTCAGAGACTTTGATGAGCTCTGTTGAAATTGTGCAGTCTGTACATTTCAAAGGTCTAGTGCACCTCTCTCCCTATTTTTCCCTCTTCTCTCCAATGACATGAGGGGGAGGAATCTTAAGAGCCAGAAAAATGATTTTTTTTTGGCCATACAGTGAATGATTTTTTCATCTCCATCCAGTAATCTATTCTTTTTCCCATTAATAAGTTGATATCACATATAAAATTTACATATATAAATGGTCCTGTCTCTGGCAGGCTACCATCTAAAATAATAGGCCTCCAACTTTCCTGCATTTTCCATGGCAGCTGAAGGGTAGAAGGAAAGGAAAGAACTGTGGAACATACCTACACCCTACACTCTGTCACTGGCCTGAGGTGAGGCAGGCGGGACTGAAACTGCAAAACTCATCAGTTGAGCCTATGTAGGTTTTTAATATATGGTGGGTTGCACGAATGGAACTCTGTAAATTTGAGCAGAAAAGCTTGGAGAATTTGGCAAAGCAGGGTTCTATTCATGCTACTCAGTTAAAAAAGAAAAATAAGCTGGGCAAGAATGGGAAGTGAGCAGATGGGTTACATAGAAATTTCTGGAATATTCTGAGAACATAATAGATTAAGTAGGATTTTATGAACTGGCCTGGGAAGATGATGATTATTTCTATGAGAAAATGCATTCCAGTTTTCAACTCAGGATATCTGGAACATATCTCCCTTTGTCACAACTCCAGAAAGATTTACGGGAATTTCACTTTCTCTCTATTCTGATCTTGGAGATGGGAACTATACTCTCATTAAGCTGAAACTCTATGGATAGAAGCAGGAACAAGTGGGTTGTAGTGTTGATTTTTTTATCTCCATGGAGAAAGGGAATTTTATAGCAACGAGAATAGGGTCTCTGATGCCTGGGTCCTATCCATACATATCTTTATGAAACATAAAACAGCTTAGAAAAATGTGGGAACAGAGCCCAGAACCCAGGGCTTGGTGGGAAAGCAGGCCAGACCTCCCTTTCTGCATGTGAACCCTTGACTTCTTCACGTGCTGCTTAAGGTGCAAATGGTTGATAATGTCATTAAAGCCTGGACTATCTTTAAAACCTGCCTGTCATGCAATGTGATACTGATGGGTATCTCCTTTCCTTTTCATTCTGGGGACAAGTGGGATGGACGTGATGCCTGAGCATACTCTGTGAACTCATGACTTGGGATGGAGCTAAGGCTTGGCCAGCACCTGAAAGAGTCTGTCTGCAGAATTTGGGAACATTGGTTCTCACTGATTAAATAAACTGGTTAAAACATGAGACAAAGATAGCATTTGATCTGTCTTGAACAGATTTGATTTTTAAAAAAATCTTAAAAATATACCGAAAGTGGCTAAAAATTTTCTCTTTGCCTAGATATAATAATTTTGTGCTGGAAATATATATCTTGACATCTAAGCAGAAAGAAATGGAAATATTAAATGTCACAGAAAAACAGATGAATAACCTCTTTCTCTCCTTTTCCTCTACCCCTCTCTCTTCCCCATTTTCTCCTTCTTAAAAGTTATTAAAGAGATCTTCAAATGTCTATAAAAATAAAGATGATGTTTAGACAATTTTCCCAGCTGGAATGCTCTGTTTAAAACACTCTGTTTTCATGGCCTGCACTGTTTATTTTACATTCAGAGACGTGGGCACATGGGAACCGTTTGCAGAGAATATCTGTTTGCTTCTGCGATTGATATAATACAGAAGCAGAGGGTAGAGGTTCAACAAGCTGTCTTTCTAAAGCCAGATGTACAATCTTTTTGTCTTTCTAAAGCCAGATGTACAATCTTTTCTTTTATTACTATTGGCAAGTACCTTTAGGAGGGGGGGGGGGGAGAAAGGAAGTCCTGGAAAGTAATGAAGAAATAAATCCATTCTGACTCTGAAAGTGTAACACTTTCAGATTTACAGAAATAAAGTTTATAGAAATAAAGTTCAGAAGTTCTGAACTTTACAGAAATAAAGTTCTCAGTGATCATTTGGGGTCTAATTCTCATGGAAACACTCAGGACTATTCCCCTGCTTGCCTTGAACGATAACAGTGATTAGGTGAACATGGTGTCTTAAACTTTCAGCACATCTATCAGTAATTGATTACAGGAGCCTTCAAACTTAAGTCTGTATGTCGTTTCAACTTCTTGGTCTCCCAGTCCATTCTGTGTTCTGCCACCAGGGTCATCTTTAAACCTGGGGATCTGACCATGGCTCCACCCTGTCTTCAAGTTTTACAGTGGTGGTTTTCTCTTCTAAAAGAGGTAGAAACTTGTGATCTGTTGGCTGAAACTGGCTCTCAAGTGTGTGTGTGTGTGTGTGTGTGTGTGTGTGTGTATGTATATATATATATATTTTTTTTTTAACCACAGACTATGAGCCTGAAAAGAAAACCATGTAATAGTTGCCAACATTTAGAAATTAGAGAATTTGACAGAAAAATCTGGTTATTATTAAAACACTGGAAGCTCTGGCAACGCTGGCCTTACATTTTGAGTAAAACTAATTAAACTGCTCTTGGAAGGGCACAGTTTCCCTAGTTTCCCTAGTACCTTTCCTGTCTTTTTTTCTCATTTACATGGTTTCATTTTGCTCATTTACACGATCCATTTGGCATTTACAGACATTTACATTTTCAACTCCTGGACTGTGGGCTCAAGTCCAGCTCCTTAGCCTCACATATAAGGACCATCTGACTCTTATTAACTTTTTAAGGCTCATTTCTTACATTTTCTCTTCTTGAACTTTATACTGCAAAAATCCAGGTTCCCCTAAGACACTGTGTGGTTTTTACCATTTCCAGTCCTTTCCATCTCTCTGAAAAGCCTTCCCCGCTTACCAAATGATTTTTTCCTTCTGGAAAGTGTTTTCTTGATTTCCTTAGCGTTAACCATTCTTGGAGTTTTTTTCTGAGCACTAAATGTACTTCCATGATTGATTATACTATATATTTTACTAATTAGTGTAAAATAAGGAGAAACTTTCCTTTACGAGCAGCAAGTAACAAATTCCTTGTGGGGAGCTCTAAACGTTTGAAGAGGGGTAGCTTTGGTAAGCTTGCTCAGGAGCTGCAGCTGAGCCCCCAGGACTGACACCCAGACGAGTCCCTGCACGGGTTCCTCTTGGGGAAGGGGGACAGGTAAAACTGAGAAGACAGAGAGGAGACTTGGAAGGAGGACAGACATTTCAAATGGAGAATTTTCAAGTAAAATCCACCAGAAGAACTAAATATAGAATTAGTTGAAAAGAATGAAGAGAGCTTGGCCCTCCAGAATGGACTGGGAATGGAAAGCAGGTGGGGTGAGGCAGTTGCTTTTTACCACAAGCCTGTAGTGTTTGAACTTTAAAAATCAAATTCAGGCAATAGTTTGATACATTTTTTAAAAAACTGTATTTAGGAAAACTTCAGTGTAACAATTGATTTTTTTTGTGATATCCTTTTTCATGGTCCTAAAAATCTCCATAAAGATTTCAAATAATCACCAAATTTAGTGTTACTTTTTAAAACATTTTTTTAAGGGGCGCCTGGGTGGCTCAGTGGGTTAAAGCCTCTGCCTTCTGCTCAGGTCATGATCTCAGGGTCCTGGGATCGAGCCCCGCGTCGGGCTCTCTGCTCAGTGGGAAGCCTGCTTCCCGAACCTCTCTCTCTGTCTGCCTCTCTGCTACTTGTGATCTCTCTCAAATAAATAAATACAATCCTAAAAAACAAAAACACATTTTTTAAAATTTGAATTTTTTTTTTTCTTTAAGGAAACCAGTGAACAAGCTGTGTTCTAAGTGCTGGCTGGTGTGAGACCAGAAGTAGCAGCTTGTAAAGGTCAGAGAACCGCTCATATTTTAACTACATACGTATTTTTTCAAATACAATTTTTTAAAAAGATTTTTTATTTTTTAAAGTGATTTCTACACCCAATTCACAACCCCCGAGCTCAAGAACTGTATGCTCTACCAGCTGAGCCAGCAGGGTGCCCCTCTACAGTATTAAAAGAATTTATCAACCTAATAACATGCATTCAATTAAAAAGTATTAGAGAAGATGTAAGGTAAAAATCATGGTCCCCATCCTACTGTTGATCAGCCCAGTTCCATCCTCTAGGGTTAATCTCTTTTAATTCTTTTGAACCGATTCTGTATTTAGCTCTTTCGGTGGTTATCTTAATATCTCCAAATAATATACTACAGTCACTGCAGCAGATTATATTTTCTAGAGATGATCAAGAGAGTGTCTCCTCTCTCACATACTTTCTTTTAAAAAAATTTCTTTTATTACGAAAAGAACACTTAACCTGAAGCTTACTTACCCTCTTCTGTTTTCAAGTGTACAGTATACTATTGTTGATCTGTGGGTACACATCTCTGGAGCTATTCTTCTTGCTTGACTGAAACTATATGCCCTTTGGTTAACAACTCCTCGTGCCTCCTCCCCTTACGCCCTGGCAAAGACACCATTCCAGTCTTTGATTCTATAGATTTGACTATCTTCGGTACTTCCTATAAGTGGAATTATGTAGTAGTTGTCTTTCTGTGCCTGGCATGTTTTCCTTAGCATTTCCTCAAGTCACATAACTTTCTAGAAATTTGACGTTCTTCTATCAAGAGGTAGAGTTTCGGTCTCCTCTCCTTGCAGTTTGAAGGGCTTTTTCCCTCCAAATCAGAATGTTTTTACTTCTTTACGTTTATAACTGAAATTTCCATCTGGGTATAGGCAAGACTGTCATGTGCGCTGGTGTTCTTAAAATTTAATTATGCAAATAGGTACTAATAGGTTGTGTTGCCATTCTTACAGCTTTATAGCTGAGAAAATGAGTAGTGTAGGGCGTGTAACGAGAGCAACATTGTCTGCAAGTTCAGACTTGGCTCTGCTTCCCACCCACCCAAGCGCCGTGGGGCTGTAGCACGGTCTTCCTGTCCCCTTCCAGATGGTAGACAGACACCCGAGTCAACAAGAGTCACTCAGGCTTTGGAGCAGGGCAGTTATCTCTGGAAATTTAAACGTGGCACAGAAGAGTTGTCACAAACTGGGAGGTACTAACATGACTTCTGCCAATCGCAGCGATTGAACCTCTGGCCTAAGCCTGACTGGGCTCTACTTGCCTCTCAGAACGTACCTGCAGAGCCTGACCGCACTTGCTGGCAGTCCTGTCCCTGGAGCCAGTTAGTAAGAACGGGCTCCTTCCAGTGGGGTGATGCCGATGATGTAGGTAGAAGAAGAGAGAACACAGTGCCCCACAATCTTATATGCATGCATTAGGCGGTTGACCAATCTTTGCTTGTTGATCTACATGTAAAAAAGTACACAGTAAACTCAGTAAATCACCCTAGAGCAACTACATCTTTGTAGCCACCATTCAGATCAAGAAATAATGTTATCAGCAACCCAGAAGCCTCCCCAGAGCTCTCTGGTATCAATACCCGCATTTCCCCCCAAAGGTAAACACTATCCTAATTTCTAACCCCATGGTTTATTCAGTTTTATAGTCATGGCACCTTGCCCACAGGAAACAATAAAATACTCTTAACGCTGTCATTTAGAGTTCCCTGGTTTTGGACGTCACAGAAATGCAGTTGTACAGTGTGTACGTTCGTGAGACTCACCCATGTGGAGGCATATAGTTGCATTGACTAATTTTTTACTTCTGTGTTCGATCGGCTCCATCTCTCATGATGTATATGTGCACCTTTTCTACTGTTATAACTGGATTGTTTGCAGCTTTGGGCTATTACAAATAATGCAGCAGGGAGCATTCTTCGGCATGTCTTTTGGGCCATATGGATGCATTTCTGTTGGGTATATATCTGGGAGTGAATTGCTAGGTCTTAGGGTATAGATAAGACTTTTTTCTTTTTTTCCAGTTTTACTGTGCAAACCATAACACTGGATAAGTTTAAGGTGTACAGTGTGGTGATTCGATACATGTAGATATTGCAAAGCGATTTCTGCAATAGGATTAGCTACCACCTCCCTCATCTCACATAATTACCTTTTTTTTTTTTTTTTTTGTAGTGAGAACGCTTAGACTCTGTTCTCTTAGCAACTTTCTAGTTGCTTTCTCTACTACAGTATTAACTGAATAGCCACCATGTTGTACATTAGATCCACAGAACATACTCGTAACTGAAAGTTTGTGGCCTTTGACCAGCATCTCTCCGTTTGTCCACTCCTGGTTCCCTGGCAACCATTATTCTACTTTTGGTTTCTATGAGTTAAATTTTTTTTAGATTCCACTTACAACTGAGAACATACTGTATTTTGTCTTTCTCTTTCTTACTTACTTCACTTAGCATAATGCCCTGAAAGTCCATCCATGTTGTTGCAAATGGCAAGATTTCATTCTCATGGCTGAATAAATTCCTGTGTGTGTAATCTCTTCTCCATTCATCTGTTAACAGCCACTTAGGTTGTTTCCATAGCTGGAATATTGTGAATAATGCAGCAATAAACGTGGGAGTGCAGATATCTCATCAAGATTCTGATTTCATTTATTTTGGATCTATACCCAGAAGTGGGATTGCTACTATGTAGTAGTTCTGTTTGCAGTTTTTTGAGGAACTTCCATACTGTTGTCCACGGCAGCTGTACCAATTTACATTCCCACCAGCAGTGTACAAGTGTTCCCTCCTCTCCAAATCCTTGAGGGCTTGTTATCTCTTGTCTCTTTCATCATAGTCATCCTAGCAGGTGTGAGTTGGTATCTCTTTGTGGTTTTGATTTGCATTTCCCTGGTGATGGTGAGCACCTTTTCATGTGCCTGCCCGTCACCTGTATGTCTTCTTTGGGGAGGGCCTTTTTGATGGCCTTGACCAGCAGAATATTGTGGAAGTGATATTATGTGACTTCTAAGGGTATGTCATAAAATGTGATGAAGTTCTGCTTTGTTCATTCACATGTAATGGAAGCAGAAGGAAACAGAATCAGGAGATACTGCCCACATGCTTTGAAGATGGGGGAAGGGCCAGGAGCCCAGGAATGTTAGGAATGCAGCTGCAGAAGCTGAATAAAGCAAGGAAAGGATTCTCTGCCAGAGCTTCCCAAGGGAGCACAGCCCTGCTGAACCTGAATTTTGGCTCAGTTATTACTGATTTTGGACTTCTGGCCTCCAGAACCAAGAGAGAATACAATTCTCTTGTTTTATGTTACTGAGTTTGTGGTAATGCACGACAGCAGCCATGAGAGACTGATACAAATGGCCAAAAGTAGGATGCTCAACATCACTAGACATGAGAGAAGTGAAACTTAATACCAGAATGAAATACCACTACATACTTATTGGAATAGCTAATATTGAAAAAAATAATAACCGACTAGTATGCATTGTATACTAATTTTAATGAGAAATGAAATATACAAATATATTTTCTTGTGTTTATGTGAAGACTGTAGAAGGATATTCAAGAAACTAATCAGAGAGGTTATCTTTGGGGTGGGAGTAGGTGAGACTGGGGTGGGTGGGGAAAAGTGAGCGTATTTAAACTGTATTCTTTTTATATATTTGATTTTTGATTCTGAACATGTGACTTTTCTATTTTTTTTAAATGAAGACTTATGCAATAAAATATTTGATTTCAGTGGATGTGAGTCAGGCCTCTTTATGAACAGGCTTCATCTTAGGGACCCTGTTGTTAAACTGGGATCCCTAAGTTCTGGAAAATTTGTTATGGGGCAACAACATTGCCACTGGCTATTCTGGTTTACCCCAGGTGGTTAATCTTATTTCATTGGAGATAAATCATTTTTATATTCCTGGAGGTGGGGCCTGGGGGTTGACTGGCTACTGAGTGTGGAGAGGAAGCTAGTCTGTATGCACATTCCTTTCAGCCTGGTCCCTTAGTTTTGCCCTCCATGGTAATCAGTGTTTCTGGTTTCTATCCCTTCTGGGGCTCTGCTGGATAGACTATCTCCATCCGTATCCATAGCCCTTGCTACTCCACGCTGTGGTTTTCTCTGCTCTACTTCATCACTTAAAAGTCTTTTACCTCCTAACTTTGGGATGAAGAAGAAAGAAAGATGGGCCGTCCCCCTTCTTGAAAAGAAACCACTACATTCATTGGTTGTTTTCATCTCCTAACTGGTTTGTGAGCTCCTGGAAGGGAGGAAAGTTTATTATCATTTTTATATACCCAAAGCATGGTAGTCACTGTCCAATCAGAAAATAGAAACCATACTAAAGATTTCAAAAGAGAGAATTTAATGTAGGAAATTGTTTCCACAGGTGTTGGAGGATAGAAAAAACAAAAGGGGGCAGTGAACTAACATGGAGATAATTACCAAAGAAGCTGCTACCAATCCTGGTCTTGGGGAAAAGACAGGGATGAGGTTGGGATTGTCGAAAGCTAGAACTCAGAGTAGGGGACCTGCAAAGCTGAGGCTCAGGCCTCTGAGGAGTGGTTATGACCAGGTTGCAGCTAGTAACTCTGACAGCTTGAGAGAGGTTGGTTATGGGTGCCAGCAGTATTTCTGGTGGGAACTGGCTATTGCAGCTGGGGCTAAGGGAAAGAGAAAGTTGCTTGTCTGCTTGATCTGCCTTCCAGTCTCTCTCCAGTGCAAGGCTTAACAGGAAGCCAGCTGGCAAAGGAGTCTGGGAAATGTATTTTGCAGAATCTTTGTCCCAGCGTCACAAAACACAGTACGAGTTTTGTGTATGGATTTAGAGTTGAAGGATAACAGCTAAAAAATGGCACAAAGGGTATATATAGTTTTTAAAGATGTTTTGTTTAAATAAAATATTTTCAAAAAATATCTTTCTAGCCCGAAATCTTTCTTGAGAGTTCCAGGCTTGCATTTCTGTTTATCAGTCATCCCCTTTTGAGTGTCTCTGGGGATATCAAAAGCAAACACAGAAAATTAACTGCTAAGCATACATCAGTTTCCCTATACTCACTGTATCTAAAAAATACATGTCCACTTCGAATTGAATGAAAACATAAGCAAGCATTGTTTTCCAGATGAAGAATATTTACCAAAACAATGAATCATGGTTTCATCAAAACTTGCCCTTCTGGGGCACCTTGGTGGCTCAGTCGGTTAAGCATCTGCCTTCAGCTCAGGTCATGATCCTAGGGTCCTGGGATTGAGTCTCACATCAGGCTCATTGCTCAGTGGGGAGCCTGCTTCTTGCTCTCTCTCAGCTCCTCTCCCTCTCCGTCTCTCTCAAATAAATAAATAAAATCTTTAAAAAGAAAAAAAAACAAAAACTTGCCCTTCTTCCTGTCATCTTTCCTCATAAGGGACAATATTGCCCAGCTACTGAAGCCCAACTCACAAGTCATTCTCTGTGTCTTCCCTCAACCTCCACATCCCAGACAGAGTCTGGTCAGTTCTGCGGTGAAGGGTCTCTTGACTCCGTGTTCACTATGTTGCTTCTGTTCCTGCCTTAATCAGCCCTGATGATATTTTCCGTGGACCAGTGCAGTTACTACCAAATTGGTCCCCAACTACTATCTTGTCTTTCTTTACCCATTCATCTGTTGATGACCACAGTGATTTAAAAAAAAAACAAAAAACACAAATCTCAAGTAAGTACTAGGGAAGGAATGGACAGCATGATGAGTCTAGTTATCACTGCCCTGTGATATATACATAGAGAAAGTCCTAAGCGTTCTTATTGTGAGGAGAAAATTTTTTTTTCCTTTTTTTCCTCCCATTTCTTTTTAATGATAAAAAGATATCATACAGAGAGAAAACGATCTCTGTATGAGATGATGGATGTTCACTTACTGTGGTAATCATTTTACGATATGTATAAGTCACACTTTTATGGTATACAGCTGTAACTCATACAGTGATATGTGTCATTTTACCTCAAACTGGAAAAAAATGAATCTTATCAGATCAATGTCCAGGTTATATCATTTAGTGGAAAAGGTGTTAGTAATGTATAATTTTAAAAGACCATTCTAAACTGGGAAGGGGAGAGCAGTGTTCACCAAATGCCAGTGAGAGAAGGTAGACAGAAGAGAGAGCTGTGCATGCTCATGACCCTGTTTGAAATTACTGAATTCCTGTTTTGTGCAAGGGTTACAGGGTGGTATGGAGAAATAGAGGAAAAAGATTGATTTTGAGGGTTAGAAATTGAAAAGGTAAGATAAAAGGAACATGAGGTAAAGATTAGAAAGAGAAGAGAAAAATAAAATTAGAGTCATAACTTTTGTTTCTGTTGAGTTGGGAAGTAACAGAATTTTTGCATTAATGTGAAGGAAATTATTTTATAAATCCCAGAAGTGTCTCTAACAGTTCCCTGAAAAGATGTAAGGAAAGGAACCCCAATTGATATTGTAAAGGAGAGAAAAAAAAAACAGGGAATGATGTGGTTCTTTTTTGAAGTTCAGGGGAAGACCAAAGAAAGTTATAAAACATTTTTCAGAGTTTTTTGTTTGTTTGTTTTGTTTTGTTTTGGTCGGTTTACTATCAAGAGAGCCATCATTTGTCATGAGTTTGGAAAGGCATTTTCTGACACCTGCTAAATGATCCTGAAACAAGAACAGTGCAGGCCTGGTGTGGCATAATGTGTGGTTTATGGATAAGGTTTGCTTTCTAAATGGTTAAGTCTGGTATAGTCTCTGTTTGAAAATAGAATTAAAGGTATCACAAGAAAAATAATGGAAAATTGATGGGCTGATAAAAGACTACTCACATCTCTGTTAGAGCTCTGGATCAACTTGCTAAAAAACAACAGAGGCAAAGCAGGGAAATCTACCTTTTCAAGTGAGAGGCAGGGAAGACTTGGGGGAAGGAGGTTGTACGTCTCTTCAAACTTGTCTTGCACAGTGCTATAAGCATTTGAAGATCATGGTGATAGTAAGGATAAGAAAGTGGCTAACATAAAATCGCTATTTTATTGGGATATGGGTAGAAATAGTGCTGCCGTCAGAAGCTTCCTCAGTAATGCTTTGAGTTTAAATATGTTAAAGAAGG
This sequence comes from Potos flavus, assembly GCA_028534135.1. Lineage (NCBI taxonomy): Eukaryota > Metazoa > Chordata > Mammalia > Carnivora > Procyonidae > Potos > Potos flavus. The sequence continues at coordinate 77,693,658 of CM052897.1, read as the reverse complement.
TTAAAAACAAAGCCAAGAAAAGTATTTTTGCAGTATAAATATGTAGCAGAGTTCATAAAAAAGCCCTGTGTAATTTATAGGAAAAATCTAAAGGAATCCCAGAACTTCATTTTCCTAGATGGTTTATACCAAATTGTGTTGTACATACGCCCATGTGTGGTTGTGGGGGACTGTGCTTCACACAGAATCACCTGGCTTGGTCAACTCAGAGGAAAGAAGTTTTTGTAATTCATCCACCCATAGGGGGTGCTTTTCCCCAATTTATTCAAAGTCCTGTGCAGAGTTAGTATAAGGGAAGACCAGGAGTCATCCTTGGATAGGTGTGATAGAACATGGGTCTAGGAAAACATAGACCCAAGTTTAAGTACTTCCTGCATTACTGACAGTGAGTGTGGCCTGGCCTTCTCTGTCCTGATTTCCTCATCCACAGAATCACTGAGACTACCTCGTGGTATTTCTGGGAGCATTAAAGATGATAACACGTGAGAGTGTTTTCCTCGAGGATTTTCTGGGAACATTAAAGATGACAACACATGAAAGTGTTTCGTAAACTATAAAATGAATTCAGTCTTCCTTTGGAAAACACATATTGAGCACTGCGGTGTGCAAGGCACTTTGTTAAGTTTTGCAGATACAGAGCTGAAAGTCCTTGCCCTTGGGGAGCTAATAACCTATGGGCATGGCAGAGGGACTCATAATTGTAATGCATTGTGATCTGGAAGGTAAAAATTGCTATGGACTTAGAGGATTGAGGGACCCTCCTCGTGGAAGATCGTTAGACCCCTTGTGCTCCTCATTACAAGTTTTCACAATTAGATAATCTCCTCTCCAGAGTACTATGTATATCTGAATAGGAAAATGGATACACAGTTGGAGGGCCATCTCTAGCACAAATTACCTTGTGCAAATTAGAAAGAAAACTCCTCTTGACAGATAAATTGCAAAATGTGCCTCTCCACTCTTCTGCCAAGACCAGTCAGAAAAAGGCATCCCTCTGGGTGAGCTGATCAGCCCTGTGCAGGGCACCAGGCCTGGTAGTCAGAGGGCAGGATTGGAGCAGTGGCCCCTGCCCGGGGAGTCTGTGGGGCACAGCCGCAATCATTAAACATGGTGGCCTGCTAGGGGTAGGTTTTTGTTAAGTCTTGCTTTTGAAGACTACAGTTAAAAAACAAAACAGGATACAGCACATGCAACCATATGTGCATGCAGTTTAGGGGACGGATTTAATTTTGTGAACTTGGCTTCCATAGACAGACTGATACATCTCCTGGGAGGGATGGGAGCACTTGTAGTAACTGGGCCGGATACTTGCCAACTTTCCCATGTGAGCTTGAAGGGATTTTGAAGAGATGTGTCAGACCCTAGCAGGAAGACAGAAACCTCTCTGAGTAGTCTGAGAAGTTGAATGCAAGAATTGGTTACACAGGTAATGGAATTACCAAGAAGTCAAACAGGAGGTGGTGAGCTAATCCTGATATTAGCAATAGTAGCAAGCTAATGTCACTTGTGGGCCAGGGTGACAGAGGGAAGCGTTAGTGTTACAGGAGCCCAGAGACCAGGCACACTATGGAAAAACACAGCCATGGAAGTCTGGCTGGTCTAAGCTGGCACTATGGAGGGAGAAAACGAGCCCTTGTTGGAGATGCTACTAAAGATGGACAAAGAGGGGAGAAATACTCTGGGTTCTCTTTTCCTCCAGGTCTCAGACTCCCTCCTGTACCTTCTCTGGCTGATTGCAGATCTTCCAACTACAGGGGAACCTTGGAAAGGTAGCCTTGGAAATATAGCCTGTGGGCTCAGCCCCCTTGCTATACAGAGCAGGCCAGGGAACAGGAGAGGAATGGCCTCTGAGGGCTCACAGATTCAAGCTTGGTACAATGAAAGGGTAGAAAATATGGGACCTAACTGAATAACCAAGAATTATATAAAGTTCTTTTTTTTTTTTAAAGATTTTATTTATTTATTTTACGGAGAGAGATCACAAGTAGGCAGAGAGGCAGGCAGAGAGAGAGAGGGGGAAACAGGCTCCCTGCTGAGCAGAGAGCCTGATGCGGGGCTCGATCCCAGGACCCTGAGATCATGACCTGAGCCCAAGGCAGAGGCTTTAACCCACTGAGCCACCCAGGCGCCCCTATATAAAGTTCTTTTTATAAAGTTGTTTAGAAAGGAGCATAGAGGAAGAGGGGTGTAGATTTTCAATTAAAGTATACCAATGAATATACAGTGACAAGTTAAACATCAAAATGTGGAGAATGGCAAATAAAAGGAATATAAACACTGAAAACATGGAAGTTTTCATTTTATATTATTTAGGCTTGGTGAAATGGGCCTATATTATATTAAAGAATACACATTTCCCGGAGGAGAATTTTCCTCCCTTCGTTTTGTAACAGGTGTCAGCTGTGTGAGGAACAGCTGGGGTGAAAAACTATAATGGTCTCATTCCATCATAGCCCAGGTCAGCCTATGATGAGCTGTGACAATAGCACCTGCCCAAGACTCTCCCTCTAGTTCAAGGGAAGGAGTGATCCCTGGAGTCTCTCGAAAACTACCCATTATCCCTGGTATGAGTCCTTCTGGCTTTTAGTTGTACTGGATGCTTAGGTGAAATGAGGTTATTCTAGCTTGTGAATCTGGATACCTGATGCCAAAATCAACAATTCTACTCTCTGGGGATCTAATGCTTTTATTTAGAGTAACCTCTTGGCTCTCTCTTATTTAAGCATCCTCTAGACCATGCTGTCCAATAGACTTTGATGACGGACATGTTCTATGTCTGAGTTGTCCAATAGGTAGCCACTAGCCTACTTGAGTACTTGAAATATGGCTAGTGTAACCAAGGAACTGAATTTTAAATTCTTTAATTTTAATTGTTCATAATTTATTTTTATTTTATTTTTTATATTATTTTTAAAAATATTTATTTATTTGACAGAGAGAAGGAGATCACAAGTAGGCAGAGAGAGAGGGGGAAGCAGGCTCCCCGCTGAGCAGAGAGCCCAATGCGGGGCTTGACCCCAGGACCCTGAGATCATGACCTGAGCCGAAGGCAGAGGTTTTAACCCACTGAGCCACCCAGGTGCCCCTAATTATTCATAATTTAAATTTAATCTCCACTGTGGCTAGTAGTTACCATGTTGGGAGTGTGTGTTTATGGGATTGAGACTAAGCCTTTGGATGATCTCACTAGTTCATTCCACAAGAGGGAAGTCTTTCCTTTGCTTTCCAGGTAATCAGAGGAATTAAGCTAATTAACTCAGACCATCAAGATAGACTGAAATTTCCCTGCAGCCTAAGACTTTGTTTGTAATTCCATTGTTTGTGTGCCCAGTGCCCCATGCATCCAAAGAGATTCCAAACCTCTCTTCTTGATAAGTCAGGGGAGACAAAAACTTGAGGAAAATTTCTTGGCCAATGTGTATCTAGGAAGAGAGGGCCTAAGGCAGCATTTCAGTTGTTCAAGGCCACAGAGTGGTGCTGGAGGGCATCTGAAATCTGTCCCCCTCTCCCCCAAGGAGGCATCTATGACGTCTCTCAGATGATGCCACTGCAGAACATTGCTGAAACCAAAACAATGACACAAATAACAAAACCAGGATGAGATCTGTCCCAGAGGATACCAGCGGAAGACAGAGTATGACTGGACCAGGAGCCATGCAAAATTATGACTCCTCATGATACCACATGGACTACATTTTACCCTTTCGATGAAGAAGTCAGGGACAAAAATTCTCAGTTGACTGAGTTCAGATCTACTTTGAGAAAACACAAAGTGACTGAAGTTACTCCCCAGAAAACTTGAGTCACAGAAAATAATAGATGGATTCTTTCATATGCGTATCTCAGGTGTAGTCATTATGATATAAAAAGGGTTAGAACAACAACAAGATGAACTCCCATCGGTGCACCATCGCCACACAGTGTAGTCCGTGTAGTCCGCAGTGTAGACTGGTGCACATGAAGGAGGTACTGCTTTGTGAGCCAGTGTGGAAGAATTTCCAGACTATTGCGTGGAGGAAGCATGTCACAGAAAGATATATACAGACATTATGTAAGATAATAAACTGGCAAAATGGAGTAGTACTTGTTTTAGGGATACATGTGTAAGTGGTAGGAACTATAACACAAGTAAAAGAATAATACAAAAGTCAAGATAGGAATTACCTCTGGGAGTTGAGGAGGAGGATGGGATCAAGGGGGGGCCTGTGGTAATGGAAATGTTCTTAAGCTGTGTGGGAGGCACAAAGTTGTTTACTCTTGTTATTGCTATTATTAAAATAATCCATAAGGCTAAGGGAAAAGTATATGTACAATTTGATGTCATTTCTATAAAGTTTAACGTCAGATAAAAACAAAAAAATCATGTAGAACTAGCTCTTGTTTCTAGATTCATATTAAAGTTATAAACTGGGGGCGCCTGGGTGGCTCAGTGTGTTAAAGCCTCTGCCTTGGGCTCAGGTCATGATCTCAGGGTCCTGGGATCGAGCCCCGCATCGGGCTCTCTGCTCAGCAGGGAGCCTGCTTCCCCCTCTCTCTCTGCCTGCCTCTCTGCCTACTTGTGATCTCTCTCTGTCAAATTAAAATCTTAAAAAAAAAATAAAGTTATAAACTGTATCCCAAGGGGTGCCTGGCTGGCTCAGTCGATGGAGGATGCGACTCTTGATCTCAAGGTTGTGAGTTTGAGCCCCACATTGGGTGTGGAGCCTGCTTCAAAAAATGTACCCCAAGTTCAGGATAGTGGTTAACTCAGGGAAGAGAAGGAAAAAGCATCAAGCCGGGCTCATGGGTGCTTGAGTTTCAGCAGTCATTTTTATTTTTTACTTCTGTTACTGAGTGGTATCTGTTACATTTTTATATGCCTAAGATACTTCACCAAAACTATAAAAAGCAGAAGCCAGTGTGGCTTCATTAGAGAATCTGCCGGGAATGCAGCCTCAAAAGAGCAGATGGACCAGAGAAGAAAGCACACAAGGAAAGAGAGAGGCCAGGTTTTCTCTAGGTTCATTACAGCGAGCTCTAGAGATGGAAAGAAGTCGGTAGAAAACCTGTGTGCAGAGCAAAGTGCGTGATTGGGAAGCCGTAGGCCTGTTGGCTGAGGATAATGTCATGTTAACAGCGGGCTGTGAGAAAGCGGAGGGTCCCAGGATTTCATTCAGTCATTCACTCAGCCCAATTTTACTGTTTCCATTGGAAGGCTTCATTCTGCTCATCTCCTGTTTTGTGCACCTTCTTCAACAAGTGGAGAACAAACTGGGAGGGATTGAAAAATTCCTAAAATAATCAGTGTCAAGTAGGTAAGGGATTAAGAGACTACTTAGCATCTTGCATTTTTGTTTGCTTGCTTGCTTGCTTATTTTTGAGAGTTCACTTAGGACAGGAGTTGATGTGTTCTGGAACCAGATTGCCTCCGTTCAGATTCCAGCTCCATCGATTGTTGGCTGTGTGTTCTTAAGCCAGCTGTTTGACCTCTCTCTGTCTTAATTCCATGGTCTGCAAAACATGAATGGCAGTATCTACCTCATGGGGCTGTGAGGATTAAATGAATTAATGTATGTAAAGACCTCAGAACACATGCCATAAAAGGTTTTCCTCATAATTCTATCCTCATTAAGTTTTTTTTTTTTTTCAAGTTTCTAGGGCTAAATTAATTACCGTCTTAGAAACAGTGTCAAAATTGTCATACTAATTGGTTACTCAGGAAGACAGAAATGGGGTCAAGTGTGGTGGGGCTGGAACAGGGCAAGATAATCAGGTGTCCAGGTAGAGGGTTAGACTAGAGATAAAAATTTAAGAGCCGTTAGTATGCAGATTTCAGTGGCTGATCTTAAACTAGGTCTTAAAATCCACGAGATGATGCTGGATATCCCTCATTATGAATAAAAACTGTCCCCACTGCTATTCAAGTGAGAAGTTTTATCCTTGCTTTACTACTTCCATTTGCTTTCCTCTTAGGATGGCGTTAGTCTGGGGTTCTATCTTTTTTGGCGTAGTCCACTTTCATGATGATTTGAATGGACTCTGCTTAGACATCGAGGAGGGAGGAGATAATAGTTTGTCACCTAAAAGAACACTAATAGTTTTTAGTAGCACACATGAGACCAAATAACACACTTTGGAAAAGGGATGCAAGCTCATTTTGAAAAAGAAAAAACACAAAATCCTGTGGGATTTAATTCTGACTCATAACAAAAAATTTTATGGGCCTTCCAACCATCTAGTTCTCTGCTTTATTTGCTGACAACAAGACCCAGAAAGCATATATTTTTGTTACTTGATATGTATGTCTTCAGGTTTGCCTCTTTTAGTAACTAGGAAGTTGAAAATAGTATTTTTGAGCACTTCTTATATCTGACATGTTTTAATGTCACTGAAATATATTTAAATTCTAGGTGCCTGTGTTACTATGTGGAGGGTCATTCAAAGCAATGGAAGTTGATGTTTTGCTCGGTAGGCCTTGCCAGTTATGGTCTGTGTCAGAGGCCTGGACTTTGTTATTCATGCTCTTTAGGAATATGACTAGCTTTTTTCTAGCCCTTAAGGCTAAGGATTGAAAATTAAATTTCTAGAGAAAAATTATCCTTGGATATCTTTGGAGAATGACTAAACTTTTCATCCTTTGTATTTGATTATTATCAAGTGCCTAATTCGTGCCAATCATATTGATTCTAAAGATGCTGGATCTCATGGCAGACTTTTTTTCAGAACACTTCATTAAGATTCTAATTTGGTCAGTTTCCTGTGTCACTGTGTTCATTGTCATTGACTTCCTCTTTATCCTTATTGATCCCTTAGACTACATGCGCTTTTCCCCCTAGTTGTCATTCTGAAGTGGTTTTCTTCTCATAAGAAATGCCAGGTCTCTGTCTGGGGAGTGTTAAATAACTTTGGGGTCGTTTCATCTTATTTTGCTTGGCTTATTTATCATGTGTCTTAGTCTTGAAAGCAAGAAATCTCAATATCCATCTTAGTGTGTGGTCTCAAGTTGGAAGGAATTGCTTGCCAGGACTTTTAGAAATATTAGGAGCTCCTTGGATCATTTAGCTACTTAACATAATGGAAAAATGGCCCCACACTCTCTCTGAAATTGCAGTTAATTTATATGACAAATGAAGGATCTACTGAGAGCATTTTACTACTTGGTGGTAATTTAGCTTTTTAAAATTGTGTTAAAAGAGAAATCACTAACCACAGGAATAGCAGCAATGTTTCTGCCATAACAGACATTTCTAATTAATTCTTAGGGCATTGAACCCTTCGGGCTAGTCCGCATGAGCAATAAAAAGGCAGAGGGAGGATGATGGAGAAAATTTTTCTTTTTTGACTGTCAGTTTTTACCAGTCATATTTTTTCATTTTTCTGAGGCGCAAACTAGGAGCTGCAAAAATGGCTAGGGAAAAATTTGAAAGGATTAAATACTCTCTACATAGCTATTAAAATAAAAACACCTGCATATTATAGAATTAAGTGATTCTGAGGATCATATTAGTTCTTAGTATTCCTTCAGTAGTTCTTTTGTTACAGTAACGTCCCACAGAGAAGACTTAGTGACAGAGCTTGTCTAGAAAGAAGCAACAGACTCTGATTTTCTTTCCGGTAGATGATGATTTTGAAACAGGAAGATTTATTTTCCTTTTGAATTGTGTACACAGTTCTCCAAGAATGCCAAACTGAACATTTTTATCTCTATTTTCCTTCTGATTTCAGGGCACACAATAATTTGCCTTTCATAGCTACATATGGTTAAAGGCTCTCTCCTTTCCCTTAGCATCTTTCTTAAAATCTTTGCTTGGATTAATCTTAAGCCAAATTTGAATAGGAATTCACTGTTTTGCAACTGGTGGCTAGGGAAGCTGCAGGCTCTGTTGCTTTCGTGTTAAACAATGTCAAAATTTGGGGATGCCTGGGTGGTTCAGTCACTAGTTAAGCATCTGACTTCGGCTCAGTTCATGACTCCAGAGTCCTGGGATCGAGCCCCACATTGGGCTCCCTGCTAAGTGGGAGTCCACTTCTCTTTCTGCCCCTCACCCCGCTCATACTTTCTTTCTCGAATAAATAAATAAAATCTTAAAAAAAAAACAAAAAACTCTAGCTCTGGACCCCTTCTAGTCTCACCTTTGTCTCCCAAACTACATTAATTCTATGCCACATTGCCCCCATGCTATAATGGGGTTTTCAGATACCCAGAAAGATGCAGTTGTAGCATAAATTGAAACGATAGATTTGGGAATGAGAAGACGGGTGCTGAAGGTGCAACTCTACTTCCAAGTGACCCTGGACCTTTTAGTCAAGTGATTCTGCTTATTTCTAAGAGGAGTGTTCTCTCTACAAAGAACCCCAAGCTGTTATAGTCCAGAGTTTCACAAGCATCTGTCTGACTTGTGGGTTAGAAAGTCTGATTTGTCTTTACTATTCTCTTATGAAGAACTTGCTAGAAATTACTAGCTGCTGTTATTTGTCAAGGAAATCATGACTTCAGTCCCTCAAAACACTGCTGAATGAATGGAATGGTTATTTTCTATATTTGAAATTCTTTTGACCCTATAGATTGTTATTATGATAACTTCATTTTATAAGTCAAGGAGCAAAAAGGACTCAGGACTTCCTAATACATTGTAAGTTCAAAACAATAGCTTCTAGGGCACCTGAGTGGCTCAGTCATTAAGCGTCTGCCTTCGGCTCAGGTCATGATCCCAGGGTGCTGGGATCAAGCTCCGCACTGGGCTCCCTGCTCCGCGAGGAGCCTGCTTTTCCCTCTTCCACTCCCCCTGCTTGTGTTCCTTCTCGTTGTCTCTCTCTCTCTCTCTCTCTGTCAAATAAATAAATGAATGAATCTTAAAAAAAAAAAAAACAACACAAAAAACCAGTAGCTTCTAAACTTTTTTTTTAATGATTTTGTTTATTTATTTTAGAGAGAGAGTGTGTATGTGAGTGGCCGGGGGAAGGGTAGAGAGAGAAGGAAGGGTAAAGAATCTTAAGCAGACTCCTCTGAGCTGAAGGCAGAGTCTGATGCGGGTCTCGATCCCATGACCCTGAGATCATGACCGAAGCTGAAGCCACCCAGGTGCCCCTCTAAACCTTTTTTGATTAATACATACTCTACTAATAGTGCTATACGTAAAAATTGAAATTCCAAAGAATGAGGCAAAAAATATAAATGCCTTTCTTATATTTTCTTCTTTTCTTTATCCCATGAACGAGTTGTTTGGTTTATTCCCTGGATTATGTGCAATCTTCACTGGAAATGCTGTTCTAAAGAACAACAACAACAAATATCAATAGCAGACTTATTGAACAAGAACGTATGGAATCTTGTCACGTGTTCTGTGACTCATTTTTTCTGGTCCTAATCAAATGCTGATTTCCAAGAGCACGTGTTAAGAGTTAGAGTTTTTGGGCATGCTTCATTCTGAAGAGAGAATTGATACAGTGAAGTAACTTGAGAAGATTAAAGATACAATACTAAACAATTATGAGGTACTTTAACGTGCAGTGTATAGACAGAATCCCTGTGTGTGAGACTGTATGCCGACAGCAACTGTGAGGTTCTAAAACTTTCTCGCAGGCACTGTTTTAATGACTTCCATATATGCATGAGAGAAAGTATCCAGGAGAACATGGAGAAAATTAAAATTTTGTGGCGAATGGAAGCAAGCCCAGGGGTAATTTCTAACCATATGCATATAGGATATTTATAGCCTCATTGTCTTATTTATTATCACAGCTCTGTGAAAGAGGCATTATTAGTCCAGTTTTTTGATAAGAAAAACAAAGTTCAGACTAAGTGACCTAAGATCACCTATTTAGTGAAGGTGGCATTGGAACTCTGAGCCAACCCTGCTGATGTCCTCACTATCTGCCAGGTACCTGGGTACTTAGTGTCTGGTCATTCCTGAAGTGAAAAATGATGAAGACAGATGCTCCTGAAGTGGGTATCAACCTCAATAAAGAGATAAACTGAGGTAAGAGGGTGCTATTTGCCAATAGCAAAGGAATTGCAATTAAGGGCACAACCTCTAGCACGCTAGAGATGAATCCTGAGAGTTTGGGTCAGGCCATGTTGTACGGCCAGGAGTGCAGAGAAGGGGGACTTGAGCAGGAGTCCAAGCAGCGAGTCCATTGGTTCGAGGATGAGGAGAGGTTCTTGGTGGCTCTTCATTGGTCAAATGATAGGTTTTGGTTGGCTGTAAATTAGGCATTTATGGGAAACTAGTTTCTCAGTCCTTGAGTTGGTTTCCCTGAGGACACATGTTTGAGATTCTCCTTTTCTGTCCTTGGTTCCATTTTAGATTGAAATCTTTTCACATGAGGAGTTAGATACTGCTTTCCTACAAAGGACTAAGGCCAGCGGTATGGCTAAGGTTCATGGAAAAAGTGGTGAAAGACAAATTGGAGTCAAAGCAAATTAGAAGATGCAGGTAAAAATATGAAAAATTCAGCAAAAACCTTGCATAAACATATAAAATATTAACCATATGTTGGCAAGAAATATTAACCATGTTTTGAAAAGAAAAGTTTTTTTTTTCAATTCTAGGTAAAAATGCTAATTATTTGAAAGAGTACATTAATGAAGTTTAATGATCTGAACAGGTGGTAGAGGGAAAAAGGGCGAGGAAGAGGAGATGGAGGTGATGACAATTTTCTTTAGATTAATTGCCCTCTTTGAGATGGGGGGGTACGTTTTAAGAAATTCATATATATTTCCGTTGAAGCTTTTAATATCGTTGGAACTCAGTTATTTATGGAAGATGGGAACTAGCCATATATACTTTGACTTTTCTTTGCTATTTTTCATTTATTCTTTTTTTGAAAAGATTTATTTATTTGAGAGAGAGTGGGGGAAGGGGCAGAGGGAGAGAACCTTCAAGCAGACTCCCCACTGAGCGCAGATTCCCAACTCGGGGCTCAATCTCACAACCCACGAGATCATGACCTGAGCTAAAACCAAGAGTCAGACGCTTATTTGACTCCTTCCCCTAGGTGCCCCTAATTTATTTATTATCTCCACATTTCACTTGCATTTTCTCCCTCTCACCCACTCGCACCCACTCTTACAACAGTTTGTATAAATTGCTTACTGTACACCAGGCAGTTTTTCAACATGTTCAATATATATCCTGTTTCTGTCTGTATACTTAGAAAGTAGCAATGGTTTTGCATACATTTTTCCCAAACGTTTAATTGTGAGAAAATTACAGAAAAGTTTGAAGAATTGTGCAATGAGCACCGTCTAGATTTTACATTTTGCTATATTTACTTTATCATGTATTCATTTTCCGCCCCTCTATCCATATTTAAATCTCATTAATAACATGCACGCTGAAGTTTTAGAAGGGCACTGATATCTGCAATTTGCTTTGAAATGTGTCTAGACGTTAAGATTAATGATATATTTGTTTACAGTTTATTTAGAATTTACAAACAGAAATGATTGACTTTTAAGGATAGTGTTCAATGAGTTTCGACAGCTGACATATGTATTGTTAATTTACATGGATGTTAGTGTGTCACTTCTCTCACCAACTTCTGCTTTTAGGACGCGTCTCCGCCGCCGCGGTTCAACTAGCCAGTTGCCGACCGTGCCTTTCAGAGTAGGAGTGACTATCCGAGGTCCTAAGTTTAGAATACTCAGTGGAGTGGCCTTCTAAAGCACTAGACGATTGTGAGCTTTTGCCATTCATTCCTCATTTAATAAGTAGCTATTCAGTGTCCACAGTGTGATGGGCATGGGATTTATTGTGGTGAACCGTTTTCTGCTGTCAGTATTCAGAGCTTTTTGAGGAGATCGTTATTTAACCATAACTCTCTTTCAAGAGTAAATTGTGTGTTTCTTATCACACCGAAGTCTAATTGAAGCTCCTTCAAATACGCAAAAGGCACATTGAAAATGCCTTAACTGGTTTGAGTTAAAGATGACTTTGGAAACCCGCTTGTGGAAGGGTATCCTAGCGTGGTGTGTAAATGAGCTAAGGAGGCAGCTCATACTTACTGGACACTTAGTCCATAGTAACCACTGTGCTGGGCTTCTTACATCTCATTTCGTTACTACAACAACCCTGTGAGGTAGATACTGGTTCCTTCATTTTACAGATGAAGAAAACTCTGGTCAGAGGGCTTCATACATTGCCCAGGGGCATGTAGAGGGAAAGGTAGAGTGGAATTTGGATTTATATTCCTTTCCTTCTGGAGCTTGGGCCGTGAGAATTTGTTAAACCGATTATCAGAGGAGGGAAAAGGCTCCAGTGAGAGGCGAATATTTTGACCTAATGAGTCATGCTAGATTGCTGTTTTTGATTCTGGGGAAGTTCTGTTGTTTCAGTGCCTGTATAGACTCCCAAGACAGCAGGACAGAGTACCTCGTGGGTATTGCTGCTCCCCCATGTGCTTTGTATGGGGCTGCATATTATTACTGCATTTTCTGGTGGTCTGTATTTTCCAGGCCTTGATTCTGGCACACTCAGATAGGAAAGGCCCGCAGAACTAAAATGGTGTCCTCCTCAGTTTCTGAAGAGGGCAGATTAGAATGAGGGGCAGAAAAGAAGGTCATCTGAGGAGGAGAGAGTTCCCAGTAGTTGCTGGATACCGGTGCGGGGGTAGCTCTCTGGAATTTCTCCCGTGTTTCTTTGTGAGGATAACCCATTCCCCACTGACACTTGGAAACATGGAGGGGTTTTCAGTGGTCAGTGATTTGGGAGTGCTCTGAAATTTAATATGCAGGGTCAGAAATGATAAACATCCTGCAGTGCCTGAGTCAGGCTTACACAGAGAGGAATGGTCTTCCCTCAAATGCCATTTCTACTCCTGTTGGAATGAGGAATGGAAGAAAGCACAAGGAAAGCTGGAAAGGATTCTGGGAGGAAACCAGATGTATCTTTAATATGTTTTATTCATATGAGCACAGTGTGCGTCTGTGTGTGTGAAGAGAGGGAGGGAGAGATGTTGGAGAGTCTTGTGTTATATTGCGAAAATTATTGAATTCTCTCATACATGTTGACATTGATGAGACCAGCTAATGATTTGAAAATTGCTTATGATGAATTGTTCTTTTAATGCACTGCCAGAATTTATCTGTTATCATTGAAAAATGTGCATTTTAATTTATAAGTGCAATTTGCCTATGGTTTTCTTTTTCTGAATTATATTTATTAACGTGATAACGCATAAAATAAGTAAAATGAATTCTTTGGTTGAGAATAGATAAATTAGGAATTATTTGTACCTTAAAAGTTAGGTATAATTCAGCTGTTATCTAGCTGTCTTTCTAGAAATGGGACTTTTACTTTGCTATCCAGTATTTTTAGTGATTATTAATCTCTTTGAGCTTTCTATCTACTGCTTGGTCAAATGTATTGTAATTTTTATTTTGGTTGAAAATCAGTATTTCTCTAAATTTTCCTATTTATCATTGTCTTAGCTTGGGATCTAGAACACAGAGGCCAAAGCAAGGCTTTAGAGCTGTTTTATTGGGCGTTGCAATCCTGGGAGAGGATTGGGGAAGAGAGAGAAGAGGGAGCCAGGGAAGGATGGGAAGCAAATGCAAGTTGGTGCATGACCAAGATGGCCAGCGCTTCCCGAAGGGTGAAGGGCATCTCCAAACAGGTTGTATGGAAAATGTTTTGGAATAGTCTGTTGGAGAGAGGAAGAGAGGTGGATTTATCTGCTAGCTCTCTGCCAGCTCCCTCCTATTTCCTTTCTCTCATTGGTCAGTGTTTGCCCCATTGGGAGTTTACTCCCTGCCCTTCCAGCCTACGTCACCTGGCCTCTTTGCCGTGAAAGCTGGATCCCACTCTCATGCAATGCCCATGTTTCAAAGTCCTGTGGTTTCTGTCGTGATGGAAAGGGGTGAGGGAGGCCATGTTTCCAGATCCTGGCCCTCACCTCAGGAGAAAATGAGAAGATCAGGGATGCCCACAGATGAAGCAGCTGTGTGGCTGAGGGCTCCAGGAGACAGGGGCAGTCTTGAGAATCTGAGGTAACCCTTGAAATGTGTCTGAAACAATTTCCATAGATTTACATATATTCTTTTATGATTTTTTTAAAAAGATTTTATTTATTTGACAGAGAGAGATTACAAGTAGGCAGAGAGGCAGGCAGAGAGAGAGGGGGAAGCAGGCTCCCCGCCGAGCAGAGAGCCCGATGCGGGGCTCGATCCCAGGACCCCGAGATCATGACCTGAGCCAAAGGCAGAGGCTTTAACCCACTGAGCCACCCAGGTACCCCTCTTTTATGATTTTTAAATCACTTAAAAAATCTGTGATTTCATCACAGTCAAAAACAAGTATCTGTGGTTATCACCTTTTTTTAATCTTAAGGTTGTGTATTGTTTTTTTCTCTTTTTCCATTAATCAGACTTGCCAGGGGTTTATGCATTTTAAAGATTGTTAGCAGAAAAAAATTCTTTCAGAGAAACAGTTTTACACGTTTATTTCTTATTGCATCTGATCAAAATGTAAATTTTAGTTGCTAATAATGATTTCCTTTAGTTTGATATTTTTTGATGTTATATTTTTAGTTTTTTACATTTAGTACTTGTTTTTAATACTAACATATATTAAGGCATTTAATGGTATATTTTGGCTTTGAGTATAGCTTTACCTGTGTTCCATGGGTTTAGTAGTCTCTTATTACTTTCGGGACAATTTATGATTATAATTTTGAAATCAACAGGGTCCTTCTGGAGTAACAATTTCTGACTTAAGGAGTGGCACCACAGTTTCTTAAGGAAGACTTAGGTATATTTGGAGGTCTTTCTGAGATTCTTGACTCAACTTCTGCCTCAGAATCGTTCTAAAGATAATTTATAATAATAATAAAAAATATGCTTGACATAGCTCTAATTCAGTTTTGGGTCAATAGACATAGCAAGTCAGCTTGGCATTGCCCTTCTTTGGGCAAATGGTCACTTTTGCTCTGTCTCATATGCTGGATAATTGACTCCTGCACAGTGATTTTGGTGTTCTATTCCCATAGCTCTTTTCATCCTGTTGGTATTTTGACTTTGTATGCACTAATTTACACATTTTAACCAAACTTATACAGACATTGAGGACTTTGCATTAAGAAAACAGTTTTTGGGGACGCCTGGGTGGCTCAATTGGTTAAGCGGCTGCCTTCGGCTCAGGTCATGATCCCAGGGTCCTGGGATCGAGTCCCGCATCGGGCTCCTTGCTCGGCAGGGAGCCTGCTTCTCCCTCTGCCTCTCTGCCTACTTGTGATCTCTCTCTCACTCTCTCTCTGACAAATAAAGAAAAATAAAAAATCTTAAAAAAAAAAAAAAAAAGAAAACAGTTTTTGGAGTAAACTCTGTTAAGCAAATTAAATTCTTGTCCGCTCTACCGTTACTGCTTATACTGGTAGTGAGCCAGTCCTGTCTCTTGTGAGTAAGTGACTCTGTTGGCCTCTTCCACTCTGGGATCCTATAATCTTTATTGAAATAATGGGACCTGTTCCAGAGATGGCTTTCCCACTTATCTTGATTGGCAGGGTTCAACCATTAAAGTGCTTTTCAAAGACCTCACCATTTAAATATTTCTCAGTGCTGTGGTAAAGACCTTGGGCCTTCTTGGGAAACATAATTTGGAATAGATAAATACATGTATATAATAATTTTAGTTTATTATTCCTGTCTCTCTGGCTCTTTGTATTTTTTTCTACTACATTATATAATCTGGTATCTCAGCCTCCTTTAGCATAGGCCACCCTCAAGTCCCCATTTGAGTTAAGCAATCAAGAAAACAGAAGCAACTGGGGTTACCTAGAACTAGAACATTGGGTCCTACATTCTTGGCATTTATTTCTATATTCATAACCTTAGTAAATCTAAAGATTTTATTTATTTATTTGATAGAGACTCAGCGAGAGAGGGAACACAAGCAGAGGGAGTGGGAGAGGGAGAAGCAGGCTTCCTGCGGAGCAGGGAGCCCGATGTGGGCCTTGATCCCAGGACCCCGAGATGTTTCAGACACATTTCAAGGGACCCCGAGCTGAAGGCAGACACTTAATGACTGCACCACCCAGGCGCCTCAACCTTAGTAAATCCAAAGTTATGTTCTTTTCCCTCTAACATCCTCAGAATTCATTTTCATATTTATTCTCCAGATTTCTGGCAATAGAAATTAACCATTTGTCGTAATTTTTCTTGTAGACTCATGGTTTGACTTTGTAATGTACCTTAAAGGGCATGGTGGAATATCTCTCTACTTTTACATATAGAAGCAACAAAGTATAGGACATGGGGAAAATTGGCATCACTTGTGAAGGAACTACATTAGGTGAGTCATTTACAATCAAGGCCTCCGTAGTAGGTCAGGAACGGACTTAAGGGAAGAGAGAACTACTTCATCTGGGAAGGGAGGAGTAGTGTGTGTGTGTGTCTGTGTGTTTTTGTTTATTAAGACTTTATTTACTTATTTGAGAGAGATTACCAGTGGGGGAGGGGGAGAGGCAGAGGGAGAAGCAGGCTCCCTGTTGAGTGGAGAGCCTGACTCAGGGCTTGATCCCAGGACCCTCAGATCATGACCTGAGCTGAAGGTAGACACTTAACCGACTGAGCCACTCAGGCACCCCTGGAGGATTAGTGTTTTCGAAGGTTTGGAAGTACCGGTGGTCTCCATTCTAGCTCTTGGGGCCTTATTCTTTCTCATTCGGTTCCCTAACAAATACTTCAGAGAAGGGCTGCGAAATCAACGGACCTTGCAGCCGCGCATCGTAAGGTCACACCCTTGTGTCTGACTTCCAAGTGATCTCCGCAAAGCAATGCAGGACATAGGAGACTCTTTTTTACGGTAGTCATAGAAACTCTATTTGATAATTACGCCCGAAGCCAAGAAATTTTTTTTTTTTTTTTGGCACAGAGAGACACAGCTAGAGGGGAACACAAGTAGGGGGAGTGGGGCAGGGAGAAACAGGCTTCCCGACGAGCAGGGAGCCCGGTGCGGGGCTTGATCCCAGGACCCTGGGATCATGACCTGAGCTGAAGGCAGACGCTTAACCGACTGAGCCACCCAGGCGCCCCCAAGAAATTTAAATATTGAGCTTGGCATTTTCTTTCTTTGGGCTCTTCGGTGTGGAAGCAGGGATGGTGCCGTGATGCCGGTGCTAGGCGCTGCAGTCCGGCTTAGTGCAGCCGATCACGTATGCGCCCCTCCTGCCCCTTGTAAAGGGAACAGCCAGGTCCTTCAAAGTCAGGAGACGGTCACTGCCTTCAAACCCAACCCAGGAAGGAGACTGAAGATGCCTGTTTTCTTTTATTTGAGGCTATGTGGACTGCAAACTCTTTGGCACCAGTGGCTCTGTGGCTTTCTGCTCTTAGTTTGAATCCTCTCTTGCTAGTTAGAACAGAAAGGGCTTTATCAGAGGGTATTAGGTAGCTCACAGACTCTCTAGGATGGCCAGATAACCAGGCTTTTACATGAGACATACAAATACATTTCAAGTTGTACCAATTATATTTAAAGAAAATTCAGTCTGTCCTTACTTTCAGGGCTCTAGGATTGTTTCCTTTTACCCCAAAGGTAATTTCCAGTGAAGACAGTTTGGCCGAAATATGTATTCAATAGTTTCCTTAATCCCTTTGGCTCATGTTGCTAGTATAAAAGTCAGGCGAAGATATTAAAACTGAAAGGTAAATCCTACACTCTCTTTTAATTGGCAAGGAAACACTGCATTAAATGTTTTATAAACACTGTGTTGTAACGAGGCCAGCGAGGGATGTATTTGTTCTTTCTTCTGCCTGAAAAGACCAGCGGTCGACTCAGATTTACCTTTGGGTGAACTTTTGTTTCTGATAGTAAGCAGATTTTTTTTTTTTTTTTTTTTTTTTTGCTCAGAGGCTGAAGAGTTGGTGCTTTTACTTTTGTTTTTCAGGGAAAATAATTACCCTAGTGCCTTTTGATTTTCCAGCTCTGTTAGCTGTTAGTAGAAAGGTAGAAATCCAATTCCTATTTTATTAAAGCAAAATCCTTCAGTAAGTGAACATTGACAAAGAACTGTTTTCTATATTCCTTTCAAGACGCCTTTTGGGTCCAATGTGTAGCATTTTGAAATTAGAAAAACAAAAAACAAAAAACCCAACAACCCAGGTAATTAACAATTTTAGCTGAAGTGGCCAGAGTCCCAGCATTCAAATCTTTTCAGGCAAAGGAACTTTGTTCCTATTAAAAAAAAAAAAATCCTTCACTATAAGAGAAAACAAAAATGAAAGGAAGACCTAACTATATTGGCTGCTTATTCTGGCTATATTGGTTAAAATGGCTCAATTCTTTCCTTCTCTCCTTATTTGCTGATGCTAGTGCCCTGATAGCTTTTAGTCTGTTCTCTTAGAAACAGACCATCATTTCAGAAAATGGACACAGTTCAGGAAATTTATACTCATGCAGAATCTTTACTTAATTTGCCTTGTGTTGCAATCCTGTGATGTTCCATCTTCCTCCAGGAAGTCTTTCAAGAGACTGATCTCAAGTAACTGTTTATATGCCCTGCAGTGACTTAAATGAAAAATTCCTAATGGTGAATAATCATTAATGGATTAGTCTGAAATTTGAGCATATGCAGGAGTGCAGTGAGGAAGTTGTAAACAGCAGAGGACTCAGGTCTAGGCTCCATTGCAAAGTGCTGGTGAGAATCCTGTGGTTATACGGAAGCAAAGACTTTCCCCAGTGTAGGTCAGGATCCTGAGGACAAACTCTGAGACTCAGATTTCCATGCAGGAGGTTTGTTGGATTTCCTCATAAATGCCTGTAGGGAAGGGAAGGAAGCGCGGAATAGGGCAGAGAGAGGAGTTCAACTATGATAGTTTAAAAAAAAATTTTTTATATTACTTTTGTTTAATATGTATTTTTAAAAATGTGGGGCAGATATACAACTAATGAATCATTGAATGCTACATCAAAAACTAATGATGTACTATATGCTGGCTAACTGAACATAATAAAAAATGTGAAGCAGAGGTTTATTATCTAGTTTTCTTCCTCTCTCTCTCTCTCTCTCCCTCCCTCTCTCCCTTCATCCCTACTTCCTTCCCTCCTAATTTCCTTCCTCCATTCCTTTCTTATTCCCTCCCTCCTTCCCTCTCTCTTTCTTATTTTCTTATTTTTTAAATTAAATTTAATTCCAAGATAGTTAACATATAGTGTTATATTAGTTTCAGATGTATGATAGAGTGATTTAACAGTTCTGTATATTACTCTGTGCTCATCAAGATAAGTGTATTCCTTAATCCCCTTCACCTATTTCACCCACCCCCCCAACCACCTCTCCCTGGTAGCCATAAGTTTGTTCTTTACAGTTAAGAATCTCTTTTTGGTTTGTCTCTTTTTTTCCCCCTTTGTTTTGTTTCTTAAATTCCACATATGAGCGAAATCATATGGTTTTTGTCTTTCCTGACTGTCTTATTTAGCTTAGCATTATACTCATTAGATGCATCCATGTTTTTGCAAATGGCAAGGTTTCATTCTTTTGTATGGCTGAATAATATTCCATTGTGTGTGTGTATACCACGTCTTCTTAATCTATTCATCTCTCAATGGACGTTTGGGCTGCTTCCATAGTTTGGTTATTGTAAATAATGCTGCTGTAAACATAGTGGTGCATAATATCCCTTTGAATTAGTGTTTTCATGTTCTTTTGGTAAATACCCTGTAGTGTGACTTCTGGGTTGTAGGGTAGTTCTAATTTTAAGTTCTTGAGGAACCTCTATACTGTTTTCCACAGTGGCTGCGCCAATTTGCATTCCCATCAACGGTGCACAAGGCTTCCTTTTCTCCACAGCCTCACCAACACTAGTTGTTTGAAGTTTTTATTTTAGCCATTCTGACAGATGTGAGGTGATAGCTCATTGTGGTTTTGATTTTCACTTCCCTGACAATGAGTGGTGTTGAGCATCTTTTCATGTGTCTGTTAGACATCTGTATGCCTTCCTTAGAGAAATGTCTGTTCATGTCTTCTGCCCATTTTTTAATTGGATTTTTTGGAGGTTTTTTTTTTTTTTTTTTTTGGTGTTGAGTTATATAAGTTCTTCATATGGTTTGTATGAGAGAGTTTTAACAGTGGCCTTGGTAATCCAGTGGGTAACCATGCATTTAGAATGGCCAGTTGATTGTGTTTTGAATTGAGGCAAAGCTCAAGCCTTGGTACACCATCATTGAATGCAGGCTACCCTTGGTGAGAGGGCAAATTTGGGTGAGGCAGATTCCTTCTGCTGAGGGCAATTCCTAGAAAGTGATAGAGGCAAGAGTCCTGGCAACTTGGACAATGGGTGTGTTGGTGCTGCAATGGGAGAATCTGGGCAGTACACCCCAATATACACTATGCACCACTTTTTTTCATGACTGTATTTGCATTTGTATTCTATCCAAAACAATGGTAGTCTTGGGGTTTGTAATTTCTGAAACTGACAGTATTCCAGCTTTTGTGCAACTATCTTCATTTTTCGGAAGACATGACAAATGGGAAAGCAACATATATCATAAGAAATGCAACAGATCTGAAATATTTGCCCTACTCGCCAGCTAACGAGTTAGCTTGCCACAGTTTCATAAATGCTGAAAGAAGACAGGGGATTCTTGGGTCAAAGACAAAGGACTTTATTAATCATGGCACAACAAACAATGTGAGCTTCATGTTCAATGATTCTTGCTCTCTGAAGTCCCACAGGGGTGATATGGAGCAGCCCATGTGCATATTGTGTATGCAGTGGGGTTCTGTGCTAGCTGAGGAACTCTAAGCTTTGGAAATGCAGAGTTTAGGAAGCCCCAGTATTTCATAGTGGGCTGCAAGCTAATCTGCTCACTCTTTACCCTACCTAGATACACACAGATGTGTGGTTTTTATTAGTGTTCTGATTAGTGAGATGAGTTCTCATTACTGCATGGTTTTTATCACTTAAAACTTTGGCTCAGAATCTTAGGATGAGATGTCAGAAGCTTGGGCAAGTTGTTGGATTGCTTTATTACTTAAGGTGAAGGTAGATACAAGGAAGGTGAGGTTTGGGAGAAAAGAAGGAAGTGTTACTCAAATCATAAGGCATTTCTTAGTTGTAATGGTACACTGATGGGGGTGGTTGTTCTGGCTGTCAGCCTCCACACACTCCCTTTAGCTATCTTCTGGCCAGGGTGGGGGATTGGCCACAACAGTCACTCCTGATCACCACCACTGTCGTGACTTCTAGATGACACCTTCATCTCAGATATACCAGTTTGGATTTGGACTCGGGTCTGGCCCTATCTCTTTTGGGACATCTGACTTGACAGTGGCTCCCTGGGAGCACTTAAGACTGGACGGTCTATACTTGGCAGCTGCAATGTGTACAAAAACTAAGAGCATAAGGCTTGGTAGAATGCTTCGAAGCCATGGTTCCTTATTACCAAACCTAGGTCAAGAAAAAGTCGAGGCTTATTTGGGTTTACCTTGAAGGGCCAGGTGGCCATCTCTCGTTTAGAGATGAATTGTTCTGTCAGACCAGAAGCACCGTGAAGACTTGACAATGATACACCACCTTTTCTAGTTAATAGAAACTTTGAAGTTATTTGTAGTCCGTTGTCATTGAGTCAAAAAGTTTAGGTTTGAGCCGTCAAAGAATTAATCTTGAATTTCAATTCGACTGTCGTTTCTAATCATATAGCTCCCATTGTAAGAATTGCTGTTAGAATATTGTGAAGTGATTCCTTGGGTTAATTTCCCAGCTTTGTCTATTGTGGCTTCATTTTGCAAGCTCCTGGATATGTGTGTCAATGAGACAGAGTCCATAACGACCACAGGGGACTATAATGGGAGATTCTGAAAGTTTGTGTGTAGTAAACAAGGAAAAGCTTAGTGCGTGCATAAAAATAGGTGTGTATTAGTTCTATTTATAGGGAGAGGAGCTGATGTTTAGCAAAGTTAGATAACTTGACCAAGGTCATACAACCAGAAAGTGAGAGCTGAGATTTGAACACTGCTCCAAGTCCAGCCTTGTTTTAAACCATTATCGTAGAACCACTGCCCCTGTGCTTTGAGACTGCTTCCTGTTCTGTGGAGCAGCACTCCAAAAATTGTAAATGTAGTGGGGTACCCGGGTGGCTCAGTCGGTTAAGCATCTGCCTTTGGCTCAGGTCATGATCCTGGGGTCCTGGGATCGAGTCCTGCATCAGGCTCCCTGCTCAGTGGAGAGTCTGTCTTTCCCTGCCCCTCACCTGCTTGTGCACACTCTCTCTCTTGCTCTTGCCCTCTCTCAAATAAATAAATAAAATCTTTAAAAAAAAGAATTATAATTTATCTCCCACCCTGATTTAAGGAGGGCACAGATTGCATGGAGCACTGGGTTATATGCAAACAATGAATCTTGGAACACTACATCAAAAACTAATGATGTACTGTATGGTGACTAACATAACACAATTAAAGAAAATAAAAAGAATTACAATGGTAGTGATTGAGCTGCTGATTCTACCCTTCTGGAAAATAACTTTCACCAAACTTGGCAGAACTCTGTAGAAGCTCAAGGTCGCATCATAATGCCACACCCCTTAGTTCATTAGTTAGAAGTAGAAATTATTTTCTTGAATTGGTTTGAAAAGCATATGTCTAAAAACTCAAGTTAATGAATTTTTTTTTCTTTACCAATCACATAAGTATGTGCAAGGCACTGTGTTAGGCTTTTTGCAAACAGAAAATTTATAATTTAGGCAAACTTGACATAAGTGAATGAAAAAATAAAAAGCTGCCTAGGTAAAGAGTTCTTTGAAGGTTTTCAGGCAAGATTTTCAATCTGTTTGTGATTAGAAAAAGAATATGATTATCCACGAGGTATGATATGAGAGATACTCTGAATACACGGACACCCCAATCCCACAACTCCCAAAGCTTTGTGATCGTTTCTGAAATTTAATGATTAGAGATTCTTTCCTTTGAGATGTATGTTGTAGTTTTTTAGATTTCATGAGTGGTCTATTAAAGTTCAAGAACTTTGGCTACATG
Source organism: Potos flavus (assembly GCA_028534135.1). Taxonomy (NCBI): domain Eukaryota; kingdom Metazoa; phylum Chordata; class Mammalia; order Carnivora; family Procyonidae; genus Potos; species Potos flavus. The sequence goes on along the minus strand of CM052897.1, from coordinate 77,670,708 downwards.
TAGGTGCACACCAGGGGAAGAACACCTTAAAGACTTTACTGATACCTAAGGGAGGGGAATTGGCACCTCGCCGGGAGCAGCACCCTTTGAATTGAGATTGACTAGGCAGGGCGAGGTAAGGTTCTCTGGAATGGAAGGTGACTCACTTCTAGTTTGGAGCCCTTAGCTTTGCCCTTCCTAAAAGTGTCTTATATGAGCTCCAGATTTCTTTAAATTTTACGATAGGACATATTGTTTGGTTTTCACATCTGTTTCCATATTGCCATACTGCTCCCTCCTCTTGAAAAACATGTCTTTGTTTCAGGCTTGCACACATGGACCCATCCCAAACCCCACAGCTAATGCAAGAGTAGAGATGATCTCTCGGACTTCAGCGTCTAGGATGGTATTGTTAGAGGTCAGGGTCAGAATGAATGAAGTTTGTCTTTTTTTGAAATATAATTTAACATAGTGAGGAGATTAAATAACTGGGTGAATAAAGTGTCAGAGTTAAGTGTATCTCTCTCTAAATGTAACACTTTGTAGGGATGCCTGGGCGGCTTGGTTGCTTAAGCTGCTGCCTTCAGCTCAGGTCATGATCCCAGGGTCCTGGGATTGAGTCTCTCATCGAGGAGCCTGCTTCTCCCTCTGCCTCTCACTCATTTTCTCTCTCTCTCTCTCTCTCTCTCTCTCAAAGACATAAATAAAATCTTAAAAAAAATTACATATATATATATATATATATATATATATATATAATCACTTTGTTCCATACCCGAGAGCCTCTCTGTTTTGCTTAGTTAAAAAGAAACAAAAGCGTCAGGGCCAGAATATAAGCTTTTCCTACTTCATAATTCACCTTAGTTTGTCCCTAAGTTTGTAATAAAAACTAAACTTCATTTCCTTCAGGATTTCCTAATCTCTGATTTCTTCTGGAACTCTGTGGGAAGAACATCCCAAGTGCCTATAAATTTCTTTCTCTCAGACTCCCTAATCTTTTCTGACAGTAGAATTGGGCAACACGGTGTCAGAAAGGCTGAACATTCTTGTCCCGTGTAGTGTTTTGAGGGAATGCTGTTCTTCATGGATGGAAACCACTGCAGAGGAGCCCCTTGGAACAGATACCATTGGGACACAGGGCTTCAACTTGCCATTGCTATTTTGTTGGACTTTCCAGGTCCTTAAGACTGTGGCATAATTTTCCATTTTATTTGAAATCCGTTCACTTTTTTTTAAAGATTTTATTTATTTGACAGAGAGAGAGATCATAATTAGGCAGAGGCAGGCAGAGAGAGAGGGGGAAGCAGGCTCCCCACTGAGCAGAGAGCCCGATGCTGGGCTCGATCCCAGGACCCTGAGATCATGACCTGAGCCGAAGGCAGAGGCCTTAACCCACTGAGCCACCCAGGTGCCCCTGAAATCCGTTCACTTTTGCAATGACTTGATGTTGCTCTTGCTTAAAGAAAGAAATAATTTACTCTTGCGTTAATTATGTTGCAGCAGGAACTGCAGGAATGTCGGCTTGGTACTGTTTGTGTTTATATTGTGCTGCTGCTCTTCCCGTCAGTGTGTTATCAGGCTCATTCGCAGTAATAATTTAGGGCCCCTGAGATCCACGTGTTTCTTTGCTTCCCTGCCTTCTCCCACTCCTTCTCTCCTTCCTCTCCATTGGCCTTCTCTCTACCCTTGTTGAGTCTTCAGGCTGAGACTGGAGATGTACTGGTTAATGTCTTTCTGCACAGGGATCCCTGACTATATTTCACAGTGAAATTTCACAGTGAAATAGAATCTGAGGGTTTTACAGTCTGTTAAATCTACAGCTGCTCTTGGCCGTTACTATCAAAATGAGCGTTAAAACAATTGGTCAAGTATATGACGTGAATTGAAGATTGCCATCCAGCTGGGAGTTCAGTCAGCCTTAAAAAAAAAATACCTTACTTGCTAAAAGAGTTTCCATTTGAGTACCAGAAAGCAGCAGAGAGCTTTGGGTCATATGTTAATTTTGTATGAAAAGCTCAGTCTTCACACTCATTTTATTGAGGCCCAGACGAATTCCATCTCCATGACTGTGGCTTGCATTCCAGGAAAATTTGCATGCCTTTTCTGTTTTTCCTGCTTTTTCATGGATATATTTAAAAATCATTGTGGTCTAAATGTTTAAATCTGGAAGAACCAAAGTGATAAAGAACTGGAATTGCTTTATATTCTACCATCTGTTTTACCATTTGTCTTGTGTAATGAGAGCATTAAATTGAACTTCTCTACCTATTTCTCTTTAAGGCTCTGATTTAGTGTATACCAGAAAGAGATGAACCATATGTAGGTTTTTCTGGCCAGTAAGGGTTGGTTGCTAAATCTCTTATCATGGCCTTCTGTTGAGCAGTAAGTTATATAGGAGGGCAGTTCACTGATCTTTATTCCCATTTTGTGTACAAACTATATAGAAAAACATTCGTGGATACACTGTGTGGTAAAAGAGGGTACCTCCTGCATACTTAGATGCAAGGCTACAATTTGGAAGGGATTTCCTTCTGTTGTCTTATTTGGGGTACTATCAAGCTGGTTAATGTTTTAAAAATATTTTATAAGGGAAACAAAGGAAAACTAAGAAAAATCTCATTTCTAAGCCTCTTACTTCACTAGGGACATACAGCAGGCTATGGATTTTGACTCTAGGCATATAAACATGCAAAGAAGACAGCTGCTAGTTGCTATAAAATAGTTAAATTCTCCATCTGGTTTGCAATATGGGTAAAGATTTGCTGCAAATCTGGATTGAATGCCATGCCCCAGTTAGTTTACAAATATAGTGCGTCCTTTTAGTTATAGAACATGAAGTGTGGTCCTGAGTACCAAAGAATTAAACTCTTGCAAGTGTTCAGCAAAAAGGGAGTAAAGATAAAAGCAATGCCGCTTTATTTAAAATTTGCTCCACTTGATATCTGAAAGTAATTTTTTATATCCTAAAGAATCTGACAAAGAATAGAAAAATCTTGAGCCCGGGGCACCTGGGTGGCTCAGTTGGATAAGCTTCTGACTCTTGATTTTGGCTCAGGTTATGATCTCAGAGTGGTGGGATTGAGCCCTGTGTCGGGCTCTGCGCTCAGCCCAGAGTCGGCTTGTCTCTCTTCCTCTGCTCCTGCCACCCCCCCTTGTGCGTGCGTGCGTGCGTGCGTGCGTGTGTGCGCGCGCGCGTGCGCGCGCGCGCATATGTGCTCTCTCTCTAAAACAAATAAATCTTTAAAGAAAAAAAAAAATCTTAGGTCTACTTTAAGCTTGAGAAGATGGCACACTGAAGAGAAGCACAAAGATGTTTGTGCTTGGTGTTTAGAATTGAAACTGGCCCAGTAGATAAGGCAACACTTTGAATGTGGTATTCCTTCCTTCGAGAAAGTTATTTTCTTAATAAAACAACTGAAAAAAAAACAACAAAAAAACGACTGATATTTTTATTTTAAAAAAATTAAAAGTTTCTATTTTTTTGAGATATAATTGACATATAGCATTATATTTCAGGTATGCAACATAATAATTTGACATTTATATATATTGTGAAATGATCACAGTAAGTCCAGTCTGGTTAATATCATCTATTACCACACGGAGTTACCAATTTCTTTTTCTTGTGATGAGAACTTTAAGATTTACTTTCTTAGCAGCTTTCAATATACAGTACAGTATTACTAACTGTAGTTGCCCTACTGTATATCACATCTCCAGGACATATTTATTTTATAACTGGAAGGTTGTATCTTGACTCTCTCCACCTATTTTGCCCACCCTTACCCTCTCTCTGCCTCTGGTCACTACCAATCTGTTCTCAGTATCTGTAAGTTCATTTTTTTTTTTTTTTTTTTTTTAAAGATTCCACATATGAGTGAGAACATATAGTATTTGTCTGTCTTTATCTGACTTCTTTCACTTAGCACAATGCCCTTAAAGTCCATCCATGTTGCTACAAATGGCAGATTTCCTCCTTTTTTTATGGATGACTATTTTATTGTACATATATACACCACATTTTTTTTTAATCCATTCATCCATCACTGGACACTTAGGATGTTTCCATATCTTGGCTATTGTAAATAATGCTGCCATGAACAGGGAGGTACAGATATCTTTCTGAGTTAAAGTGTTTGTTTCCTTTGTATAAATACCTAGAAGTGGAATTGCTGGATGGTATTTGTATTTTTACTTTTTGGGGAACCTCCGTACTGTTTTCCACAGTGGCTGCACCAATTTACATTCTCATCAACAATGCAGTGCACAAGGGTTCCTTTTTCTCCACATTCTCACCAAAACTTTTTATTTCTTATCTTTTTGATATTAGCCATTTTAGTAGATGTGAGTTGATACATCATTGTGGTTTTGATTTGCATTTCTCTGATAATGAGTGACCTTGAACACTTTTTCATGTACCTGTTGGCCATCTGTGTATCTTCTTTGGAAAAATGTCTGTTCAGGTCAAGGGCTCATTTTTTAATTGGTTCGCTTTTTGATGTTGAGTTGTGTGAGTTCTTTATATATTTTGGGTATATATCCAAATATATCCTTATCTATATATCCTTACCAGATATATGATTTGCAAATAATTTCTGCCGTTTGATAGGTGGCCCTTTCATTTTTTTGATGGTTTCCTTTGTTGTGCAGAAGCTTTTCAGTTTGTTATTTTACTTATGTATTTTTGCTTTTGTAGCCTTTGCTTTTGGTATTAATTCCAAAACATCATTGCCGAGAATGATGTCAAGGAGCTTACTGCTTATGTTTTCTTCTAGGAGTTATATGGATTCTGGTCTTATGTTTAAGTCTTTGATCTATTTAGTTAATTCTTGTGTATGGTGTAAGATAGTGGTCCAGTTGCATTCTTCATCTGGCTGTCCAGTTTTTCAAACACCATTTGTTGAAGAGACTGTCTTTTCCCCATTGTATATTCTTGGCTTCTTTGTATAAATTAACTGACCATATATATGTGTGTTTATTCTTGGGCTCTCTCTTTTGTTTTATGAATCTATGTGTCTGTTACTATGCCAGTACCATACTGTTTTGATTTCTATAACTTTGTAATATAGTTTGAAACCAGGAAGTGTGATGCCTCCAGCTTTGTTCTTTCTCAAGATTGCTTTGGCTATTGGGGGTCTTTGTGGTTCTATACAAATTTTGGGATTGTTTATTCTATTTCTGTGAAAAATGCCATTAGAATTTTGATAGGGATTGCATTAAATCTGTAGATTGCTTTGAGTAGTATGTCCATACTAATTGAACTAATTAGTTGAGTACTAATTAAATAATATTAATATTACTTTTTTTTGTGGGAGAGAGAGCATGAGTCGGGGAGAGGGAGAGAGAGAATCCCTACCAGACTCCACACTTAGCATGGAGCCTGACACGGGGCTTGATCCCATGACTCTGAGATCACGACCTGAGCTAAAATCAAGAGCTGGATGCTCAACCAACTGAGCCACCCAAGTGCGCCAATACCGCAATATTCTTTTAGTCTGTGAGTATGGAATATCTTTTTATTGATTCGTGTCTTCAGTTTCTTTCATCGAAGTATTATAGTTTTTAGCATCCAGGTTTTTCACCTAAATTAAATTTATTTGTAGGTATTCTTTTTTATGCAATTGTAAATGGGATTGTTTTCTTAATTTCTCTTTTTGATCATTCATTATTAAGGTATAGAAATGCAACAGATTTTCACATATGATTTTGTATCTTGCAACTTTACTGGATTTTTTTGTTATAATAATTTTTAGTAAACATAAAAAACTTACAGATCAGAGTGGCAACAAACTTTCTGTAATGATGATAAAATTACCGACAAAATATATTTAAAAACAAGAACAAAAAATCTAAAAACCAGCACACACCAATGGTGTTGCTTATTTAAGTAACTGGCATTCCTTTATGCTTTTGAGGTGTTTCTTCCGGGCTGTACAAAGTCATCATCTCAGTCATCACTAAATTTATTATCTTCTGATTCATTCCTGAATTCTAGTTTAGGAAACCATTTTTCTGGATAGAGGTTCTTTTAGTTTTAGGGGTAGAATTTAGTGATTCATCAGTTGCATATAACCCCCAGTGCTCATTAATCAAATGGCCGCCCTACCCAGTACCTTAACCCAGTTACCCCATCCCCCCACCAACCTCCCCTCCAGCAACCCTCAGTTCATTTCCTGTAGTTAACAGTCTTTTGTGGTTTGCCTCTCTGTTTTTATCTTATTTTTCCTTCCCTTCTCCAATGTTCATTTGTTTTGTTTCTTAAATTCCATATATGAGTGAAGTCATACGATATTTGTCTTTCTCTGACTGACTTATTTCCCTTAGCATACATTAATGTAATATTGAAAACATCTTATAAGGCATTACTTGTCCTTGCCTGTGCCAGCCATACTGGAAGGCATCTGCTCTGAAAGAGGAGTTACTAAGTGGAGAGTGGGGCTTTGCTCTGGAGATGGGGGTGTGGGGGCCGAGTTGATGTGTTCCTTGGTGCTGTGGAGAAGCTGTTCTGAGGTGGCCATAGTCACTATGCGGGGGTAATGAGAGATTGTTAGGAGCAAGGGGGAAAATGACTGGCAGCAAGAGAAATGGCAGTTACATTAGTAAGGTTCAGAAAAACTCCTTAAGTTAGCTGCCCCGTGGAATTTGTAATAGAAATCACCTTGCTGAGAATTTACTTTAGAGGTGAAGCAAAACTGATGTCTACCCATATTGTACTGAATTCATAACTCCAGTGATGTACTTTGTGCCTTTGGAGAAAGAAAGGAAATCTGAATCCTGGGTTCAGTTTACTTCTGTTCTGGCTGCTGTAGCTTTCCTGGGAGATGTAGTTAGGGCATTTGAAGTGAACTTCTCTAGAGAGAGAAGGACAGAGGGCTCTGTGTGATGAGTCACAAGCATGCCTTAACTAGTGATGTGTCACTGCTAGTCCTAGTATGGGCCATCTGGATAGCACCCTCAGACTTATCCTTGCTTACCAGCACCAGGGTGCTTTGTGGAAACCGTGCTCCACTCACTGGAGTAGAAAAGCAGGGAACTGTGTCGATACAGAAGTCTCTTTTCTCCCTTCTTCCTGCAACCTTGTTGAGTCTTGGGAAGTGCAGAGAAAAAAATTAGTATCTCTGAATACTGGTTTAAACCAGGAGACTATAGTGCTGCTTTTGATAACTAGCCCAAGGGGCTGTGCCATTTAGTCATGCTGCAACTTCTGGTACATTTGACTACATAATCAGGGGCTTAAAAATGACCATCAGTGTCCAAAGCCCTGGCATATGGCCCTGGGGGGTGGTATGTGGGCCACTAAGTGATGACCTGGTAATTATCTTCCAGCTTATGTTTGTAGTGGTTTATGCAGTATTTTGAGGTATCTGACAACAGTGCATCTCCTGGCCTTTAGTATTCTGTGATAATTAAGATCACTCACTACCATATTCTTCAACTTGCAAGTAGAACATAGATTTGGAAAAGATTTACTGAGTCTTTACCATGCCACAAGCAACCAGCAGTGTCTGTGGCAACGCAATCCTCTTCCTCCAGCTTCGGGCTTCCTGCCACTTCTCAACCCCGGCTTTCTGTCTATAGGGTAGTCAGTGGCCAATCAGATACCACTTGCACAATAAGATAGTAGACATGGGAAAGGAGTGGATTTAGTTACTTAACTGTCAGCACCAGAGAGAGAATTTTCCCCCAATGAAACTGATAGAACCTGTCTGAAGTTGTAAGCCATGCTAAGGATGTAGAAATTGCTTAGTTATGTTGAATATTCCCTTGAAATAATATTTTTCTCTGATACAGCAGTTCTTAGTGAATATTATTTTTGCCTACAGTGATAAAATCAGTGTAATTAGAATGCACCGAGCAGTGTCTTGAGTTCCTTTCAAAGTAGGAGTTGATCATTGACTATCAGCAAGACTTAGGGAAGCCCTCTGCTTTAGTAAAGGCTCAACTTTCCCTTGTCGGGAGCCCCTTTATGCAGAGAAAAGGCACATTTGGCCTTGAAAAATGTGCACATCATCTGTTCTCTTCCTTCAGTCAAGTTGGAATGTACCGACCTTGCCTGTGTCAGTTGAGTCTTATGAAGTATCTCCAGGGGTTTTCAAGGCCAGACAAGAAAATTCTCTGAAGGCAGATGAAAGGGAAGTCTGTGCAGGGAGCCCCAGCACAAGCCAGAGAAAATTTTCTGTATCTAAAGCGATCTGCTTTATTGTGCCTGGACAAAGCTCTGAGAGGAGGGGGAAGCATGCGCTGCCTTCCAAAGGGGAAGGACCATCATGTCAAACTCTTGTTGGCAGGAGCTCCTGATTGGTGGTGCTCCTCCCCAGCTATGAGAAAAAAGATGCATGCTACAGTCTTCTGAACTGGAACTCTTTGCTGCTACCTCTTGTAAAAGACCTTCATATTTTTAGGAGACCTTATGTTTCATCTAGAAATCAGTTGTACTTGGAAATATTTGATTTATATCATATGAAACTTTAAAGGTGGAGAATTGGAAAGATTATGAAAAGAACCGCATAAACATTATGAATAAAACAAAATGCCTTGTTTGAATTTAGTAAACACAGCCTGAGTCTTTTCAGTGCTAGTTAATGAGCCTACCTCAATGAAGACGACTCTGCCTCATGAATCCTTCAGCCCAGGGAACTTGTTACACCACTCAGTGCAGAATAAAAAGTGTATAATGGGGGCACATACAGTGTGCCCCTGGGAGGCAGGGGTGACTATATCTAAAGAAGATTGGAAAAGTGGTGATGCCACTGTTGATGTTGTCTTGCAGGTGTCCCCCACGTGCAGAAGAGGGGGAAGGACACTGCCAGCAGAGGGATGGTTACGTGCAAAAGACAGGGGTGTGTGTGTGCATGTGACTTAGGCTGGAATAGTGGGGAGGTTTCAGGGGGCTAGAGCTTTATGGAGGATGTGACCTAAGGTGAGTCTAAGGTCTGCTGGGGTTAGGTGGAGATGGGGGGTTGAGAGTGTGGAGATAGGGTGAATGTCACTGGGGTGTCCCTAAGCTAGAGATGGGGGAGTTGGGACCCTGGAGGCAACTGCTACCTGAAACCAGCTTGTATGCTGCATGAGCAAAATACGTGAGATGTCAATAAGTCACCATTTATGTTTGTCTCCTCCTGACCCTGTATAATTTATTTAGTGGGATAAAATACCGTCACGTCTGGATTGGAACCCTGGCAGCCTCATGACTTGCTTCTCCTAGTGACTTGACCACCCTGCTTTAGACTGCACACACACAGTCCCAATTCTGTATTTACAAGTGTCCAGCTCAGTGTTTTAATTAACATTTCAGTCTTCATTCAGTATGACTCTTCTTTATCCACTCTATAACCAGGGTCTCCTACGGGCTCCTTTCTCCAATGTAGCCTCATCTGGAGCAGGTGGGAGGGAAGCAGTGGTGTCTAAAGGGGAAGCAAGGTCAGGTTCTTCTGTTACTCTCCATCCTCCCCCACTCTCTAGATGCTGCTTTGACCCTGTGAAAGTCTAGGGACCTTCTGTGATGGAATAGCTTCTCTCTCCAGGCCTGACAGATGTTTAAAGCTGCCTCTCGTCCTTGTGGGAAACCAGGTCTGAGACTTTGCATTTGAAATTTTGGACAGCATCAGCTGGCACATTTCTTTGAAGTTTTACGATTGTTATTTCTTGGGATCTCTGTGGAAATGTTAATTTTAATTTTCTGTTAAGTGTATAACATCTGGGTGTATGGGATATGGAAAGCTGGCTTGGAAATATGTTGGGAAAAGGGAGAAATAATGTGGATAGTTACAATTTAAAAAGAGTTAACTTTTATTGAGAATTTATAATGTGTTAGGTGCTGTTCTAAGCCCCTTATATGGGATAATGCTCTTAACTGTCATAACTCTGTGAGGTAGGTACTAATATTTTCCTTATTTTATAGATGAGGAAATAGAGGTACGGGGGAGTTAAATAGCTTGCCCAAGGTTAGAGTGAATGGCATTACTGGGATCCCAGCCCGGGGAGTCTGACTTCACAGATTGCTCTCAATTGCTCTGTGGAATTGATGTCTACAAAATGCCAGAAATTGAACTGAGTACTTTACATAGATTCTCTAATTTAATGCTTTCATTTATTCGAAGTATGTTTTATTATAATTCCTATTTTATATTTTAAAAGATTTTTTTATTTGAGAGAAAATGAATGAATGGGTGTGAGGGGGAGGGGTAGACGGAGAAGCAGACTCCCGGCTGAGCAGGGAGCCCAATGCAGGACTCAGTCCCAGGACCCTGGGATCATGATCTGAGCTGAAGGCAGATGCTTAACTGACTGAGCCACCCAGTCGCTCCTATAATTCCTACTTCAGAAAGGAAGAAACTGAACCTCAGGTTAATTTACTAAGGGTCACATAACCAGTAAAACTCAGATACTAATCCATGTCAGATTGATTCTCAGGGTTTTGCTCTTAGCTGCACTATTGTTTTCCTCATGGAGAATGCAACATGGCAGCTCGCTGATGTGTGATATTTTGGGGATAAAACGGGTTCAGAGTGCAGATTGTGGACCAAGATCTCCTGGACTTAGGTCATGAACTCTCACTTCCCAGCTGGGGGATGATGACTGCACTGTGCTCTGCTATGGAGGGTTCTTAACTCTGTGTCTCATTCAACTTCATCTATAAACGGGGTAATAACTATACCTACATTGTAGAGTCATTATGATAAAATGAATTAATATGGGTAAAACACTTAGAAGATACCTAGTGCATAATAAGTGCTCTACAAATGTTAGCTAATATTATTATGTTAATTCAAATAGAACCTGGAAATTTTCCTGTAGCATGTGCCTGTTCCTATACTATTAATAAATAGGAAGTACAAATCGAGGTTGCAGAAATAACGTTCTGCTCCTCAGGGTTTCCGAGGACTAAGAACTTTTGTACAGAGTAAAATTGTTTCCTGTCAAGGTGATAATAACTCTTAGGTCTCTTTTTGTTTCCTTTAACATTCTCTCTTGTCACCTGAGTACACCCTCGAGCAATTATATAGGAATACAGGACTTCAGGTTGTCTTGGAAAGAACAAATTCAAATAGTCTGCCGTCTTGCTCTGCTTAAAAGCTTAGCTGACATTTAAGGCTAGGATAGGGTTTTGCCCTAAGTTTATCATATGATTGCAGTCTGTTGGAGCTCAAGGTGGGGTTTGAACTCAGGATGCTGAGATCAAGACCTGAACTGAGATCAAGAGTTAGATGCTTAACTGACTGAGCCACCCTGGTGCCCCCTGAATCCAATCTGTTCTTATGACTTCAGTGGATTCTTTTATTCAGAAAGAAATTACTGAGTGCCTTCAATGTCTGGCATAGTTCTAGATATAAGGAATACAGTAGGTAGCAAAACAGACAAAAATACCTTCTTTCAGGGAGCTTACGCTCTAGTGGATGAGACAATGAAGAAGTAAACACAATGTATAGTAAGTCAGATAGCAATTAAGGCAATAGAGAATAAGTAGGGAAAGAAAGTGCTGTGATTTAAAATTTTTTTTTTTGGAGAGAGAGTGTAAGCCGGGTGGGGGGAAGGGCAGAGGAAGAGAATCTTAAGCAGACTCCATGCTGAACTAAACTCAGGGCTTGACCCCACAACCCTGAGATCATGACCTGAGCCGAAATCAAGAGCTGGACACTTAACTGACAACCAGCCACATGCCCCAGGATTTGTAATTTTAAATAAAATGTCAGGTTTAGGTGTGATGCTGTAATTGTGATTTGGGTTTAAAAAAAAAAAAAGAGCCTTTATTGTTTGGATATATATACAGACATATTATGGTGAAGTATACTGAGGTGTTATGATGGAAGAAAGTCTTGAGATTTGCTTTAAAATAATCCGAATAAAATACTCCAGAATCAGGCAGGGGGCATCAGGAAGGAGTTATAGCTGGAACACGGAGCCTATGTATTGAGTGTTGAAGCCGGGTGACAAGTATGTAGGGATTTATTAACCTTTTGCTCTATGTTTGTTTGACAATCTCCACAATAGAAAGTTAAAAAAAAAAAAAAAAATATATATATATATATATATATATATAGTATCTTAGACATGTACTAAATTAAAACAGTAGGATTCCATTGTGAAAACCTAGACCCAAACCCCTAAATCTACAGTTAAAAAATTAACAAAGCAATTATTTAAATTATTAAGCTTATGTAAACAATTTGTATAAAATTATTAAATTCAAAATTAACCCATTAATTGTCACGGACAGCTTTTCTGAGAAGGTGCTCGTCCAAGTGGAGACCTGATGGGGTGAGGGTGGGGATGGGACAGTGGGCCCTGAGGAACTCTGGAGAAAAGCCTTTCCGAACTGTGAGTCAGATTCTGACTCTTGTTGGGGAAGGAGCATTACCCTTGTATTGGGGGCGAATGGGCAACGATGAAGCCATTCCTGGGTGATGCTCTTTACAAACCTACAAGGTAGGGCCCATGTCTGACTCATCCCTGCTTCCCCAGTGTCTAACAGAGATCCTGTGCTTGTTGAGGGTTGGACATTCATTTTCTCATACCTTCTCCTGCACCAGACCTGTAGGGTAGACAGGAAAGAAATCTTTACTGTTGTTTAATACAGATGAGGTATCCTTTGATAACATGAGGAGTCTTAAATCACAGAGCTGCTTGCTAAGTGGTGGGCTACTTGATTTCAAGTCCTGTGGGTCTTTTCCCTCTACCACATAATCTATTAAGGGACCCAGTTTCTTGATATAGAGGAATAGACCGATGATGAGCTTTTCGGTGGTGTAGTTTCTTTGAGAGGTAAATAAAACACCTAGTGCTTCATGTGTAGATGCTTAGGGCCAAATTTAATTTCCTCTAACTGTGTGTGGCCAGGGAAAGTAAGAAATCTCGTTCAAGTATAAACCAGGCATGAAACTGTTACTCTGAAACTCAGTATCATTTAACACTGAAAAAAGTAAAACAGAGCAAAACTCACAAAGGTATTTTACATGCTTCTTAAAAGTTATACACCCAGGAAATTATGTGCAGTGTCTATATGCACATCGAATATCAAGTTCAGTGGTTTTAAAGTGACTTTCCATATGTAGAATTTTTATAACCAGCAAATAGATGAGACTTTGGGCTTTAATAAAAGGATTTGTATGGATAACATATGTTTCCCTTTATAGAAAATAATCTCTTAGCTTCTTGAAAATGCCTAAGTTTTTAAGTGCCCATGGAATAATTTTATTTGACTCTTAAATCATACGGTTTTCTTCCCTTCTTTTTTTTTTTGGTGTGTCATAGTTCCTCTAAGGGTCTTATGTTTAATTCTGGAGCCTTGTTCAGAGTGAGAATAAGGAATACTTCTGTATTTTTAGTTGATTTTATGTAGATATATCTTTTACAAATGCTAAAATATTGTAGGTGTTGGGCGGTATGTCAGGAGTATATTTAGAATTGTAACTTCATGTTCTTTGTTTGATCTTTGGGGGACAGATTTAATTAACAGCCTAAATGAGTTTCTTGGCTCTAAGAAGAATATGCTTTAGGGAAATTAGAGTAAGTTAAAGGCAAGTCTGCAATTTTTTTCATCTTAAATGCTATTTGGGAGAAATGGTTTGTGTTAGTCTGAAGTTACTCGGGGATTCATCGTCTTTTAAACACACACTTTAAAGAGGTCATAAGTTTGTAATAGAACTTACCCCAGGGTCTGATTTTATATTTTAAGCTCATCCTGGATGCACCCAAGGTCTGCAATAATATGTCCCCCACAGGCTTTTCTAAAGGGTCAGCTGTTGGAGATTTCTATGGAAACCAAACTAATCTTAGCAGAAATAATTAAACCTTGGGAAGGTCTATGGCTAGGCATAGTGGTACTTGTATGTAAATAGTAAGTAATGTTGGCATGAAAAAGTTTATATCAGAAACGTAGGCTTTAACCTCAAAAACACATACCAAAAACCTTTTCTGAATTTCTAATTAAAAACATTTCATCACCTAGAAGTTGTGTAAATGCTTTTCAATTGACAAGTCTTTTTGTTTATACTTCAGTTAATTATTATATACTTAATTATTAATTATAATTAATTATTAATTAATTATTAATTATCATATACTTCAGTTATTAATATTCAGTTATTAATTTCTACTTTTATTATGGTCAACAGCCGTGGCCTGGATTTTTTGTTGAATTTTGTACTTTATGAGGTTTTCTTTTTTACTGACTATGTGGCTGAATTTTTATATGTATTTTTATCGTATTTTTTTAATTACAGAAATATCTCATAAGCATATGAAAAATCTCAAACTATATAGTTAAATTTTGTAAATGCTTTCTGATGACTTGAAAAATGGGAAGAGTTACCTGTTTTTAGTAAATACAGTTCTATTTACTGTGTGTGTGGGATACTGTGTGTGTGTATTTCTTTTCCTTCCTTTTTTTTTTTGAGAGAGTTAGTGCAAGTAGGGGGAGGGGCAAAGGGAGAAGGAGAGAGAGAATCTCTCTGAGATCATGACCTGGGCCAAAATCAGAAATCAGGAGTTGGAAGCTTAACCAACTGAGCCACTCAGGTGCCCCTGTATGTGTGTATTTCTAGGAGTTTCTCTGTATATTTCCAGATATTGTTGCTTTATTTATTTACATGCCAGGTTAACATCAATGTAGATTATGACTTTAAACAAACTAAAAAGACCTCTTAAGAATTAGCAACACTTTTATGTGTTGATGGAATGTCACATTATGTCAATATAATATTTTTTCTTTCCGTGAAAATATGTGACAATCTGCCCTAGCTCCCTAGGCGGCATAAGGACATATTTCTTACGAAATGTTCAACAGTCTCAATGAGAGGCAAGAAGGCTACTTGGGTTGTGATGAGGTCTGTCATCCTGTCTGCAAATTATGAATGCTTTTGGGTCATCTGTAGTTGGGGGCAAGGGGAGTTTTTCAGAGAAGTGATGTGTCCTATTGGAGGAGACCCTGGGTCTCAAATTCCATGTGAATCTGTGGGGTTCAGGGGCAGCTGATAAATGAACGGAGCTAAAAGGTCTCAAGAGAGACTTACTTCACTGTTAAGGTTACGAGCTCAGTTGTCTGGGTTGTACTCCTGGATGGAGAAAAGAAGTCTGAGGCATCTCCTGCTATCCCTGGGGCAAGTCACTGGTGCTGCAGAATGAGTCCTTGGAAGAAGAAGTTGGAGCAGGGTTTTTTAGCAGCAGTCTGCTGGCAGAGTGTGGAGGGAACTTTCTGTTGTGATAAAAGCCTTCATCTTGGGATTGTCACTGATGTGGGGGCAATAAGGGTATTTACCACATTGACATTGAGAAGGTATGTCAGTTTAGGAATTCTGTAACCTTTTGCTAATTTTTTTCTTCCAATAACATATGTTTTTGATACATATTAAATAGCACTGTGATCATTATTGAGGAAAATGATGTCCTACTGGGGCTGTCCAAAGATATATTTTTTTCTGTGATTTCTAGGAGGGGTTTCTCAGCCAAATAAAATATGAAACCCCCTTAAAATAAAATCACATGGG
>CM052897.1:77609378-77655144 GCA_028534135.1 Potos flavus | reverse complement strand
ATTGAAAATCTTAATGAAAGGATGCTTGATGTTATTGGCTCATTTCCTACCTTATTGAGTTTCTGTCACAGTTGCCTGAACAATGTTTGATGACTTAATTTAATTTTCTTTCTTTCTGGGGGACAGGTGGAAAAGAAATCTAGCCAGAAATAGCAAGACCTTATAGCTAAGCAGATGTATGTAGACTAGGGATGGGAAATCTGAGATAATTATACCGAAATACTGATTGGACATCATAAAAGGGATTGAATCTTTTGATAAGTAGACTTAAAATTATAAATACTTTAAAAAATGCAGTGAAGAAAAGGTGATTTTGTGACCATAGCATTCTAGAAAAGAGTGCCAGCTAAGAACTAGGAGACTAGGTTTGTATTTTCAAAAGTCATGTCCCTTTTCACCTATAGTGTAGTGTTAACTTCATGGACTCTGGAGCCAGACTACTGGGATTTCCACCTTAGAGTGACTATTTCCTACCACCTGTGTGACCTTGGGGAGGTTGCAGAATCTGCAAAATGGGTATGGTGATAGTAGACTATCTTATAGGCTGGTTGTGAGGGTGAAATGAGTAAATATGTGTGAAATGCTTACAAGAATGTCCAGCACATAGTAAGTGCTCAGTAAATGTTAGAGATTATAATTTACACGTAATTTAATTTCTCTAGATCTCAGTTTTCTTATTTGTATTAAGAATATATTTTCCTAAGCTTCTTGGTATGGATAAGAAGAAAGGATCACTTGCCTGAAGGAATTTTGTCTCCGGGAGGAGAGAGAAATATACTCAAAGGACAAGGGCTCAAAGCAAAATAAACCACCTCAGAGGTCATTTTGGGTCTGGGCAGATAATGGAAGTCTTCCTGGCCAAGATGCCAGTTGAGTTACACTTTTTTAAAGCAATGGTTGCCAGACTGGGGAATATTACAAAGTGATAACATCTAGAAAACAACATTGGAAGCAAAATATAGATACCATACTTTATTTTGCTAAATAATGAGGTGGGAACCCCTTCTGTCATCTAATGTCACCATTATTTTGTAAAAGAAGTCACTTAAAGATAAAAGGATTTATCTCTGTCCAAGGAGAGTGCTTTAAAGTCACCCTATTTGCTTTTATGGGATCCCATTACATTGTTATTTTTCTCTTCTCCTTGACATAGGTACAGTTTCATCATGGAGCAGGCAATCTGCTTACCAAGTTTGGGAAATATTACCTTTAAGGACGAGAGGACCTCGTTAACCAGAAATCATAGATGGGAAGAGAAAAAAGATTTTAGCATGGAAACAACGGTAGAGCATTGAGATAATTCATGCCAGCTGCTTCAGTAGGTGAATCTGAAATCCTAGTGGTGTAGCGAAGTGTGTTTACTTCTCACTCACAGGAAGTCTGGTATGGGGCAGGCAATCTCTCTTCACCTTGTAGCTATACCATTTGGGATATGTACCCTCCAAGGTGACTGGCAGGGGAGACGAGAGACGGAGAAACACTTGGCTCTCAATGTAGAGTTTTGGAACAGGGACTAGTATCAGACCCTTCCTAAAGAAAATAATAATTAACTGTAGGAAATAGTAGACTTAAGGAGAAACAAGAGCATAAATGAAGGTAGTCATTCTAATGTTAACTGTGAAAGACAGTGTGGGAGCAGAATTGATAGAAATTCTCGGCAACTGCTCAGATATGGAGGAACAAAGAAAACTAAGAGAAAGGCATTGAAAATAATTCCAAGGTTTCTTGTCTTGGAGATTGTGCGAATGATAGGAAATGAAACAGAACATCATATAAAGAGGAAAATCCAGATAGAGATGCTCAGAAGACAAACATTTTGGTCTGGACACAAGGTATACACTGGGATCCGGATTTGGGAGAAGGTGCTGAAGTCCAGAAGTGAATGAGATCGTGGAGAAGGAAGTGCAGAGATATAAAAGAAAGTGGCAGAGAAAGAGCCATAAAACACTACATTTTGGTCCTTTTGCTGGGGGTGCGGGTGGGGGGGGAGAAAGTTGAAACAGTTAAGAAGCCAGAGGGGTGATAAAAGAGGCCTGGGGAGAACCAAGGGGGCCTCCCCTTCCATCTTGCTCTCCACGATGTGGCTAGAGGAAACAAAAAGTCCAAACTTGTGCTGATAGGTACCATTTTTTAATTTGTGACTTCAAACCTCAAGGAAGCCTGTGGAGCTTTCCAGAAATCCTATTGTATTCTCCCTAAGGAATTCACCTTTCCCTTTTAACACTTTCTCCTTTCTCATTAAACCCTCACCACTCCCCATGTCTCCTCACTCATGACAGATGGGCTTTCTTGTTTCATTGACAAAATGGAAGCAGTCTGAAGGGAGCCACCTCATCTTCTCACCACCACATCCGGCAGGGCCCAGCCTCTGGTCTGCTGTGCTCCCCTTTCTGGAGGAGCTGTCCCTGCTGCTCTCTGAGGGTCTTCCCTCCACTTGTACTTTGGCTTTCCTGGTCACTTGCTTCTGCTCCCTACTTCTCCCCTGTCATCGTTCCCTTCTCTCTCTCAGATCATCTCTGTCAGCACGTAAATGGGCCAAAGTATCTCCCATCTTTAAGCCGTTCCTAGAACCCCATTTCCCTCTAGTTTGTGCCTCATTTCCCTGTTCCTGTTTACAGCAACACTCGGCAGGATGTCTGTGCTCAGTGTCCCCCCCTCCCCCCCCCCCCGGTGTTCTCTTTTTTGCTCCAACCAGTTCTTTCCCCACTTTTGCTAAGAGTGCACTTGCCAGAATCAGCAGTGACTCTCATCTTGCTCAGTCCACCGGTCAGTTCTTGATACTCATTTACTTGAATTCTCAAAGCTTTCGACAAAGTTCATCTCTTCTTATTGAAGCACCAACTTCTTTAACACCTAATTGCTGCGGTTTTCTTTTCAGTTTGCTGGCCCCTCTCAAGGTTGGCAGGCCCCAGGGCTTAGGCCCACACTTGCTTCTAGGTGATCTTATTCAGTTGATTGCTTATAAATATTGTAAATACACAGGACTTTGCAAGTTTTCTCCAGTTCTGACCTCTCCATTGAGTTTTAGATCTGTGTATCCATTTGCCTATTTGACATCTGTAATAGAATGACTAATAGAAACTCAAATCTAACTGCCCTCCATGGAACTATTGGCCCCTCTCTAGCCCTCCTAGCAAACAAAACCCCCTTAGTCTTCTGTCCGCTCCTCCTCCAGCACAGGCCACCATCATCCCTCCACTGGCTTTGCAACAGCCCTCTGACTGACCTCTCTGCTTCCACTACTGCCTCTCTCCACTCCAAACCCAGCATATACTCTGTTCAGCAGCTGGAGTAATCTGGGTTTGAAACTGAAATTAGACCTTATTATTCCTCAAAACCCTCCAAAAGGCTTTCCTTAACCTTTATGATAAATCCCAGCACTTTTCCATGGCCCGCAAGGCCCTAGAAGGCCTCATCTCTCTGGTTGCTCCTTGGTTTACGTACCCAATTCCAGTCACTCTGGCTTCCACCTTTTCCTCAAACAAACCAAGACTGTCAGAGTGACATGGCTTTAGCCTTCTTTCTCCCCAGGTATCTGACTAACTCCCTCCCTCCCTCGCTTCCTTCATCGGATCTTTACTCAAACATCACCTCCTCCGAGAAACCTTCCTCAGCAATTCCATGTGAAGGGGCCACTCCTTATATGCTTTCTAACTCCTTTGCCCTGTTTTGTTTTTCTTCAGTCCTTATCACTACCTCAGTTTCTATTGTATACTTGTTTACTTCTTACTCATCTGTCTCCTACACTAGAATATATGATCTGTGAGGGTAGTATAAGTGGTACAGAATGATGTCTTATCCGCCTCTGTCGCAGTGTCCCCTGTCGGTGACCCTGCTAGGAGACAGAGCTCCTGTCCAGTCCTGTCTCTTGCCCTACTTTTCTGACACACAGTAGGAAGTCTATAAGTACGAACTGAAGGAATGAGTGAATGAACAGACATATTGTTCAGAATCTCGAGGTGACAGGGAGAGGGCTGTGGTGATGACAGCCCTCATGTGCACTATCCTGGGCAGAGGTGTGGTAGCTGGAAGCCTGTGACTCTGCACACCACTTCTGGCTTCTCCATTTTCCACATGTTCACCCTCACTCCTCTCCCCTTTCGGCTCTTCCTACTCCTCAGCACACCCGCAGATAATTCAACCTTAAAATTCCTTTCGATTGAGAGAACTGTGCAGCTTGGGGGGGAAAAGGCAGTAAAGTGTGAAGAGATCATGCTGCCATCTAAAGGACAGAAGTGGTAGGAAGGCTGTCTTGTTTGCAAAAGCGAGGGGACTAAGATTGGGAATTTCCTGGGCGGTGGGTCTGGTCAGACCAACTCAGCCTGCTCAGAAACCTCCCATTCTATGGTGACATAAGGAAATGAAAGTTGTTGGATGTTGACAGTGCTCGTCTTTGGGTGATGGAAATGTATTTTTTTTCTTTGTTCTCTCTCTCTGAAGTGTCTTTAAAGTCCATTATTACTTAAATGATTTTTTTTTAAATGATTTTTTAATTTAAATGGGGGAACGAACAAAGTTGAGCTGGAAAATCCATGCTTTGTGAAGATGAAATTGAATGAAATCTTTGATCAAATCAAAATTATGTTGAAAGAGTAATGTGATATTTTGTGTTTTCCCTCTTTGAAGAGGCCTATTTCCTAGGCTCAACTTGACAAAATGCAAAGGCTTAGATTTGGAGAAATAATTTAATATGATTAAAAGTGACCCTTAGGATGAATAGGCAAAATTGTGGAAAATAGTTGGATAGTTCAATAATTTCTGACTTTTATAGGTAGAAGATTTAGGAGAGATAATTTGGCCTGTGGGGGAGAAGCAGCTTTAGGAAATTCAGAGAACTGCATTTTGGCTAAGAAGCAGGAGAGTTTGAGAGAACATCGCACGTGCCGAAGGTCAGGAAAACCCTCCAAAGGAATCAGAAAGTAGGCATACCTAGTCTGCAAGGATTATAGTTGAAACAGAGTGATTTTTTTTTTTACCCTGTGCTATCTGAAAGCATTCATAGCTCCTCTACACAAACAAAATCATTTGAGCTGGAAAAAAATTGTTTTTCAGCTGTGAAAGCTATCTCACAATTGAGTAGATCAGCAAAGGAACACTGAGATCCAGGCTCATTAGAGATCCCTTCAGGAACCAGAGCGACCATTAGGAAGAGGCTTGGCTGGGATACATGCCCAGAGAAGAGAGAGAACTAATGTCTGATGTGTGCTTAAGGAATGTGGGGGTTCCAGTGCTAGGGCACTTTCTAGAGGCTAATTGGAGATGCTGTCCATTATGAGATGAGGTTAGAATTAAGGACCAGTGTTTTCATGCCTACCCACAGAACCGCGGGGATTGACCTGAAAGGAGAGTTAGAGAAGGGTGAGTCTGGCAGGACAAGCCAGATTTTGGGAGTTCCTCCTGCATTGCAGGTCTTGGTGGGTTATGGTCTGCAAATGATACTTGCTGCATGATAATAATAGCATTTGTTGGAGTTACTGTGTGTCAGGAACTATGCTGAGTGGTTTGTAAATATTATCTCAGTTCATCTTGTCCTAAACTGGAGGAAGTAAGTGCTTAATATAATATATTAAAACAACAGCAATAACCCCCAGGGCAAGGAACTCCACTTAAGTAATTGTCCTAAATTCACACAGCTAATATGTTATGTACGATATAATCTGAGTCCTTATTTTAAACAGCTACACATTATTGCCCAAGAGCCTGTTTTCAAATTTTGCTCGCATGATCCCTAAACAGATTTCAAACTGGCCGTCCTCCGCCATCACTAGCCAGTTCTTTATTCTGTCTCCTCTTGGTCCTGTTTCTCTTGAGAACCTCACCAATAGGTTCACTTTAGTAAATTTAATGGCAATAGTAACAAAATATATGTAAATTGAAGTTAAAAATTACATGTTTTTCTGTGACCTTGGTTATTATGTTAAAATAGTTCTGTGGTATTGAATTATCACGATGATTATTAGTGGTTTGTGGCTGCTCAAATGGTATTGATATATTAAAATATTTGATTGTTTTTTTACAAAGTGAAAATAGACGGAAAGTGCATCTTTTAATTTGAGGAGTATGTATGCGAAACTGTTTCTGATGTTTTGATTAAAGAAATTCTTTTTTGGTTCTGGACCATTTTTAAGGTTTGAGATGGGTGAGGGGTAGACTTTTCTTTTGTAGACAGGGAGAAAAGTGACTTTGAAGAGAAGAGTGCACTATTAGACCAGTTACAGGAAAAGTACCTGTGAGAGTAGAGGACCTTCAAACTGATTCCTTTAAAACTATCTGTGACCTTGTACCCCTTCTAAAATCTTCACATACCTCCAGAGCAAGAATGCCCTCCTCGGAAGACTGTTTCTTATCTGGTTTTTTAAAGTGACTTGTTTCTCTCAAATATCTTGGTGCTTGGCCTAGTTTGGATTTAGTGAACTTGTCAGACCTCTGGTTTCTGCTTGTTTTCCTGGCTTGTGTTAATTTAGGCCCATGGCTTCACGCTAATCTTTGGATTCAGTGTCTATCCTGGGTCTGTCTTCCTGATCTGTCTTCTTTTTCAGTTCTCCTGTCCCAGCAGTTTCCTTGGCTTCCTAGCTTTGTCACCTGACAGCTTGATCTTCCCTTACACACATTCCAGAAAGGCACAACAGCTGTGATCTGCTCAAGAGTGCTGGATAGATGCTGGAGGTGGTGACTCACTCCACTTGTCAGTCATCTTGCTTTCATTGACTTTATCATGAGGTCTCAATGACCTTAAAAAATACTTTGTTGTCCTACTTGGAAGTCTGGGTCCTTTGCCTCAGTCTCTTTCTATGTGTCCTACTTTATTCCTATTTACCCTTTGGTCTTTGCTCTTTTAGGGTTAATTGCTTCTCACGTTTCCTTCTGAGGTTTTAATTTGTCCTGGTTCATGATTTTTCTAAATGCTACCAAAGATAAACCCATAAAAAATGTCAAAATGTACCAAATTTTAGAGATGGAAGGAACATTATAACTTGTGATTTGTGTGTGAAATAGATTTTTGGATCGTGCAGAAGTCAGTTAAGCATAGGAAGTCTGAAGCTACGAGAGACAAGTTGGAGGACTAGCATTCCTCTAGGATTTCCCACTCGGTGGTATCACATTCCATGCGTGCTTCCTTTGCTCTTTCCATGTTGCCACCAATGTTACCCTGGCAGTTGAAACAGGAAGGAGTGAAGAGAGATGGGGGAAGGGGAAAGGAGGTTCATTCATGGTTGACATCTTACAGAAAAGGATTTACTAGTATTCAAAACGAACTCTTTCTCACCTGGGATGCTTTTTTTGTTTTGTTTTGTCAGCACCTATTTTGCCTCTTGGTTGGGAGTTCATCTGTAGTTCTCTCGTTCAGGTTGAATGCTCTTGCTCATGCCCTCTGCCGACTCTTGCAGTTTGGTGGTCCACCTGTGCTTCTCTTTACTGAGGTCTCATGAACCTCTGCAGGTCGCCATATTGAATCCCTGTGCTACTCCCTCGCACTCACATACATACAGAGCCTGCATAGTGCCATTGCTTGCCCATGTGGTGCTTTTGTGTTTATTAGAAAAAAGCACACATTTTCTGAGACACTTTGTTTCTCCCTGTTGGGAAATTGTGGCCATATATACCAGTTTTGTTAGAACAAGACCCTCTACTGCCCTGTGCCAGAAAATAAATATTCCTGTACTACCATATAAAAGAATTCCTCCTAGCACCCCTGCTCTCCACCCAGTAGATGATGTACTCTTTTTTTTAAACTATGTTCAGTTAGCCAGCATATATAGGTGATGTACTATTGATAGCACATAACCTACACACTATACATGGTGGCTCTGGGCTCACATATGGAAATGCTCTTTGCCTAAATTCTGAAAATGAAGGCTGATTCCAACACAGCAGCAAACTCTTCTCTGCCCTGTTGCCAAATCCTGGGATTGTTTACTCCCAAAGTAGTCTTCTTGAAGCTCTCTCTTGCCATGAGGTGAGGGTCAGCCTTCCCCCACAAACCCAATGGGGCATTCGAAGATTGGGATTCACAGAGGAGCAACAGCTACCTCCATAGAAATCTTCTTCATAAAATCTCACCAATATCTGTCTGTCTTTTTTTTTTTTTTCTTTAAAGTAAGCTCTAGGCCCAGCTTGAGGCTTGAACTCATGACCCTGAGATCAAGAGTTGCATGCTCTACTGACTGAGCCAACCAAGCACTGCATTTTCTGACCTTTATAATGTTAATATTCATAAAGAATTTCAGGAGTCATGTAGCAGAGTTTTGGCTTATTCCTTTATAAATTTGCCTATGGTATCATACCACTTTTTTCATTTATTTTTATCTTGGTACTTCAGTTAGCATTTCTATTTTAACTTTCTATTATATAAATAAAATATAATGTGCAAATATTTCTCCAAAGGTGATTAACACCTTTTATTTTCCTTCAGTGAGAATAACTTGGCATAAACAGAACTTCACTAGAAAACTAAAATTTACCAAAGAATCTTCTTTATGGGAAACACCTGGGTGGCTTAGTCAGTTAAGCGTCTGCCTTCAGCTCAGGTCATGATCCCAGGGTCCTGGGATCGAGTCCTCGCATCAGGCTCCCTGCTCAGCGGGGAGCCTGCTTCTCCCTCTACCTGCTGCTCCCCCTGCTTGTGCTTGCTCACTCTCTCTCTCTGACAAATAAATAAATAAAAAATCTTAAAAAAAATCTTCCTGGGGCGCCTGGGTGGCTCAGTGGGTTAAAGCCTCTGCTTTCAGCTCGGATCATGATCTCAGGGTCCTGGGATCGAGCCCTGCATTGGGCTCTCTGCTCAGCAGGGAGCCTACTTCTCCTTCTCTCTCTGCCTGCCTCTCTGCCTACTTGTGATCTCTCTCTCTGTGTCAAATAAATAAATAAAATCTTAAAAAAATCTTCTTTATGGATTTGTTTGTAGGAACAGAGCAAATTTCTTTCAGTATAATTTATCAGGGAAGGGTATCATGAGAGTCTTTTATTTTTGTTCCTTCTGAAAGGCACAGAAGATCATGTGAAAGAGAGATCCCTGAGGACAGTTTAAGAGGAGATGGGTTAAAGCTGCAAATAGCAAGATTTAAGGTTAAGTATGAAGAACTTCCTAACTTAGAAAATTCTTTAGTACTGGAATGAAATATCAAAACTCCTCCCCGCAAAGCTAGCCACCAAACCAACTTTGTGGGGTTAAACTGCTTTGTTTCCTATTAGTGTTAATTGATCTCTTCAAGTTGATGAAGGTTGATTATATACTTAGTACTTGATTAAACTAGGAAAATTCTGCTAAAAAGATCTAGTTATAATTTCTCTTTCCACAGGGATATGGAATTATCTAGCCATTTTAACCCATATAAACGAATAGTCTTGTGATCTGATTCTGTCAGTGTCATGTTAAGAAAAAAACACAAAAGAAAGCAGTAACTTGCATGGTCATCAGGGGCTTTGGTTTTCACATCTGTAAAACAGTATTAGAGAAAATATAAAATTTAAAACAATTAAAAATCTTTACTCCCATATCCTATGCAAATATATCAAGGGTAGCAGGTGGGGATGGCATGTTGGGAGACACTTTTTCATGAGTTACTCAGATTTCCACATGTCTTACGAAGGAAGGCTCTGGTTGCCCTTTGTTCTGGACTATGTTTTCAAAGGTGTTTGTATAGCTAATAGCCTTGGAAGATAGAAATTTTATCTCCCTCTGGAACAAAGGACAGGTTTTCTTACAGTTTGTGTGGTAGGCAGTATACTGGGCCCTCCAAAGATGTCCATGTCTTGGGGCGCTTGGGTGGCTCAGTTGGTTGGGCAGCTGCCTTCGGCTCCGGGTCATGATCCTGGAGTCCTGGGATCGAGTCCTGCATTGGGCTCCCTACTCAGCAGGGAGTCTGCTTCTCCCTCTGGCTCTCCACTTCTCAAGCTTTCTCTCTCTCATTCTCTCTCAAATAAATAGAATCTTAAAAAGCTAACAAACAAAAAAACAAAGATGTCCATGTCTTCATCCCAGGAGCCTTTGAAAATGCAACTTTATATGTCAAATAGGAATTAATGTAGATAGAATTAAGAATGATAATCAGCTAAAAGGGTCTTAAAATAAGGAGGTTGTCCAGGATTATCCAGGTGGGCACATTGTGATCAAAATGATCATTTAGAGTGCAAGAAGGAAGCAGAAAAGGAGGTCAAAATGGTACGATGTGAGACTCAACTTTTGAGAGTTTTGAAGATGGAAGAAAGGGGTCATAAACCAAGGAATGCTTGGTGGCTCCTAGCAATTGGAAAAGTCAAAGAAATGGATTCATTTTCCTCCAAAAGTGTGCAGACCTGCCAACACCTTGATTTTAGTTCAGTGAGATCTCATTTGAACTTCTGGCCTCCAGAACTGCAAGGTAATACATTCATATTGGTTAAGGCACTAAATTGGTTTAATCCTCTTTAGACCTTGCTATGTCCTGTCTTAGAGGAAATTGTCTTAGTCACTCTGATTCCTTTTTTCCCTGACGCAAGACCTGGCTCAGTTGTTAGTTTGCTTAAACAGTACTGCTTCCCTCCATGCCTCTGGAAATATAACTGTGAAATTGAAATGACTGCATTTACAGGCCGACTGTGGCTAGAGACTGTGAAAGAATTTGGGAAGAAACTTAAAACGGTGCTTATAATTAGCTCAAAAAACAGCCCAAAACCATTTATTGCCGGGTTAATAGATGCAAGGCAGTCTTTTATGTTTATTTATTTATCCAGCGTGGGGCTTAAACTCACAACCCTGAGATCAAAAGTTGGATGCTTAACTGACTGAGCTACCCAGGTGCCCCCAAGGCAGTATTTTGGGTACCGGAACAATGGTAGGAGTATAAGGCTGGGAGATGGAACTTCCTGAGGAAGGTCGAAAAGGACCTGGTCTGGGAAGAAGTTGAGAGATGTGTATTCCAGGGTCTGGAATTGTGAAGAAGTTTGGGGATTCTGGGGAAGGGAAATTTTGTGGGGTTCCTCATTGAATTTTTTGGTGGAACATATTTTTTTCCAGAGCCAGAAGCTTCCCTGAAACATTTCTCATTATAGTAAGAAAAGCTAGAGGGGCACCAGGCTGGCTCAGTGAGTGGAGCATGCAACTCTTGATTTCAGGTTTCTGTGTTCAAGCCCTACACTGAGTGTAGAGCTCACTTAAAAACAACAACAACAACAACAAAAACCTGGTCTTTTTTTTTTCTTTTCCAATTCTTCTCCTTTGAAAGAAATAATGAAATATATCACAGCTCATGCTCTTGGACGTCACTGATAAATAATATAGGTCAGAGCTTTTTATTCATCAGGGGACCCACTGAATTTTTTTTCTGAACTCTGTCTAAAATGTGTGCTTCTTTTTTTCTGAGGACTACAAAATCACCTACTTAAGAAATTTGGAAGGAGCTGGGGGTTACCCAGTTGGTCAGTGGATAATCTACATGTATTCTGTGCAAAATACCTTATGCATAAAATACTCAGTTTTTACAGAAAGACAATTGGGCATGCAGAATTTTGGTTCCTAAAAGAATCTTTTCTTGATTGGAAGAATGTAAGCAATAAAGTGCCTTTTGGTAAAGTTAAATATTCTTTCCTGTTTTGACAACTGCAAAAGAGAGAAAAAAAGATGCATTCCAAAACCAGGAGACCAGTCAATCCCACTTCTACCTGTCCAGTCTTCAAGCATGAAGATGGTCTATGTAACAAGACATGCTTCAGAACAAGTTCTAAATCCCTAAGAGATACGTTAACAACTTTTTATATTAGTTGCAAAGGAATGGTTATTGCCAAAAATGTCCTATAATGAGGTCACATCCTGAGGCTGTCTCTCAGGCTAAATTTCTGTATAGGCAAGAGACCACTTGTAATTCATTGACTGATAAAACTGTAGGTGAGAACAAACATGATTTCTACCATTTCATGAACAATAAAAGGACATTTGGATTTAGGAGGAGTTTATTGGTTGATATTTACCTACTTAAGGTGATTAACACATAATATTTAAAAAATTTTCCCTCAGTAGGCAACATAGAACAATACTCACAATCTCATTTTTGTACGAAGACATTTTTTCTACAGAAGAAACATATATTGTGACTCATGTACCCCTTCTTGGTGTTGGCCTGGCTTTTTGATCTACTAGGCTTAAGCCAGGTACCACCATTCACCTGGTGACTCTTTCTCAAATTGTAGGAATGGTATTTAGAAAGATAAACTCTTTTTTGGATTATACTTTATAAGCCCCTAAGTACTGGTAAAATTCAATGATGGAATAAAGAAGTTAGGGAAAAAATACTTTGCACAGATGAGCAAGATAAGGAAGCAACAGGACAGAAGGAATTAAGGAGTAAGTAAAAATAAGTAAAAATGCATTTTTTCCTCATGGGATAGATTTTTCAACAACTCCTGAGGACCAAAATATAAATGTTGATGTCTCAAGTTCCTTTGCGGTTCTGTCCTAAGAAGTAATTGAATCATTTAATATTTTTGTCTTTGCACAACACTAATTTATTCCTACTTTGACCTCACCAGTTCTAGTAGAACTTACGGTTTATTCACTCGCATAAATGTGGATTGTGTAAAAACATTCTTTAAATGACTTAATATATACGAGACACTTAGAAGAGGATCTGGTACATGTTTGCACTACATAAGTTATTATTTTCTCACAAGAGGAAAAAAATCCTACAAGAAATCTAAAAGCATTAAGCTGTTTATGGTTAATCTTTGGAATGTCTTTTGGTTAAACTTTCCACAGCTCAGCATGACATGAGATTCAATGCATTAAGCTTGTTTCCCAGATGGCCGGGTGACATTTTTGACTTTTTAGGATGACTTTTGAGGCTGTCTTTGTCTGATGGTTTATGTCAAAGTCTGTCTTTTCTAGTCCCTTGAGTTTTGAAGAGCAGCTGGAGATGTTTTGAACCATTAGATGTCGCTTTCTTCTCATTGCTTTTGGTTTAGGAAGTACGCCCAGGGTTTAAGCTTTTTAGTTTTCTTTTCTTCTTTTTTTTTTAAGTGTCTATAAATAGTCTTTATGTCAAAGCTAAGTGGGAAATTTAATTTTAGATCAGTAGATAAGAGGCACAATACTCAACTCCTTGGAATGATTAAACTTTGTGCCTGTTTTAAGTGACCTGACTCAATGTCCCTAGTTGACTAAATTTGGAAATGCAGTGTGTGTGTGTGTGTGTGTGTGTGTGTGTTTTCTCGTTGAGGTTAACATAGCACTGTTCCTACACTAGACATTTTTGTCCGAGTATACCTTTATTTAAGTCAAAGTTCATGGGTTTTTTCCTAGCAATCACTGAGTGAAAACTTTATTCCTCAGATACCTGATTAGTGTTGTTCTTCCAGAAGTGTTGTTCTTCCCCTTCCCCGCCCAAATCACTTAGGAAAAGCCTTGTACTTCTTAGTTTTTAGCCTCATGGAACCACCTTAAGTAACATTGAGAATGTGGACTCTCTTATTCAGTCTTATTACATGCCACGTTGTTGGAGGGGTCACTCAGAGGACATGACTGTTAGTTGACCCAAGAGCTGGACCCAGGCAATCAGAAGCCCCTTAACCCCTCCCCTGCCCTTGGAATGTATCTTCCGCCCACTTTTCCCACAGTAGGAGCCATTTCAAGGGAATGGCCCTGAGAGAGTAAGGGGTTGTTGAGACTACCTGGATGGTATACATGACTGAACCCAGCTGAGGCCTGTTTATAAACTTATAAGATTATGATGGGCAAGTGCGGCCGCCCAGACAAGCTGTATAAGTTCCCTTCCTTATTAAATCTGCCACCCAGCCTGAGGTGGCCTTTCTCTTTGTTCAGTCTCTCCTTGCTCTCCATGTACAGGGACTGATTTCAAATTTCACCTGGGGAACTCTCAAAGTTTGGAACCAACACAAGTATACTGCACAGAGTTCTTCTATCAGGTACATCATCAAAAGTATTTGTTAAGTGAATGAATAAAAAATGGGGCAAAGAGTGATTTGGGGATGCTTTGATCTTCTTGTCTGCTATATATTCAGTAGTTCCCTTTTCCTGTCCTGGAACTGACCACTCACACACTTGTTTTGAAATGCTGAGTCACGGTTTGGATGGCATGAAACTAAGAGGAGCTTTATTCAGCAAGAGGCAGAATTTGGCAATACTGGTTTTCACGTGGCCCCTCCGTCCATCTTTTCTCTGGGCATTTCCTTTAGTGAACACAGTATTAGCTTCTAGATGGGTTAAAAAATAATTTTTTCAGGAATTGCTCATGAAAATAATTTCTTGGAATTTTGAAAAACAGAAACTTAACAGAAAGATAAGGGTAATTTTAAATTGATGTGAAGTTTTTACTTACAGTTTAAGTAATTGTTTTATTGATCCAATTTGCTGTGTTTGGGAGACCTGGCCTGATGCCTATGGTGGCATTATCCCCTGGAGCATTCTTTTCATATGCCTACTTGTTATCTGTTTATTTTCTTTGGTGAGGTTTCAGTAAGGTCCTTAGCCTGTTTTTAGTCAGTTTTTTTCTTATTGTTGAGTTTTAAGAGTTCTTTATATATTTTATTGGATAAGAGTTCTTTATCAGATGTATGTTTTACACGTATTTTCTCCCCATCTGTGGCTTGTGTTTTTATTCTCTTGACAGTGTCTTTCATAGAACAGAAGTTTTAATTTAATTTAATTTTTTAAAAAGATTTTATTTACTTATTTGACAGAGAGAGAGAGAGAGATCACATATAGGCAGAGAGGCAGGCGGGGGGGGGGAAGCAGGCTCCCTGCAGAACAGAGAGCCCTATGCGGGGCTCGATCCCAGGACCCTGAGATCATGACCTGAGCCGAAGGCAGAGGCTTTAACCCACTGAGCCACCCAGGCGCCCCAGAAGTTTTAATTTTAATGAAGTCCAGCTTATTAGAGTTGGCATTGTATCTAAAAGACATCTTTGGTTTTGTATGTTTGGTATCGTATCTAAAAAGACATCACCATACCCAAGGTCATCTAAATTTTCTGCTGTATCATCTTCTAGAAATTTGATAATTTTTCATTTTACACTTAGCTATATGATCCATTTTGAGTTAATTTTTGTGAAAGGTATAAGGTCTGTGTCTGGATTGACCTTTTTTGTATGTGGATGTCCTGTTGTTCCAGTACCATTTGTTGAACTCAAAGATCAGTTGACCCTATTTAATAAGATCATTTTCTGGGCCCTTAATTCTGTTCCATTGTTCTATTTGTCTTTTCTTTTACCAATACAACACTGTCATGATTACTGTAACTTTAAATCTTAAAATCAGGTAGCCTCAGTCCTCCAGCTTTGTTCTTCAGTATTGCGTTGGCTATTCTGAGTCTTTTGCCTCTCCATATTGGAATTAGTTTGCAATATCTATAAAATAACTTGCAGAGATTTTGATTGAGATTGCATTGTATCTATAACTGAAGTTGGGAAGAAATGACATCTTGACAACATTGAGTTTCCCTATCCATGAACATGGAATCTCTCTGCATTTATTTAGTTTTCTTTGATTTTATTCATCAGAATTTTGTAGTTTTTCTCTCATAGATCTTATACATTTATTATGAGATTCTTTAAAAAAGATTTATTTATTTTAGAGTGTGAGCACACACGAGTGGGGGGAAGGGCAGAGAGAGAGGGAGATTTCCTGATCTCATTCACCTTGAGATCATCACCTGAGCTGAAACCAAGAGTTGAAGGCTTAGCCAACTGTACCACTCACATGCCAAGATTTTTTCTTTAAAGATTTATTTATTTACTAGAAAGAGAGAAAAAGAGCATGAGTGAGCAGGGCAAGGGGCTGAGAGAGGGAGAAGGAGAGAAGCAGACTCCCCACTGAACGTGCAGCCTGACTTGGGGCTTGATCCCATGACACTGAGATGATGACCTGAGCTGAAATCAAGAGTTGATGCTTAACTGACTGAGCCACCCAGGCACCCCTGTTTTCTGAGATTTATACCTAAGTATTTCTTTTTCTTGGTGCTAATGTGAATGGAATTGTTTTTAATTTCACATTCCACTTGTTCATTGTTGCTGTATAGGAAAGCAATTGACTTTTATTTTTTAAAGATTTTATTTATTTATTTGTCAGAGAGAGAGTGAGAGAGAGATCACAAGTAGGCGGAGAGGCAGGCAGAGGCAGAGGGAGAAGCAAGCTCCCTGCCGAGCAAGAAGCCCAATGTGGGACTCGATCCCAGGACCCTGGGATCATGACCTGAGCCGAAGGCAGCCACTTAACCAACTGAGCCACCCAGGCGTCCCGCAATTGACTTTTATATATTAATCTTGTAATCTGCAGCCTTATAAAATTGCTTAATAATTCCAAGAAGTTTTTTTTTTAAATTTTTTTGACTCTTTTAGATTTTCTACATAGATTGTGTCACCTGTGAACAAAGACAATTTTATGTCTTCCTTCCCAGTCCATATACCTTTTTTTTCCTTTTCTTACCTTACTGCATTAGTAAGGACTTCTAAGATGATGTTGAAAAGGCATTAGAGATGGACATCCTTGCCTTGTACCTGATCTTAGAGGAAAAGCTTTGAGTTTCTCACCATTAAGTATGATGCGGGCCATAGTTTTTTTGTAGATATTCTTTATCAAATTGAGGAAATTAACCTCTATTGCTGATTTGCTGAGTTTTTATTCTGGCTGTATGCTGGCTACTGTCAGATACTTTTTCTGCATCTATTTATATGTTCATGTGATTTTTCTTTTTTGGCTTGTTGATGCAATGGATTACATTAGTTGATTTTTAAATGTTTAAAGCATACCTGGTTTATACCTGGGATAATCCCACTTGGTCATGGCATACAGTTCTTTTAAAATATTTTTGGATTTGATTTGTTAATATTCCGGAAAGGATATTTAAAGCTTTCTTGATGAGAAATATTGGTCTTTAGTTTTCTTGCAATGGCTTTTCTGGTAATGCTAGCCTCATCAAATGAGTTATGAAGTATTCTCTTTGCTTCTATCTGAAAGAGTTGTAAAGCATTGATATAATTTGTTCCTTAAATGTTTGGTAGAATTTATCAAGCAAACCATCTATGCTTGGTACTTTTTGTTTTGAAAGGTTATTAATTACTGATTCAGTTTCTTTAATAGATACAGGCCTATCCAGATAGTCTATTTTTTGTGTGTCAGTTTTATAGGTTGTTACTTTCAAGAAATAGGTCCATGTCATCTAGGCTATCAAATATGTGTGCACAGTTCTTCATAATATTTCTTTTTATCTGCTTAATTTTAATGGGATCTGTTGGGAATGTCCCCTTTTAAATTTCCGATACTAGTAATTTGTGTTCTCTCGTTCTTTCTCTAAGTTAGCCTGGCTAGAGGCTTATCAATTTTATTGATGCATTCAAAGAACCAGTTTTTGATGGTGTTGATTATTGGTCTGTTTTCAATTTTATTGATTTCTGCTCTGATTATTTTTTTTCATATGCTTACTTTGGATTAATTAGCCCTTTTCTTTCTAATTTCTTAGGTGGAAACTGAGATGATTGATTTTAAATCTTTCTTTTCTAATGTATCCATTCATTGCTATGACTTTCCCTCTAAGCACTGCTTTTGCTGCATGCCACAAATTTTGGTAAGTTGTGTTTTCATTTTTCATTTACTTCAGAATACTTAAAGATTTTACTTTAGTTTCCTTTTTTGACCCTGTGTTACTTGGAAGTGTATTGTATTATATAATCTCCATGTATCTTGACATTTTCCAGCTATACCTATTAGTGATTCCTAATTCAATTTTGCTGAGATCTAAGAGCAGACATTGTATGATTTCTCTTCCTTGTAAACTTGAGAAAAATATTTATTCTGATGTTGTTAGATGAAGTATTCTGTAGATGTCAATTATATTTACTTGATTGATGGTGGTGTTGAGTTCAGCTATGTCCTTAATGATTTTCTGCTTGCTGGTTCTCTCCATTTCTAAGAGAAGAGTGTTTAAGTCTCAAATTATGATAGTGGATCATATCATAAGGACATGTAATTGTCCTTGCTCTTCTATCACTTGTTGCCTCACAAATTTGAGCTCTGTTGTTAGGTGCATACACATTAAGAATTAAGTCTTCTTGGAGAATTGACCCATTTATCATTAAGTAATGCCCGTATTTATCCTTGATAACTTTCCTTACTTTGAAGTCTGTTCTGCCCGAAATTAATATAGCTACTCCTGCTTTCTTTTGATTAGTTACCATCATATTTTTTTCTCCATCAACTTACTTTTAATTTATATATGTCCTTATATTTCAAGTGGCTTTCTTATAGACATATAGTTGGATCACATATTTTTTAAAAATTTTATTTAATTTTTATTTTTTAAAGTAAGCTCTAGGCCCAACGTGGAATTTGAACTCATGATCCTGAGACTGAGTTACATGCTCTACCTACTGAGCCAGCTGGGCACCCCAGTTGGATCATATTTTTTTATCCATTCTCATAATCTCGTCTTTTAATTGATGTATATAGACCATTGACATTCCAAGTAATTACTGATATATTGGGTTAATAATTGCCATATATATATTTTTTTTTTGACAGAGAGACACACACACAGCAAGAGAGGAAACACAAGCAGGGGGAGTGGGAGAGGGAGAGGGAGAAGCAGGCCTCCTGCTGAGCAGGGAGCTGACCTGATGCAGTTCAATCCCAGGACCCTGGGATTATGACCTGAGCTGAAGGCAGATGCCTAATGACTGAGCCACCCAGGTGCCCCTATCTGCCATATTTGTTACTGTTTTCTTCTTATTGCTCTTATTTCTCTTCTTCCACTCTTTTTCTGCCTTTTTTTTTTTTTTTTTTGGTGATTTTATTTTTTTAAAGATTTATTTATTTATTTATTTATTTTAGACAGACAAAGAAGGCAAGAGTGTGTGAGTTGAGGTGAGGGGCAGAGCAGGAGAATTTTCAAGCAGACTCACTGCTGAGCTTAGAGCCTGATGTGGGGCTCGATCTCACCGCCCATGAGATCATGACATGAGCTGAAACCAGGACTTGGATGTTTAACTGAATGAGCCGCCCAGGCACCCTAGTTTTTTTGTGATTTTAATTGAACATTTCATATAATTCTATTTTCTCTCTTTTTTTAAGCACATCAGTTATACCTTTTTTTTTTTTTTGCCTTTTGAAGTGGTTCCTTAAGGCTTGCAAAATACATTTACAACTAATCAAAGTCCACTTTCAAATAACATACCACTTGAAATGTAGCATGAGCAGCTTATAATAACAAAAGAATACTAATTAATTCCTTCTTTTCATCCCTTGTATCATTACTGTTATTCATTTCACTTATATATAAACCCTACATAGGGGCATCTGGATGGCTCAGTCAGTTAAATCTCTGACTCTTGGTTTTGCCCATGTCATGATCTCACGGTCATGGGATCAAGCCCTGCATTGGGCTCTATGTTCAGCAGGGAATCTGCTTGAGATTCTCTTCCTCTCCCTTTCCCTCTACAACCCCCCTTGCTCGTGCGATCTTTCTCTAAAATAAATAAATAAATCTTAAAAACCCTATATAAACATATTTGTATGTATATACATAAGATATATACATAAGCATATATAATGGAATATATAATTACTATTATTACTTTGACCAACTGTTACCTATTAGATCAATTAAGAGTAAGAAAAATAAGTTTTTATTTTACTTTCACTTATTCCTTCTTCAGTGGTCTTTATGTAGACCCAAATTTCTAAGAACTATATTAGCTTTCTTTTCTTTTTATGTCTAGCATTTCTTTTCTTAAGATTAAGATTCATTTCTTAAGATTTCCATTTCTTATATTGCCTGTCTGTTCTTGCATACTGTTTATACATTGGAACCTTAGCATATTAATCATAGGTGTTTTAAATTCCCAGTCTGATAATTCCATAATTTCTGCCATGTCTGGTTATGACGTTTGCTCTTTCTCTTCAAATTATGTTTTTTGCCTTTGGTATGTCTTATAATTTTTTCTCTATAGCTGGATGTGATGTACCAGGTCAAAGGAACTACTGTAAGTAGGCCTTTAGTAATGTCGTTGTCAGCTGTGGGAGGAGGGGGGTCCCAGTCTTTAATGCACCTTTGCCTCTAGATTGTGAACCTAACAAGTGTTTCTCAGTCCCTGCAACCCCCCCTCAAGCCATCCCCCCTCCGCCTTGGTGGAACCGAATGGTTAGAATAGGCTAGAGTTGGGTATTTTCCGTCTCCCATGTGGAAATTGGGAGTTGGATATTTCCCTTTTCCAGGTCAGTTATATTCTAATACCTCCAGAATTTAGGCTCTAGTTAACTAGTTCCCCTGAGGGCAGGCTCTTGTGTACTTAAGAATGGTTCCTTTTCTCCTCCCTCTGCCAGAAGCAGGAGATTCTTCTCACCTATTTATTATGGGAATCTGGTCAAGCTCCTGAGATAAATTTAGAGTATTGTAGGGGTCACCTGGTGACTGAGTTCCCCTAAAGTCTTTAACTAGTGCCCACTGGGGCCCCAGGAATTCATCAATTACAGTTCAGGTTTTTCTCCCCCACACTGGATCCCACGGTGGTTTCTGCCGGCGAGTTCTCTGCTCTGGTAAGACCTGACTCCCTATATTTGCCTGCCTGTCTCTCCAGCGTTAGGACACAGGGTTACCCTGTCTCTGTCTTCCCTTCTCTGATCGATCCAAAAAGAGTTATTGACTCTTCAGTCTGTTCAGCTTTTCACTTTTTTTTAGAACACAGTGACAAATTCCAAGCTCCTTACGTGTGGACCTGGGAACCATCCTTCTCTTTTCATGATGGTGATTTTTTTTTGTCTGCAGTGAGTATTTGTGGCATATATAACCCAGTGTGTTCTTTGGCACTGGAGAAAATGCTTCCATAGCAACGTGTTCAGTTAATGCTGTGTATCTCATGCTTACTTAATATTCTGGGGGAAAATGCTTTGTTAACACTTTGAATCCACCTTTATTCATAGCAAAGGTCAGTCTAGTGCCCTTGTTCTCTATTGCTACACTGGAACTCTTTTTTTTTCTCCCCCTTTAGAGGCTTCTGGCTTTATTTCTCTAATCATGTTTATTTTAAAGGTCGTCTGTTTTTTTTTTAAATGCATCTCTTCATTTTATAAGTTGACCCTTTATTTTTAGTTCAGTTTGATTTCTCATATATAAGCAACTTTTTGCACTTGATTGAAAAACTCCTTGAAATAGTCTAAAGAATTGCTTTTTCGTGTTTATGTATAGGGCATATGGGGAACTTAATATCATATGTCCTGGCTGTCGCTGAATTCATTTCACCCTTTATCCAAAACTTATATTTTCTGGCTTTTAATCATCTCTCTCTCTCTTTTTATGGAATCATTTTCTTTATCCTGTTTTACATCATTAGCCAACTTTTTTTTTTTTTTTTTTTTTTTTTTTTGAGGAAGGGGGCAAGGGCAAGTGGGAGGGCATTTTCCACAGAGAATCAAAGAAAGTTTTATTACCTAACAAGAATAATTCCAGAGAGCAGACTGTAGGAAGCCGTGTTGAACTGTACATTTTGGGCCATTGTCTAGGGCCAATTGCTAAAATAGTAGTCACCTTGCCTTTAATTATTTCCTTTGCAAAATTAGACATTACTAAGATGTAATGAAGCCTCAATGTTTTTCACACATAGTTAAATCCATAGATGCTAAATCCTTGAATGTCAAAACTGAAAGTAATACAGAGTTGGCAAAGTATGCTGGTTTTAGAATGCTAATTTTATAATCAGTTATTTTTGTGACTTAGCATTAATCACAATAATAGCTAACAGCTATTTAATGTGCCCTGTATATTGAGTACTGCTCTTACTGTTTTCTGTGTATTAATTACTTAATTTTCTAACAATTTTTTGAGGTAGGTAATGTTACTTCATTCTATACAAGGAACTTGGATTATAGGGAGGTTTAGAAACTCCTTCAAGGTCACAGTTTTAAAATGTACCTGGGATTTGTTTTAATTAGCTATGATAAGAAGTACAGACAATGAAATGAATGTCACGAGGAAGAAGTTTTTATTCACAGGTTCCTAGAAATAGGACAGCATATCACAGAGGGTCACATGGGGAAGCACCAGGGCCCATTAGGGGGCAGGAGGAGCAGGAGGAAAGCATGGGAAAGAGCCTTTATTGTGTCTGTGGGAAGGAATGGGAGAGGCAGGATAAGCAGGTGTAGGATTGAGTAGTTTGAATAATTTCAATGGGCTGTGGGGCATAGGGACTTTGCCTAGTTTTTCTACCTAGTCATGAGATGATTAGGGCAGAGGAATATTATCTCTTGCAGTGTAAGAGCCAGATAGAGGAGTTAATTCCCAGTGTGGACTCTGGATTAGTTGATTTCCATATGAAAGGTACACTTGCATTGGCTAGTCTTGAGAGGGTCAGTCTCCCCCGCCTTTTAATGAGGCCCTAGATGCTAGAGCATCAAGGATGCAGAAAATAAGAAAATAGAGTTAATCTAGTTACGTAGCTCATAAATAGTGGAGCAAGGATTCCCCAGCAGTATTTTGATTTAGGACGCTCTGAAGTCCTCTGGTTGATACTAATGGATTCTAGACCATTCTGAAATATGACAGACGGATTAAGCTGCCTGTCACTGTAATTACTGAGCTCCCACAAAACTGAATGAAGAGCTTCAAAAGAGATTTAATAATGCTGCTCTAAAGCTGTTATTTGACATTTATTGAGTCCCAGCAGTGTACTCAGTACATTCTCATATACTGAGGTGGAGGTGGCTGCTGGGGCTCCTTTGCAGACTTTGACTTCGGTTGTGATCATCAGCCTGGACAAAAAGCTAATAGATTGGGGCACCTGGGTGGCTCAGTGGGTTAAGCGTCTGCCTTCGGCTCAGGTCATGGTCTCAGGGTCCTGGAATCGAGCCCCACATCGGGCTCTCTGCTCAGCAGGGAGCCTACTTTCCCCTCTCTCTCTGCCTGCCTCTCTGCCTACTTGTGATCTCTCTCTCTCTGTCAAATAAATAAATAAAATCTTAAAAAAAAAAAAGCTAATAGATTCACAGCACATTTACATTATGGGACCATCTTAAAAAATAATGATCCTGACATGTATTTCAATGCAAAGATAGAATCAGTTGTAAAAGAGTCTTTTATGAATTTATTTGACTTCTAAGCTAGAATTTTTAAATATTTATGCTTTCCTCAGTTCCATGCAAGGTGATGTAGGAACCACTACCCCAGCCCCCAGAAAAAAGCTTATTCTAATTTGCCCCCCAGTTTCAGATTGTTTTTGGTTGAGGTTGGTTATTTATATCATTAAGCTTCAGTTATCTTATTTATAAAATTAGAATAATTATACTTAATTCCTAGTATTAGCTATGTGATGTAAGTAAAACAATGTATGTGAAATACTTAGCCAGTTTATAGTTATAAATCAGTGAATATGGGCTACTATTTATTATACATGTATTATACATAGTGTGTGTATATATATTCTCTGTACATACAGATCTGTTAGTCATAGACAGTATAGTTCCAGGGAGTTAACTCTTTTTCCCTCTTTTCTCCCTGTCTCGTACTTTCTTTATCTTTTCTTTCATAACAGGAAGACTTCTTTCTGATATCTCAGTCATTTTAAATAATTCTAAAGAGCTGTTATATATACCTTCTATCCCATAATGTAGGCCTCAGAATGAGGATTGATAACTGACAAGATTACAAATAGGCTTCTTTTTTTTCTTATTAAGAAATGCAGAAGTTATTCTGAGTTGTTGTAGATGGAATCCCATTGGTTACATTGGAGGATTGACCCCACTGTCTTGACGTTTTGAAAAGTTCATGTCAGGTTAGCCCGTCTTCCTGAGTCGACACAGGACAGGGTACCTCCTTGGGTTCTGAGGATTTGCTAGATCAGAGACTCAACCCAGTGTGTCAGAAGGGACTTGAACCCCATGAAATTGTAGCTAGGTTTTTTCTTTTTCTTTTTTTTTTAAACTTTTTTTATTGTGGTAAAAAATAACGTATCTACATTCTTAACAAATCTTTAAGTGTACAGTACAGTATTGTCAACTATATGCACAGTGTTAGAGAACAAACCTTTAGAACTTTTTCATCTTGCATGACTGAAACTCTGTACCCACTGAACAGCAGCTACCCATTTCCTCCTCTTCACAGTCCCTGACCACTACCAGTATACTTTCAGTTTCTAGGAGTTTGACTGCTTTGGATAACTCGCAGAAGTGCAATCATGCAGTACTTGTCCTTCTGTAACTGGCTTATTTCACTTAGCATAGTGTTTGCTGCCATGAAAAATGGTACTGAGATTCCTCAGAAAACTAGAAATAGAGCTACCATATGATCCAGAAATTCCACTTCTGATGGTTTATCCAAAAGAATTGAAATCAGGATCTCAAAGAGATATTTGCCCTTCTGTGTTGATTTCAGCATTATCAATAGCCAAGAGGTAGAAACAACCTACATGACCGTTGATGTTTGAGTAAAGATATGATATACATACAAATACATACAATGGGATATTATTCATCATAAAAAAGAAATCCTGACATGTGCCACAACATGGATTGTAGCCATGTTTTTTTTCCCAAAGTATGTATGTATGTATATATGTATTTATTTAACTTTATAATTTTTTTTATTATGTAAGTCACCATACAGAGCATCATTAGTTTTTGATGTAGTGTTCCATGATTCATTGTTTGCGTAGAACACCCAGTGCTCCATGCAGTACATGCTTCCTTAATACCCACCACGAGGCTCAACCCCCCCCCCAAAACCCTCAGTTTAATTCTAAGAGTCCATAGTCTCTCATAGTTTGTCTCTCCCTCTGATTACCACCCTTCATTTTTCCCTTCCTTCTCCTAATGTCCTCCATGCTATTGCTTATGTTCCACAAATAAGTGAAACCATATGATAATTGTCTTTCTCCGTTTGACTTATTTCACTTAGCATAATCTCCTCCAGTTCCATCCATGTTGATGCAAATGTTGGGTATTCATCCTTTCTGACGGCTGAGTAATATTCCATTGTGTATACGGACCACATCTTCTTTATCCATTAGTCTGTTGAAGGGCATCTCGGCTCCTTCCACAGTTTGGCTATTTTGGACATTGCTACTATGAACATTGGGGTGCAGGTGCCCCTTCTTTTACTACATCTGTATCTTTGGGGTAAATAGTAGTGCAATTGCCGGGTCATAGGGTAGCTCTATTTTTAACTTTTTGAGGAACCTCCACACTGTTTTCCAAAGTGGCTGTACCAACTTGCCTTAACACCAACAGTGTAAGAGGGTTCCCCTTTCTCCACAGCTTCTCCAACATTTGTTGTTTCTTGTCTTGTCAATTTTTGCCATTCTAACTGGTGTAAGGTGGTATTTCATTGTGGTTTTGATTTGAGTTTCCCTGATGGGGAAAAATGTTGAAAAAATGTTGAAAAATGTTGAAAAAAAATGTTGAACATTTTTTCATGTGTATTAGCCATTTGTATGTCTTCCTTGGAGAAGTGTCTGTTCATGTCTTCTGCCCATTTTTTGACTTGATTATTTGTTTTTTGGGTGTTGAGCTTGATAAGTTCTTTATAGATCTTGGACACCAGCCCTTTATCTGTAGTGTCATTTGCAAATATCTTCTCTCATTCTGTGGGTTGTCTTTTTGATTTGTTGAATGTTTCCTTTGCTATGCAGAAGCTTTTTATCTTGATGAAGTCCC
Organism: Potos flavus; assembly: GCA_028534135.1. Taxonomy (NCBI): domain Eukaryota; kingdom Metazoa; phylum Chordata; class Mammalia; order Carnivora; family Procyonidae; genus Potos; species Potos flavus. The sequence continues at coordinate 77,629,520 of CM052897.1, read as the reverse complement.
AGAAGTTAATTTTTGCTTTTGTTTCCCTTGCCTTTGGAAACGTGTTTTGAAAGAAGTTGCTGTGGCTAATGTCGAAAAGGTTACTGCCTATGTTCTCCTCTAGGATTTTGATGGGTTCCTGTTCTCAAATTGAAGTCTTTCATCCATTTAGAATTTATCTTTGTGTACGGTGTAAGAGAATGGTCACGTTTCATTCTTCTGTATATAGCTGTCCAATTTTTCCAGCACAATTTATTGAAGAGACTGTCTTTTTTCCATTGGACATTTTTTACCTGCTTCGTTGAAGATTAGTTGACCATTAGAGTTGAGGGTCCATATCTGGGCTCTCTATATTGTTCCATTGATCTAGGTGTCTGTTTTTATGCCAGTACCATACTGTCTTGGTGATCACAGCTTTGTAGTATAGCTTGAAATCAGGCAATGTGATGCCCCCAGCTTTGTTTTTCTTTTTTAACATTTCCTTGGTGATTCGGAGTCTTTTCTGGTTCCATACAAATTTTAGGGTTGTTTGTTCCAGCACTTTGAAAAATGCCATTGGTATTTTGATTGAAATGGCGTTGCAAGTATAGATTGCTCTGGGCAGCATAGACATTTTAAACATGTTTATTCTTTCGATCCATGAGCATGGAATGCTTTTCGATCTTTTTGTGCCTTCTTCAATTTCCTTCATAAGTGTTCTATAGTTTCTAGAGTATAGATCCTTTACCTCTTTGGTTAGGTGTATTGCAAGGTATCTTAAGGGTTTTAGTGCTATTGAAAATGGAATCAATTATCTAATTTCTCTTTCTACAGTTACATTGTTAGTATATAGGAAAGCAACTAATTTCTGTGCATTGATTTTGTATCCTGCCACATTACTGAATTGCTGTATGAGTTCTAGTAATTTGGGGATGGAGTCTTTTGGGTTTTCCACATAAAATATCATGTCTTCTGTGAAGAGAGAGAGTTTGACTTCTTCTTTGCCAGTTTGAATACCTTTTATTTCTTTTTGTTGTCTGATTGCTGTTGCTAGGACTTCCAGTACTATGTTGAACAATAATGGCGAGATTGGGCATCCTTGTCGTGTTCCTGATCTTAAGGGAAAGGCTTTCAGCTTTTCCCCATTGAGAATGATATTTGCCGTGGGCTTCTCATAGATGGTTTTTATGAAATTGAGGAATGTTCCCTCTATCCCTATACTCTGAAGAGTTTTAATCAGGAAAGGATGCTGTATTTTGTCTAATGCTTTTTCTGCATCAATTGAGAGGACCATGTGATGCTTGTCTCTTCCTTATTTTTTATTATTTTTTTTAAAAGATTTTATTTATTTATTTGACAGAGAGAGAGAGATCACAAGTAAGCAGAGAGGCAGGCAGAGAGAGAGGGGAAAGCAGGCGCCCTGCTAAGCAGGGAGCCCAATGCGGGACTCAATGCCAGGACCCTGAGATCATGACCTGAGCCGAAGGCAGACGCTTAACCATCTGAGCCACCCAGGCACCCCTGTCTCTTCTCTTATTTATGTGTTCTATCACATTCATTGATTTGTGAATGTTGAACTACCCTTGCATCACAGGGATAAATCCCATCTGGTCGTGATGGCTAATCCTTTTAATGTACTGTTGGATTCTATTAGCTAGGATCTTGTTGAGAATTTTGGCATCCATATTCATCAGGGATATTGGTCTGTAATTCTCCTTTATGATGGGGTCCTTGTCTGGTTTTGGGCACAAGGTAATGCTGGCCTCATAGAATGAGTTTGGAAGTTTTTCTTCTGTTTCTGTTTTTTGGAACAGCTTCGGAAGAATAGGTATCATTTCTTCTTTGAATATTTGGTAGAATTCCCCAGGGAATCCATCAGGCCCTGGGCTCTTGTTTTTTGGGAGGTTTTTGATCACTGCTTCAATCTCATTACTTGTTATTGGTCTATTCAGGTTGTCAGTTTCTTCCTGTCTCAGTCTTGGTAGTTTATAAGTTTCCAGAAAGGCATCCATTTCTTCCAGGTTGCTTAAGTTATTGTCACATAGCTGTCGATAATAATTTCTGATAATTGTATTTATTTCTTGGTGTTAGTTGTGATCTCTCCCCTTTCATTCATAATTTTATTAATTTGAGTCCTTTCTCTTTTCTTTTGGATAAGTCTAGCCAGTGGTTTATCGATCTCTTTAATTCTTTCAAAGAACCAGCTTCTAGTTTCGTTGATCTGCTCTACTGTATTTCTGGTTTCTAATTCATTGATCTCTGCTCTAATCTTAATTATTCCTTTTCTTATGCATGGCTTAGGCTTTATTTGTTGTTCTTCAGTTCTTTAAGGTGTAAAGTTAATTTGTGTATTCGGGATTTTTCTATTTTTTTGAGTAAGGCTATGTATTATCACCTTAGGACCGCCTTTGCAGTATCCCATAGGTTTTGGAGTGATGTGTTTTCATTGTCATTGGTTTCCGTGAATTGTTTAAGTTCTTCTTTGATTTCCTGGTTGACCCAGACATTCTTAAGCAGGATGCTCTTTAGCTTCCAAGTGTTTGAATTTCTTCTAAATTTTTTCTTGTGATTGAGTTCTAGTTTCAAAGCACTGTGGTCTGAGAATATGCAGGGAATAATCTCAGTCTTTTGGTATCAGTTGAGACCTGATTTGTGACCCAGTATGTGGTCTGTTCTGGAGAAAGTTCTATGTGTGTTCAAGAAGAATGAGTATTCTGTTGTTTTAGGGTGAAATGTTCTGTACATGTCTGTTAGGTCCATCTGGTCCAGTGTATCATTCAAAGCACTTATTTCTTTGTTGGTTTTCTGCTTAGATGATCTGTCTATTGCTGAGAGTAGAGTGTTGAGGTCTCCTACTAATAGCGTATTATTATCAATATGTCTCTATTTTGGTTAACAGTTGGCTTACGTAGTTGGCTGCTCTCATGTTAGGGGCATAGATATTTACAATTGTTAGATCCTCTTGTTGGATAGACCCTTTAAGCATGATATAGTGTCTTTCTGTATCTCTAACTACAGTCTTTAGCTTAAAATCTAACTTGTCTGATATGAGAATTGCTACCCCAGCTTTCTTTTGAGGTCCGTTGGCATGAAAAATCATTCTCCATCCCTTCACTTTCAGTCTGGTTATATCTTTAGGTTCAAAATGAGTCTCTCACAGCATATGGATGGGTCATGTCTTTTTATCCAGTCTGCAACCCTGTGCCGTTTCATGGGAGCATTTAGGCTATTCACGTTGAGAGTGATTATTGAAAGTTATGATTTTATTGTCATCATGTTGCCTGTGAAGTCCTTGTTTCTATAGATCGTCTCTGTAAGTTTCTGTTCTCTATCACTCTTGGGGTCTTTCTTCTTTTATGGGACCCCCCCCCCCTTAATATTTCTTGTAGGGCCAGCTTGGTGGTCACATATTCTTTCAATTTCTGCCAGTCTTGGAAGCTCCTTGTCTCTCCATCTATTCTGAATGACAGCCTTGCTGGATAAAGTATCCTTGGGTGCATGTTCTCCTCATTTAGTACCCTGAATATGTCTTGCCAGCCCTTTCTGGCTTGCCAGGTCTATGATGTTATTCTGATGTTCCTCCCTCTGTACGTAAGAAATCTCTTTCCTCTTGCTGCTTTCAAGATTGTTTCCTTGGATCTAAGATTTGCAAATAGTACTATTATATGTCATAGCTTTGGTCTGTTCTCATTGATCTTGGGAGGGGTCCTCTCTACATCTTGGACACAAATGCTTGTTTCCTTCCCCAGACTAGGGAAGTTCTCAGCTATGATTGGCTCAAATATATCTTCTAGATCTCTCTCTCTCTCTCCACCCACTCAGGGATCCCAATAATTCTGATATTGGAATGTTTCATTCTGTCACTAATCTCTCTCAGTTTGATTCCTCGGGTGCTAATTTGTTTTTCCCATGCCACCTCGATTTCCTTCTTTTTTATCATCTTATTCCCTATCTCACTAATTCGTTCTTCTGCTTCATTTACCCTAGTGGTCAGCGTATCCAGCTTAGACTGCATTTCATTCATCGCATTTTTAAGTTTGGCCTGATTAGATCTCATTTCTGCCCTTAGAGATTCTATACTGTCGTTAATATTTTTCTCAAGCCTAGATATCACCTTGATAATTGTTATTCTGAAGTCAATTTCTGACATCTCGGTTATATCCATATCCATTAGTTCTGTGGCAAGACCACAATATCTGAATCTTTCTGTTGTTGGAGGTTCCTCCTCTAAGTCATTCTGTTGAGGGGGGATTGAGGAAATGTACAGAATCCAAATTACTGACCACAACCCAAGCATGATGCACCTGTTTTATAGGGACCTTAGAGTTGTCAGCCTCTTGTTCTTCTAGTCTGTCTTCTGGGGGAGGGGCCTGCCGTGTTGTTACTCAGGCAACCTGTTTTGGCAGAGTTGCTCTGTTCTCTGTGGGAGGGGGATGGGCTTAGTGAAAACCAGTTTTTGGGGGACTTTTTTTTTCTAGCAGCTTTCCATGGTGGCTTTCTGCATCTCTTCCCAGAGTCAAAGCAGAAGTGACCATATCCAAACCTCTGTCTCAGAACAGAGAGATTGCAGTCTGCTCCTCACTGAACTCTCCAGGCCACGCTGTCTCTGTTTTTGTCTGTGCTGCTAAAAACCACAGCGTCCTGAGTTGTGCGCCCCACAGCAGCACTCCCAGCCCTCACTTCCAGGTCCAGGCACGTCTCTACCCTTTGTGCTTCTAAAAGCGAACCCGTGGTTAGCACACGAGCCCCCGAAGCTCCAGGTTTCAGCCTGGGGGGCTGCCCTAAAGTCCTTTCCCCGCTGCTATGGGTCTGTGAGTCTGTGCCTGGTCCCCAGCATGGGAGGCTTTTGCGTTCCTGTGTTATTTCACCTTCCCAGCTCTAGTGCTTATGGCGGTTCCCTCCCCCTACGGTTTATCTTCTGATATCTGCCCTCGCAATCAAGACTCCCCGCTTCATTCCTCAAGACCAACCACGGGAGATACACTGTAGAGATCCAGATATATCTTTTTACATCTCAGGCTGATTTCGCGGGTGTTCAGAGTGGTCTGGGGGTGCCTGGGTGGCTCAGTCGTTAAGTGTCTGCCTTTGGCTCAGGTGTGATCCTGGGAGTCCTGGGATCAACCCCACATTGGGCTCCCTGCTCAGCGGGATGCCTGCTTCTCCCCCCCCCCCATACTTCCCCTGCTTGTGTTCCCTCTCTCGCTGTCTTTCTCTCTCTGCCAAAATGAATAAATAAAATCTTAAAAAAAAAAAAATAGTCTGATAGATACCAGCTTAATTCAGGGGACTGGTTGAAATAGGGTCCCCTACTCCTCTGCATTTTTTTCCTCTCCCCCTGTAGGCATGTCTTAAGGGAAAATTTGGGGAAGAAGTTTTTAGCTTTATACTACATTCGCAAAGTGATTTGATATCCAAACAAAATTAAGGGCCTGCATTAGGGCAAGCCTAACCCTGAACAAACTTGGAATCAGTTAAATTTGCCTTTGTCTTCCATGTTTGTGTTTATTCCAGATAATTAATGTGCAAATAGCATTCCTCTCCCTGCCTTGACTTTTAATAGTTGTCCTCTGTAGTTGCTCCCTCCAGTCTGCTCTTCCTAGATAGAGCCCCAGTAGAGAGACTACCATTCTATCCTTTGAAAACATGCTTGTCCATTTTCTCAGAGCACCGCTTTTTGCCAGGGAAATGAAAATGGACGGAGCACAGATGCAATGGCTTGCCTTTCTCAGATACGAATATTTCCACAGGGAATTTCATTGATGGAAGCTGAAGAAAGCAAGTAGTGGGGATTTTGGAGGGCACAAGGGCCAATTACAGTGGTGGAGGAGATTGTGACAGGGAAGCTCTTCTCAGCTCTTTTAGGTCACAAGACATACACACTCACCACACACAAGACAGATCAGCCTACTTAAAAACAAAAAAGGAAACATCAATTTAGTAATGTCCAGTACTCATTTTTGTACCTTCAGGAAGGTCTCCTTAAAATTATTATTATTTTTTGGTAGGAAATATATCCATTAGTATAATTGCCTTTCTTAGGACCAGTTTCAGGGATTAAGGGTTAAGAAGTTCTGTTGCTTTTTCTTCTCTGTAAGAGCTTCTGGCCAGAGATTTCTGTCACATATGAGTGAAGAATAAATCTCAGGGGAAAGTTTAACTTTTTTTTTTTAAGTCATTCTGGATGCTTCTCATGGACCTAATTATTTCTGAAGCAGTCTTCTAGGAACATTATGGAAGGATTTGGTAGTGAGAAAAGAAGTTCTAAATTTGTTTGATTTATAGTTCCCACCTGCTAAGTTATATCTCTTTAAAGGGATACCTTGCCCTTTTACATGATGCTTAATAAAATATATATGATTCATATAATGAAGGCTGCTAATATAAAGTTATATTGGGAAACTTGTATATTTACTGTAGGTTTTAAGTATGTATAAACTCAGGTTTACTTAGAATTCTTTCTTACTAGAATTTAAATCACTTTCTGATTTAGATACTAAAGAGAAGTCTATAATCATTGGCTTAGGGATTGATTACCACTAAATTTGTAGAAATAGTGCTTCCCATCCCAACTTCATTCCCATTTTACCCCCATTTTTTTTCTTACAAAACAGACGTGACATTTAAACATTTCTCTAATGTTGCTGGCATAACCAACTTTGTCAAGGAGGCATATGGTTTATGCAAACACAGAGATTATCTTGGAACATTGACATATGTAAGCTTAATTTTAAAAAGCCTGTGAAAATAGGGGGAAACAGATGGAGAGTTGCCATGGAAATCACTTATATGTAGAGGAAGAAAAATGTTACTTTAGAGTCACTGTCATTTCCAAAGGACTGGTCAGACTTGCAAGCCTTTTTTCTTTACCCAATTATCAGTAATAAAAACAGTGGTTGGCATGCCACTTTATTTATTTGCCTATGGTTTTATAGTGCCTTTACTGTGCTCTAAATATATTACAAGTATGCAGATTTCAATTGGTAAGAATTTTTTGGTAGTGGGAAAGAATTAATTCAGGTATTCAGCATTATGTTAAATTACAAATATTATTTTACATATTTTTCTTAATGAAATAATAACTTGTGGCTTATGAGTTTTCTCCGTATGTAAGTTTTAATCTTGGTATAACAAAATTTAGTCTCAGAATTGCATAGTATTTAAAAGAAGATGACTGAAATGTGCATTTATGGGTTAATTGTATTAGCTGTCAAAAATAGAGTCTTAAGTCTAGATAGCTCAATGAATGTAATAAATTGCTTAAGCCAAATTTGTTATTAGAAATTGTAATTGCTAGGCGCTGCTCTTTACTATAGCTTAATCATAGAGAAAGCTTAAAAACCCTAAATAGGAAGTCATTTGCATTGCTCATTTTGCACCCTTGATTATTTTCCACCTGATTGTTTTATATATTCATTATCATGCCCTTTGGAAAAGTCAGTAACTAAATTCTAATTCTTTCTCCTTTCTTCTGAGGCAATTTTAGTTGCTGTGGTTCTGATGGAATAGACTAAGCAAAAGTGGGAGAAGAATTAGAGTTGGGGCCATGGGGGATTTGGAACATCAACATAACATTTAGTAAAATGTGAAATTGAGTTAATGCTGGTTTTGACCTCGAAAATGGAGTATGAAGAATAAAGGGATAAATGTCTAACAGTTACTTCAATTTGCAGTAGGAATTAATAAAAATTTGTTGTTTTTTTTTCCAAAATACTAAATTATACAATGAAAATCAACAGGAATTCAAAATGAGAATGCAGGAATCAAAGTAAAACCATGCTAAATTTTTAAAAGAATACAGATGGGCTAACGTCTAAATAATTAATTTTTGTGTTTTCTTGGTAGATTTGGATGGCAAATTGCATTTCTGCAATTGTGTTATGGCTACTATTGTGATTAAGAAATGGAAAATGAATTTCTGAGATCCAACAAAGTCAGGTCTCATCAGCTTCAGGGCCATATTACAGAGATCAAAAACAAAACAGTTTTTAGAGGATGGCATAAGAGATAGACCAGCAAGAATGGGAAAATACTCATAAGTGGGGCAGCTGGATCTTGCAAATAAATGAGCCTTGGGAAAATTGCGGCCTGAGACACCTCTCATTTATGAATGGGCAATGGTTTAGTTGGCCTCATACCTGAGCTAGGAGTTCTTCCGATCTCTCATTTGTTAGAGGCAAAGAGAAATGAATGTTTCTATGGGAATTAAAAAGTTTTATTGAAGTATAACATACATATAGAAAGTACACAGATCATAATGCATAACTCGATTTCTACAAAGTGAACAAGAAATAGACTATTACCAGAAACCCATAGACTCCCCTGGTCACTGTTGTCCCGAATGTAACCACCACCCTGACTTCTAAGCCGTACAGTAATTTTGTCTGCCTCTGAAATTTGTATTAATATAATTATAGAGGATGTACTTCCTGTCTGTCTTTGTTGGCTGAATGTTATGTTGGTGAGATTTATCCCTGTTGTTGCATATAACAGTGCTTTGTTCATTCTCAGTTCTCTGTAGTGTTCTGTTACGTGAAAAGCCCACAATTTTTGCCCAATGCTAATGAACATATTTATAAGTGTTCTTATAGGGAACAGGTGCACGTTTCTTTTTGTATATAACCAGGAGTGGAACTCCTGGGGCATGTGGGTAATTGTTTTTATTGAAAACTGCTCAATAGTTTTTTTGTTTTGTTTTGTTTTTTAGATTTGAGTATTCTCTATACCCAGCATGGGGCTTGAACTCATGATGAAGAGTGGCATGCTCCACTGGCTGAGCCAGCCAGATGCCCCTGCTCAATAGTTTTTCTAAAGTGGTTTATGAAAGTTCCATTTCATTTGATTCTCATCCTTTCCAACTCTTGGTATTATCAGTCATTTTTATTTTTAACCATAATGGCAGATAGTAGTAATATCTCATGGTGGCTTTAATTTGTGTTTCAACTAAAAAAGCTGAGCACTTTTAGATACGTTTATTGACTCTTCACATACCCTCTTTGCAAAGTGCCTGCTCAAGATTCTTGCCCATTTTTTCTATTGGATTGTCTGTCTTTTTTTTACAGATTTTTTTTTTTTTTTACATCTTTTGTCAATAGGATGTATTGTAAACATCTTCTTCCACCATGAGGCTTTCTTTTTCACTTCTTAATCATGAGTTTGTTCAATACACATTTTTTTTTAATAATTTTTTAAATTAACATATAATGTATTTGTTTCAGGGGTACAGATCTGTGATTCATCAGTCTTACACAATTCACAGTGCTCACCATGACACATACCCTCCCCAGTGTCCATCACCCAGCCACCCCATCCCTCCCACCCCCCTCCATTCCAGCAGCTCTCAGTTTGTTTCCTGTGATTAACAGTCTCTTATGATTGATTTCTCTCCCTGGTTTTGTCTTGTTTCATTTTTCCCTCCTTTCCCCTAAGATCCTCTGTCTTGTTTCTCAAATTCCTCATATCAATGAGAACATATAAGTAGGGAGCCTGAAGCAGGGCTTGATCCCAGGACCCTGAGATCATGACCTGAGCCGAAGGCAGACTCTTAACTGACTAAAATACCCAGGCGCCCCAGTCTATATTAATTTGATGGTCTTTTAAGTTCAAACATATTCTTAAAAAAAAAAAGAAAAAATTTACTTTTTTCTACATTTTATGTATATGTCGTCATGTTTTACATCTTTTAATTCATATTTTTTTAAAGATTTTATTCATTTATTTGACACAGAGAGAGAGAGAGATCACAAGTAGGCAGAGAGAGGGTGAAGCAGGCTCTCCCGCTGAGCAGAGAGCCCGATGGTTTCCGTGAGGAAGCTAAGCAACTCGCACTTGTCTTGCTTGAAATGCCAGCAGAAAAGAAGGGGGATTACGTTTTTGTAAGTATCTGCTTATTTAATATAACTCGGACCTTACAAGCTCTTTTTGGTAGAATTTGTCTTTTCCTCACTTGTACCTTTGATGGGTCTGTTAAGAATCTTTCATTGTCAGATTTCAATTTTGTTCATATAAAACTTTAGTTGATGACACTAAGTAGGCCCATTAGGCAAGAATGTCTGAGTAGCTTATTTTTTGGAACTTTTGTGTTTTGTTGCAAAATCACGTAATTTAGCCGGACTAAAGATTGTTAAGATTTCACTACATGAATTAAAAGAAGTTGAGCAATTTTAGTCTCACTAAAATGAGACTGGGTGACCACTCTCATTGAACTTTCTTGCCTTCACAAGATTTCACGTGAAATGTATATAGGCACTTGTTTTTGTTTCACTGACCATTAGTTAAGTATCACTTAGTGTTAAATTGGCCCTTTTCATGATGAAACGCAATCTTACTTATCATCATATTTTCTCATTAAACTTAATTTTTAAACTAATGACTCATTTCTACTTTTATTTTATTATTATTTTTAAAAAGATTTTATTTATTTATTTGACAGAGAGAAAGAGATCACAAGTAGGCAGAGAGGCAAGCAGAGAGAGAAGGGGAAGCAGGCTCCCTGCTGAGCAGAGAGCCCAATGCAGGTCTCCATCCCAGGACCCTGAGATCATGATCTGAGCCGAAGGCAGAGGCTTAACCCCACTGAACCACCCAGGCGCCCCTAATTCATATTTTTCTTATGTCTAATTATGGCCATTTCTTTTCCACTTAAAGAAGTCCCTTTAACATTTCATGTAAGGCTGATTTAGTGGTGATAAACTTCTTTATGTTTTGTTTGAGAAACTCTTTGTCTCTCCTTCAAATCTGAATGATGATATTGGTGGATAGAGTGTTCTCGGTTGTAGGTTTTTTTCTTTTGGCACTTTGAATGTATGGTGCCACTTTCTTTTGGCTTGCAAAGTCTCTGCAGAAAAATCAATTGATAGCCTTATAAGTAACTTTGTTTCTTTCTTGCTGCTTTTAAGATTCTCTCTTTATCTTTAACCTTTGACATTTTAATTATTATGTACCGCGGTGTGGATTTTTTTTTAGGTTCATCTTGTTTGGAATTCTCTGTACTTCTCAGACTTGGATATCTTTTCATTCCTAGGTTGGAGGAATTTTCGATTATTATTTCTTCAAATAAGTTTTCCACACCTTTTTCTCTCTCTCCTTCTTCTGGAACCCTTATAATATGCATGTTTGCTTGATGTCCAAGCGATTTCTTAATACATCCCCATTTTATTTTTTTATTTTTGTGTTATTAAAATAATTTTAATAATATTTTATTTATTTGTCAGAGGGAGAGAGAGAGAAGAAGAGAGAGAGAGTGCATAAACCAGGGAAATGGTGGGCAGAGGGAGAAGCTGAGCAAGGAACCTAATTCGGGACTTGATCCCAGGACTCTGGGATCATGAGCTGAGCCGGAGGCAGATGCTTAACTGACTGAACCACCCGGGCATCCCAGTATATCCCCATTTAAAAGAATTATTTTCTCCTGTTGCAGTTCAGCTTGTGTGTTTTCCATTACCCTGTCTTTTGGGTCAGTGATCTGTTCTGCTGCATCCTCTAATCTGTTGATTCCCTCTAGTGTTGTTTTTTATTTCAGTTATTGTATTTTTCAACTCTGGTTCTTTTAATATTTTCTCTCTTTATTGAGGGTCTCACTGAGTTCTTTCATTCTTTTTTCCAACCTGGTGAGTATTTTTATGATCATTACTTTAAGTTCTTTATAAGGCATATTGCTTATCTTTGTTTCCTTTAGTTCTTTTTCTGAGTTTTTTCCCTTAATCTTTCTTTTGGAACATATTTCTCTGTCTCTCCATTTTGCTTTACTTTCTGTGTGTGTTTCCATGGATTAGGTGAAATAGCTACTTCTCTTAATGTTGAAGGAGTGATCCTTGTGTGGTGTCTCCTATGCAGACTGTGTGTGCTGGGTAACTTTTGTTGGCTGGCTAGAGCTGTGGCTACATATGCTAGTTACTCCTTTAAAGCGTGGCATTTTATGGAAAGAATTAAGAAAATAATAGCTAACAAAAAAGAAAATAAAAGATAAAAATGAAAAAGAGAAAAGAAAAAATAAAAAGAAAAGAATAAAATGCAAAAGAAATAGAAACAACAAAAATTTTAAAAAGTAAAAACGAAACAACCCAAACCCAAAAAGCACAAAACTGCAGCTTTTTTTTCTGTGCCCCAGCACCACAGGGCAGCTGGTGTGGGCTTACAGACCCTGGACTTGCTGAGGTCACAAGCTTGCTATGAGCCAGACCTTGTTCCAGACTGGGCTTTTAAGGTAGAGGGGGAGAGAACGTTCCCACAGCTCCTTGGCCCTTTTACACCCTGGCTTCTTTTTCTGTGCCCCAGTGTGACGAGGGCTGGTGCGGGCTTATGGACCCTTGGCTCACTGCAGTTGTAAGCTCACTGAGATGACTAGACTCACCTGCTATGGTGTCTGGACTGTGCTCTGGTCTAGGCTTTTAAGGTGGGACTTAACCATGTCGTTCTCCAGTCCTCGTGTTCTGGAGAGCGTTCCTGCAGCTCCTCCCCTGCTTGGCAGAGTTCTAGAGTTGTCTCTTTTGTTTGTTTTTATTATTTTTATTTTTTGAAGATTTTATTTATTTGTGAGAGAGTGAGAGAGTATGAGCATAGGGGAAGGGTCAGAATGTGAAGGAGAAGACTCCCTGCTGAGCGTAGAACCTGAAGCAGCACTCCATCCCAGCACCCCAAGATCATGACCCCAGCCAAAGACAGACTTTTAACCCACTGAGCCACCCAGCGCCCCTAGAGTTGTCTCTTTTATATGTTTGTTGCTCTTTTAAGCCTTGGCTTTTTTTTTGTTCCCAAGCACAGAGATCTGTTCCCAGGCACTCAGTACTGTCCCTCCCTACTGCATTTGTAGTCTCAGAGGTGGGGGTTCCCTTTGTTGCTGGGGCTCCATCTCTCTTGCTGTTCTACCTTTGGTTGCTCAGTAGCTTTTTAGTCAGCCCTCAGTTCTTCAGGAGGAATATTTTTATTGATAGGTGTAATTTGGTGTGTTCTTTTTGATAACCAGGGAACATTTGCCACTTCTGTTCCCATTTGAAATTTAAAAAAAAGTTGTCTCTAAGATTATAGATAATATGTGCAAAGTTGTCTTCAGATTGTTTATGTTCTTTATATGAGGTCTGAAATTCTGGAAGCTGCTATCAGGTTTAGGTTGGTACCCGGCTATATCATTTGGCTAGACTTTTACCCTAACATGAATGTTTAAAAAGAATGGAGACACGTATTGCATGGAGCACTGGGTGTGGTACATGAACAATGAATGTTGTAACACTGAAAAAATAAAAGTATTTGGGAAAAAAAAAAGAATGGAGAGATTATATTATCTGGTCATGCTTTTCTTTCTTTTTTTTCGACTAGTAGATACTTCATATAGAATAAATATTTGCTTCCTCTTTAAAAAAAGATTTTATTTGAGAACGAGACAGTGATAGTGACAGGGAGCATGAATGAGGGAGGAGAGAAGGAGAAGCAGGCTCCTTGATGAGCAAGGAGCTCGATGTGGGGCTCGATTCCAGGACCCTGGGATCATGACCTGAGCCGAAGGCAGATTCTTAACCGACTGAGCCAGTCAGGCAGCCTCCTGTGTCCCTCTTTTGCTATAATTAGAAGATTTCTTTTCCACTCATATCCTCTCTTCCTCACTCTGGTCTTGAAGGTACAACTTGTATGTATAATATTTATTTCATTTTAGTAAAAATGTTATATTTCCATTGACTGATTTAAGATTAGCTTTTAACGCACTTTTTCTCAAACAATGCCTGGGATCTACCTGCATGAGAACCAGTCACGATGTTTATTAAAAATGCAGATTTCACAGCTCTATTTCAGGGCTATGAATCATCGGTTCTGGAGATGGGGTTCAAGGACTTTGTATTTTAAAATTTGTATTTTAAAACCATCATGCCAGTTAATCCTTGTGCATAGTAAATTTAAACATTTTTACTTAAGTCACTTGTGTAAGCTTGTAGTACATTCCAAATGTATTATATATTTTTCTAACTTACATTTTTTTCTTTTTTTTTGACTTACATTTTAAAATATAATTTTTTGGAAGATGATTATGGAAAGTGTTACTTAGTTGAAAGTCCAGCCCTCTGGAGTTGATAACGGTTTATCTTTATTCTGTGAGCATTATGTTATTAACCTATCAGTGGGATATGTCCCACGTTTGACTAAGGATGGTAATAGGTGGTGCTAGTTTTGGTCCCTGTGTGACGTTCAGCCTAACTTTGCTTGCTCACTCAATGACTGTGGAACAGTGATATATTGTCTTTCCCTATTCTCTGTTATTTGCACCAAAAACGTAGTACAAAGTATATCTGCAGACTAAACTGAAAAGTGTTAATTAAAAAGTAATTAAAAATTGCATTCAGTGACTGGCTTTCAAGATCAAATGATACCAGAGAATTTCAGAAATCTTCTTTCTCTAGTCTCTACTCCTTGAACTGTTTCAAGAAGAGGAAAGGAGGGGTGCTTGGGTGGCTCAATCAGTTAAGTGCCTACTTTGGCTCAGGTCATGATCCCAGGGTCCTGGGATCAAGCCCCATACCAGGCTCCCTGCCCAGCGGGGAACCTGCTTCTCCCTCTCCCATTGCCCCCCATCCCCCACTGGTGCTCTCTCTCACGCTGTCTCTCAAATAAATAAAATCTTTAAAAAAAGAAGAGGAAGGGAAGCAGAGGGAGGGGCTGTAAAATCTTTCCTTTTGCTCATTGTATGATGGTAGGAATGTCTCACAGTTCACTAAGCTCTACTTTCTTCACTTGCAAAATGGAAATAATAAAGAACCCACTTTATAGAGTTGTTAGAAGAATTAAATTAAATAATTGTACATGGCACAATAGTAAGTAGTAGTTCTTATTGCATGCAAGATTTGTCGTGTGTCTGAATCATATTTAAGAAAATGCCTGTCTCAGGTAGCTTATCTGCTAGTTATGAAGATAGTGCAGAGCAAGGAAATGATGGAGGACTTCCAGGACAGGGGTAGTGACTTTGCCTGTGTGTACAAAGCCTTTTCAGTTAAATCTTTCTGTGTTACCATTATGGAGGTTTTGATGGAGGTGGTGTCGCTCCCATTTTACTAGCCAAGGGAACTAGTGCTCAGAGATTTAGTGACATGTTTACTATCGAAGCTAAAAGCAGCAGGGGCAGAACTGAGGCCAGGGGTATTTGACTCTTGGTATTAGCATTCTTTCTATAGCCTCATCTACTTCTCATAGCTGGATTGGTCTTATACATTCTCAGGACCCCCATCTAATTTGGAGGTGCTAAAGATGTGATCTCACTTCATCTGTCTGATACTCCTATTAAATCAGGCAAGTTAGGGGAAAAGACCCACATTTCCTGGGCTCCTGAGACTTTGCAATGATAATTGTTCATTACAACCCTGTGTGAAAGGGCTATAGTGTGAGATTGTCGTAGAATCAAGAATTCTCCTTTGTCTTTCCAAAGAAACATTATTAAGGGAGAAATACACGTATTAATTATAAATCTTTTAAACAGACAAAAATAACCAGTTGTTTGGAAGCAGTTTATTCTGATTGATCGAAACTATAAACATGAAGAAGTCCTAAGAAGTGCCATTTTAAAGGACTAGAAATAATTCCACATGGAAATTCATGCTTCATTTTAGTGGTGAATCATTCCATAAATATTCAGTGCTTAAAATGGGAGGAAGTGAGAGATAATAATGTGGGTTTTTTTTTTTTTTTTCCAACTTAAAAACTGCTGGTTCTCTACTGAGAAATGTTCTGGCTTAACTTTTGGCATCTTTTTTTTTTTTTTTTTTTAAAGTTAAGTTAAGGTAGGGAAAATGGATGGGTGATGTGGGCCAGGTCCACCTTGAGGACTGGGAACTGTTCAGCCATCAGCTGTCCTCTGGTGAAGAAAGCCACCGTGCCAAGTTCATGACCCTTTCCCAGGGATAGCATCCAGGTTGGTACCAGGTATAAAGACCCAACTCAAAACAACTCTGAAGAGCTGGAATCAGCCTTAAAGCTCCCTGTGTGTCAGCTAAAGTCTTCCTTGAGACGGTATCTCAGTCCAGTTTCTCACTGCCCAATTCTACTTCATTTCCTTACCCACAGTTACCACTCCCCAGTAAATTTCCTGAATGCTAATCTGTGACTTAGACCCTGTTTCCCATGGAATCCAGCCTGCAACAATGGGGAGTTGAGAAGGCTTATTCTCATAGTTGTAGAGTGGTAATCACAATCAGCATACACAGTGGGTGTTAATTTTATACACAGTAGTAATTCTGAGTTATAGAGTAGTAGAGAGATTCTAGAGACTGCAGAAGTTATTTAGACCAGTGGTTCCTGTGCTTAAGATGTATATCAGAATCTCTGGGATGTGGTGTTTTTTTTTTTTTAGCTTTTCAGATTTTCTGAGTCACAATCTTTTGGATTAAAAAATTAGTTCCCTGGGGCGCCTGGGTGGCTCAGTCATTAAGCATCTGCCTTCAGCTCAGGTCATGATCCCAGCGTCCTGGGATGGACTCCCATATTGGGCTCTCTGCTCAGCAGGAAGCCTTCTTCTCCTTCTGCCTGCTGCTCCCCCTTCTTGTGTTCCCTCTCTTGCTATCTCTCTCATAAATAAATAAAATCTTAAAAAAAATTAGTTCCCTAGTAATTCTGATGAAACCGGTCTAAACATAGCACTTAAAAATGACCAAGAAAAAATATAGTTCACATATAGATGACAAAAATTTATCTCAAATGCCAATACCCTCATTTTTGCTGTATTTATTTTTAATGCCTGAAGATCAAGGTCTTATAGAATATGAGAACATGTAGAAAGTTTTTGGTAAATGAGATGAATGAGAGGACAAACCTATCATCTCTGTAGGAGTTAATGGTTACTACTCTTTGGAGGTACGCATGTCTGATAACCCATTGGACGTTTAAGGGAACATTACCAGACTCTCTGTGACCAGTACTAGAGCTGCCCTGCCCATCCCCCCAAACTCCGTTTACTGCAAGAATAGTTAGTTTCCCATCATTTGATGCTATTCAAGCAGAGTATGGCCTATTGTTTCTGCAGTGGGGACTTCTGCACAGAGAGGTAACTTTAGCTAAATAGTCTATAAGAGTCTGTCATGCAAGAAGCAGATGAAGAATTCCTATCTTCGGAGGAAAGAAAGGACAGTTTCAGAGGAATTGCATAAATAAATCCTGAGAGTGTTTAGCTTGGATTAGGGCATGACCTTTGCTGGGTCTCTAGTCAAAAATGAATAAATGCTGTGGTATTTTCCGTGTCTGTAAAAAACAAAAAAATTAACTTTGGTCAGTCTCAAATGGCAGAGATATAATAGGAATGCTGTGAGAGAGAGAGAGAGAGAGAGAGAGAGAGAGAGAGACAGTGTCCGTGGTCTTTCTCCCACCCTACGCCTTGGAAAGTTCACAGTCAGATTCCTCTGGGACTCTAACTGGAAGGGCAGAGCTGTTTTTCTTAATGAAATTCAATCTTTTTGCTCCAGAGATGAGCTCAGAACAAAAATAAGATGATATTGTCTTATAGAACAACTCAATATAGGTCACTGTGGGATAAGTTTCATATACTTAATTGAATCTTTTTATGAATGGCCTTTCTTAATGAATTTTTTAATAGAAGATACAGTGTTTTCATTTACTAGCGACAAAAGGGAGACTTGCTTTATAAACATTTTAATAGAGAATTTATATATTGAAAGCAGTGCTGCGTATTCAAGTGATGGTTCTGTGGATGTTTCCAAAAAGCAGATGGTCTTTCAGTGTGTGGCTTTAAGATGTTATGCTTAAAGGGCTCTGATGTTCTGAATTATGTGAATGGGCTTGGAGTTCATATGTGTGTGTGTACACATATACACATATGTGTATAATATTTATAATAACAAATATACATTATGTATAATATTTATATACTTCTCAGGAAAGAAACCATTTGGGGAGGAGTGCATTAGGGAAATTTTTGAAGACAAATATTCAGTCATTTTGATTTGAGTTCGGTG
Source organism: Potos flavus (assembly GCA_028534135.1). Taxonomy (NCBI): domain Eukaryota; kingdom Metazoa; phylum Chordata; class Mammalia; order Carnivora; family Procyonidae; genus Potos; species Potos flavus. The sequence continues at coordinate 77,611,623 of CM052897.1, read as the reverse complement.
ATCAGAAATTGAAGTGTAGTATAGTAGGAAGAATGATGAAGCGGTAATTCTGGTATTGATGTCATTCCCATCAGCTAGATGTGTGATCATCAACAAATCTCTTTTCTCCTTGAGTACTGGAATTCTATCTCCAAAATGTTGGGGTAGGTGACCTTCAAAGGACACTTTCAGTTGTGAACTAGAAGCTCATACTAACTGAGTTTTAGGACTTACTTAGCAAAGCTATCTTGTCGATTCTGCTACATGTAAATGAAAAGCCATGGATCCATGCTCTTAACCACTACTGCAGATGATAATATCCATGTTGTGGAGTTATTCTGAGGATTAAAATGAGATAATATATTTAAAGAAATGAGCATAGTGCCTAGCTTTAGCATAGAAAATGTACAATAACTATTATTTTTTATTGTTTTATAAATTATACCTTGACAAGATACTTACCCCCAAATCTGTATTATTTAGGCTTATTAACCATAGTGACAGTGAATCTATGTTTTATAGGCATAAATTAAGATTCCTAAGTGGATATTTCTATTTTTTGTGGTAGTTATGACTGATGTAAAATTATAGCTGAGGTCCCCATTTTTCAAGGACTTATTTGAAATTTGGTGGAACTTCTCTGATCAGGGGTAAGATATATTAGCATTTATGTGTCCATATACAATGTTTTTATTTAAAATTTTTTCTTTTCTTTTTTTAAAAGATTTTATTTATTTATTTGGAGAGAGAGCAAGCGAGCATGAGCGAGGTGTGGGGCAGAGGGAGAGGGAGAAGCAGGCTCCCCACTGAGCAGGGAGCCCGATGCAGGACTTGATCCCAGGACCCTGGGATCATGACCTGAGCTGAAGGCAGATGCTTAACCAACTGCACAAATGTGTAATATACATAATGAAAAGAAAGAAGACTATCTTCATGACCTCATTGTATGAAAGAATTTCTAAAACAAACATAAAAAGCCGGGCACCTGGGTGGCTCAGTCGGTTAAGTGTCTGCCTTCAGCTCAGGTCATGATCCTGGGATCCTGGGATTGAGCGCCATGTCAGCCTCCCTGTTTAGTGGGGAGTCTGCTTCTCCCTCTGCCTTCGCTCCTCCCCTCCTCTTGTGCTTTCTCTCTGGCACTCTCTCTCTCTCAAATAAATAAATAAAATCTTAAAAAAACATAAAAAGCATAATTCATACATTCTCATTGACAAATGTTTATTGAATGCCTATGAAAGGCCGGCACTACTCTGTGTGTTTGTGGTGTATCAATGCACAGAACAGAAAAGACAAAAATACCTCCTTGTATGGGATTTTACATTCTTCATGTTTATAAAAAATAAACATACTATGAATTATACGGTGTATAAGAAGTGGGAAGTGGTGTCTTCTCCTGGATCATTCTCCAAAACTCAGTCCTAGCTGTCTTCATTTTTCTGTCAGTCTCTTTCCCTTAGTGATCTCATTGTAGTTACCTGACTGTAAATACCACCTACCGATGGTTCTGACATTTTTGTCTCTGGCCCAGAATTCCAGTTTTATATCTCCAGTTGTCTACATGACAGCTTCACTTGGATGCTCTAGAAACATTTCAAACTTAATGTATTCATAACTAAACTCCTGATTTCATCCCGTAAACCTGCTCCACCAAGTCTTCCCCCATTCAGTTGATAATCAATTTTATCCTATCAGTTGCTTAAAACTTAGCTCTCTGTCACATTCTGATTCCATATTCTGTTATTTTTCCTACATGTATAATTCCGAAGGCCTCATTTTTTAAAACTATTTTATAAATTTTATTATTTTTTATTATTGAAGTCATTGGTCTCCTTTTTGTACTTCTTAATCCTTAGGTAGCATCCCACTGAAGGGCTTGGCACTGGTTGTTCCCTCTGCCTGGAATATTCTTCCCCCTTCTACCCACATGGTGAACTCCATCACCTTTTCTGGGTCTTTATGCAAATACGATTTGCTCAAAGCAGCCCATGCTGACCACACTGTGCAGCTTTATAACTGCTGGTCATTATTGCCCAGACTCATTCTTTGATTAATGATTTTAAAAGGAGATATTTTAATTCTATAAATGCTTCTTTGTTTATTGGCTAGAATACATTTTAAAAATTTTATTTAAATTCAGTTAATTAACACATAGTGTATTATTAGTTTCAGAGGTAGAGTTCTGTGATTCATCAGTTGTATATAACACCCAGTGCTCATTACATCACATGCCCTCCTTAATGCATCACCCAGCTAGCCCATCCCCCAC
>CM052897.1:77530598-77609278 GCA_028534135.1 Potos flavus | reverse complement strand
GTAATATGCTCTAGTTCCATCCATGTCATTGCAAATGGCAAGTTTTCATTTTTTTTTATGGCTGAGTAATACTTCATTGCATATATATATACACTACATTTTCTTTAACCATTCATCTGTCAGTGGAGATCAGGGCTTTTTCCAGAGTTTGGCAGTTGTGGACATTGCTGCTATAAATATTGGGGTGCAGGTGCCCCTTTGGATCACTACATTTTATCTTTGAGGTAATTACCTAGTAGTGCAATTTCTGGGTTGTAGGGCAGCTCTATTTTCAACTTTTTGAGGAACCTCCATACTGTTTTCCAGAGTAGCTGTAACAGCTTGCATTCCCACCAACAGTGTAGGAGGGTTCCCCTTTCTCCGCATTCTCACCAACATCTGTCGTTTTCTGACTTGTTAATTTTAGCCATTCTGACTGTCGTGAGGTGGTATCTCACTGTGGTTTTGATTTGTATTTCTCTGATAATGAGTGATGTGGAGCATTTTTTCATGTGTCTTTTGGCCATTTGGATATCTTCTTTGGAGAAATGTCTGTTCATGTCTTCTGCCCATTTCTGACTGGATTATTTGTTTTTTTGGGTGTCGAGTTTGGTAAGTTATTTATAGTTCTTGGCTACTAGCCCTTTATCTGATAAGACATTTGCAAATATCTTCTTCCATTCTGTAGGTTGTCTTTTGGTTTCGTCAACTGTTTCTTTGCTGTGCAAAAGCTTTTTATCTTGGGCGCCTGGGTGGCACAGTTGGTTAAGCGACTGCCTTCGGCTCAGGTCATGATCCCAGAGCCCAGGGATCGAGTCCCACATCGGGCTCCCAGCTCCGTGGGGAGTCTGCTTCTCCCTCTGACCTTCTCCCCTCTCATGCTGTCTCTCACTCTGTCTCTCTTTCTCTCAAATAAATAAATAAAATCTTTAAAAAAAAAAAAAGCTTTTTATCTTGATGAAGTCCAAATAGTTCATTTTTGCTTTTGTTTCCCTTGCCTTTGGAGATATGTCTTGCAAGAAGTTCCTGTGGCCGAGGTCACGGAGGTTGATGTCTGTGTTCTCCTCAGGATTTTGATGGATTCCTATCTTCTATTTAGGTCTTTCATCCATTTTGAGTTTATTTTTATGTACGGTGTAAAAAAAATGGTCCAGTCTCATTCTTCTGCATGCGGCTGTCCAATTTTCCTCAACACCATTTTTACATTGGACATTCTTTCTTGCTTCGCTGAATATTAGTTGACCATAGAGTTGAGGGTCCATTTCTGGGCTCTCTATTCTGTTCCACTGATCTGTGTCTATTTTTGTGTTAGTACCATACTGTCTTGAGGATTACAGCTTTGTAATAGAGCTTGAAGTCTGGCATTGTGATGCCACTAGCTTTGGTTTTTCTTTTTCAACATTCCTTTGGCTATTTGGGGTCTTTTCTGGTCCCATACAAATTTTAGGATTATTTTTTCCAGCTCTGTGAAAAATGTTGATGGTGTTTTGATAAAGATTGCATTGAATGTGTAGATTGCTCTGGGTAGCATAGACATTTTAATATTTGTTCTTCCAATCCATCACCATGGAATGTTTTTCCATTTCTTTGTGTCTTTCTCAATTGCTTTCAAAAGTCTTTTATAATTTCCTGAATACAGATCCTTTGCCTCTTTGCTTAGGTTTATTCTTAGGTACCTTTTTTTTTTAATTAAAAAACATTGACACAACTTTCTTTTATTGATTTTATTTATTTATCTGACAGCAAGATAGCACAAGTGGGCAGAGTGGCAGGCAGAGAGAGAGGGAGAAGCAGACTTCCCACTGAGCAGGGAGCCCAATGCGGGGCTCGATCCCAGGACCCTGGGATCATGACCTGAGCTGAAGGCAGACGCTTAACGACTGAGCCATCCAGGCACTCCTACAACTTTTAATAATATCACATTTTCCCCAAAAGGTTACCTGAACATGTAATGAGAATTTCTTATTCTTGCTCATAGATAATTAGGAAAACTCATTTATTAATATATTTCTATGACCTTTGGAATGATATATTCCAGAATTGAAGTTTTCCCCCCTCCCTGCCTTTCAGGTTCTTATAATGTATGTCTCTCCCTTCCTTCCTTCCTCCCTCCCTCCTTCCCCCTCCCTCCTTCCCCCTCCCTCCCTCCCTTCCTTCTTTCCTTTCTTATTAATACATTATATTTGTTTCCAGGGTATAGGTCTGTGATTCATCAATCTTATACAATTAACAGCACTCACCATAGCACATACTCTCCCCAATGTCCATCACCCAGACACCCCATCCCTTACACCCCCTCCATTCCAGCAACCCTCAGTTTGTTTCCTGAGATTAAGAGTCTCTTATAGTTTGTCTCCCTCTATGGTTTTGTCTTGTTTCGTTTTTCCCTCCCTTCCCCTATGATCCTCTGTCATGTTTCTCAGATTCCTCATGTCAATGAGATCATATGATAGTTGTCTTTTTTCTGAGTGACTTATTTCACTTAGCATAATACCCTCTAGTTCCATCCACATCGTTGCAAATGGTAAGATTTCACTTTTTTGATGGCTGCATAATATTCCATTGTATATATATACCACATCTTCTTTATCCATTCATCCATTTTTGGTGTGTCGCATAAGGAAATGGTCCAGTTTCATTCTTCTGCATGTAGCTGTCTAATTTTCCCAACACCATTTGTTGAAGAGACTGTCTTTTTTCCATTGAACATTCTTTTCTTTTCTTTTCTGCTTTGTCAAAGATTAGTTGACCATAGAGTTTAGGGCCCATTTCTGGGCTCTCTATTCTGTTCCATTGATCTATGTGTCTGTTTTTGTGCCAGTACCATACTGTCTTGATGATTACAGCTTTGTAATGGAGCTTAAAGTCTGGAATTGTGATGCCACCAACTTTGGTTTATTTTTTCATAAACCAAAACCTCTGGCTATTCAGGGTCTTTTCTGGTTCCATACAAATTTTAGGATTATTTTTTCCATTTCTTTGAAAAAAAGGTGATGGTATTTTGATAGGGATTGCATTAAATGTGTAGTTGCTCTACATAGCATAGACCTTTTCACAATATTTTTTTCTTCCAATCCATGAGCTTGGAACGTTTTTCCATTTCTTTGTGTCTTTCTCAATTTCTTTCATGAGTATTTTATAGTTTTCTGAGTACAAATTCTTTGCCCTTTTGGTTAGATTTATTCCTAGGTATCTTACGGTTTTTGGTGCAATTGCAAATGGGATCGACTCCTTAATTTCTCTTTCTTCTGTCTTGTTGTTGTATAAAAATGCAACTGATTTCTGTGCATTGATTTTATATCCTGACACTTTACTGAATCCTGTGTGACTTCTAGTAGTTTTGGGGTGGAGTCTTTTGAATTTTCCACAGAAGGAATCATATCATCTGCAAAGAGTGAGAGTTTGTCATCATCTTTGCTGATTTGGATGCCTTTTATTGCTTTTTGTTGTCTGATTGCTGAGACTAGGAGTTCTACTATGTTGAATAGCAGTGGTGATAGTGGACATTCCTGCCATGTTCCTGACCTTAGGGAAAAGCTCTCAGTTTTTCCCCATTGAGAATGATATTTGCTGTGGGTTTTTCATAGATGGCTTTTATGATATTGAGGCATGTACCCTCTATCCCTACACTGTGAAGAGTTTTGATCAAGAAAGGATGCTGTACTTTGTCAAATGCTTTTTCTGCCTCTATTGAGAGGATCATATGGTTCTTGTTTTTTCTTTTATTAATGTAGTGTATCACATTGGTTGATTTGCAGATGTTGAACCAACCTTGCAGCCCAGGAATAAATCCCACTTAGTTGTGGTGAATAATCCTTTTAATGTGCTGTTGGATCCTATTGGCTAGTATTTTGGTGAGAATTTTTGCATCCATGTTCATCAGGGATATGGGTCCGTAATTCACCTTTTTGATGGGGTCTTTGGTTTTGGGATCAAGGTAATGCCTCATAAAATGAGTTTGGAAGTTTTCCTTCCATTTCTATTTTTTGGAACAGTTTCGGGAAAATAGGTATTAATTCTTCTTTAAATGTAGAATTCCCCTGGGAAGCCATCTGGCCCTGGGCTCTTGTTTGTTGGGAGAATTTTGATGAGTGCTTCAATCTCCTTCCTGGTTATGGGTCTGTTGAGGTTTTCTATTTCTTCCTGGTTCAGTTTTGGTAGTTGACACATCTCTAGGAATGCATCCATTTCTTCCAGATTGTCAAATTTGCTGGTGTATAATTGCTAATAATATGTTCTTATAATTGTTTGTATTTCCTTGGTGTTGGTTGTGATCTCTCCTCTTTCATTCATGATTTTATTAATTTGGGTCCTTTCTCTTTTTGATAATTATGGCCAAGGGTTTATCGACTTTATTAATTCTTTTAAAGAACCAGTCTCTAGTTTCATTGATCTGTTCTGCTGTTCTTTTGGTTTCTATTTCATTGATTTCTGCTCTAATTATTTTAATTCTCTTCTCCTCCTTATTTAGGCTTTATTTGCTGTTCTTTCTCCAGCTCTTTTCATTTGTTTCCATAAATTTTTAAAATTCTTCTTTAATTTACTGGTTAACACATTCATTCTTTAGTAGGGTGCTCTTTAACCTCCATGCATTTGTTTTCCTTCCAAATTTCCTCCTGTGATTGAGTTCAAGTTTTAAAGCATTGTGATCTGACAATATGCAGGGAATAATTCTAGTCTTTTGGTACCAGTTAAGACCTGATTTGTGACCCAGTATATGATCTATTCTGGAGAATGTTCCATGTGCATTAGAGAAGAATGTGTATTCTGTTGCATTAGGATGGAATGCTCTGAATGCATCTGTGATATCCATCTGGTCCAGCGTGTCATTCAAAGCCTTTGTTTCCTTGTTGATCTTTTGCATAGATGATATGCTCATTGCTGTGAGTGGGTGTTAAAGTCCCCTACTATTACTGTATTATTACCAATGTGTTTCTTTAATTTTGTTATTAATTGGTTTATATAATTGGCTGCTCCAATGTTAGGGGCATAAATATTTACTATTGTTAGATCTTCTCATCAGGTAGACCCTTTAAGTATGATATAGTGTCCCTCTTCATCCCTTACTACAGTCTTTGTTTTAAAATCTAATTTGTCTGATGAAAGAACTGCTATCCCAGCTTTCTTTTATTATGATGATGATGATGATGATGTTCAGTTAACCAACATATAGTACATTGCCCAGCTTTCTTTTATGTCCATTAGCATGATAAATTGTTCACCCCTTCACTTTCAATTTGGGTGTGTCTTTAGGTCTAAAATGAGTCTCTTTAGAGAACATATGGCTAGGTCTTCCTTTTTCATCCACTCTGATACCCTGTGTCTTTTCATGGGAGCATTCAGCCCATTTACATTCAGAGTAACTATTGAAAGATGTGGATTTAGTGCCATTGTTTTATCTGTAAAATCATTGTTTCTATAAATTGCCTCTGTTCCTTTCTGGTCTATGTTACTTTTGGGCTATCTTTTTGCTTAAAGGATCCCCTTTAATATTTCTTGCAGGACTGGTTTAGTGATTACAAATTAGTGATTACAAATTCTTTTAGTTTCTGTTTGTCCTGGATACTCTACCTCTCCTGCTATTCTAAATGACAGCTTTGCTGGATAAAGTATTCTTGGCTGCATATTTTTCTCATTTAGCACCCTGAATATATCATGCCAGTTTTTTCTGGCCTGCCAGGTCTCTGTGAATAGGTGTGATGCCAATCTAATATTTCTACCCTTGTAGGTTAAGGACTTCTTGCCCAAGCTGCTTTCAGGATTTTCTCTTTGTCTCTGAAATTTGCAAGCTTCAGTATATTTGATGAGGTGTTGAGCTATTTTTATTGATTTTCTATCTTTCTATTCTATATTGGAGCAAACTATAGCTGAGAGCTTCTATAATCTGGGGAAGGAAACAGGCATTCAAGTCCAGGAGGCATAAAAAATCCCCTGAAAAACATGGTTTGGGGACACCTGGGTGGCTCAGTTGGTTGAGTGTCTGACTCATGATCTCAACTTAAGGCTTGATCTCAGGGCTGTGAGTTTGAGCCCTGCATTAAAGAAACAAAAAAAGGTTTGCATTCCCTTTTTTTTTTTTTTAAAGATTTATTTATTTGTGGGGGAGGTGAATGCGAACAGAGAGAGGGACTGAGGGATAGGGAGAGAGTGTCAAGCAGACTCCCTGCAGAGCATGGAGCCCTATGTGGGGCTCCATCACAGGACCCTAAGATCGTGACCTGAGCTGAAACTAAGAGTCGCATGATTAACTAACTCAGCCACCCAGGGGCCCCAAGATGGTTTGCATTCTATCTAACTAAAGTTGACATGGAAGAAGCAAAAAATCTGAATATATGAGAAACCATGCAAGAAATGTAATGTTTTAAAGAATACTTAAAAAAAAAAAAACGAGTACTAGACTTAGAAGATTTTATGGGTGAGTACTTGGAACTGTTATGGAACTGATTAACTTCTCATGTTTTATAAAAATTTCCAGAGCATAGGAAAATAATACCTCTAACATAAAACCAATGAAAATAGTTTCAGTGAGATTTATAGATCAGTCTTACTTGTACATATTGATTTAGGAATCTTGAACAAAATATTATCAAGCACTATGTTAAAGTAACATTTTAGAGTAAGATTTATTTCAGGAACATACAGATAGTTGACTTTCAGAGAATCTAATAATATAGTATGTCAAAGGATAAAATCTATATGATCATCTCAATAAATCCTGAAAAGATATTGATTATATTCAACACATTTAGCATACATGCTTAGTAAACTGGGAATAGTTTGACACCATAATAAATTCTAGTTGTTATAACATCAATAATTAATACATTGTTTCATTGTAAAAACTTGGGTTTAGAGCTGAAGAGAGTGCTAAATTGGTGATTTTAAAAAATTCAGTTAACAGTGTTATGTTAGTTTCAGGTGTACAATATAGTGATCCAACAATTGCATATATTTCTCAGGGCTCATCAGTATAAGTGTGTTCTTAATCTGTTTTATTTATTTCATCTGTTCCCCACCCACCTCCCCTCTGGCAACCACCAGTTCTCTGTATTTAAGAGTTTGTTTTTTTTTTGTTTTTGTTTTTATCTTTGTTCTTTTGTGTCTTAAATTTAACATGAATAAAATCATATGGTATTTGTATTTCTCTGACTTATTTCACTTAACATTATACCTTCTTGTTCTGTACATGTTTCAAATGGCAAGATCTTCTTCCTTTTTATGGTTGAGTAATATTCCATTTTATTTATATACCACTTCTTTTTTATCCATTCACCTATAGATGGACATTTGGGTTACTCCATACCTTGACAACTGTAAATAATGCTACAGTAAACATAGAGGTGCATGTAGCTTTTCATGTATGGAATTACTGGATTCTATGGTAATTTTTAAGTTTTAGGGGAACCTCCATACTGTTTTCCACAGTGGTTATGCCAGTTTGCATTCCTACCAGCAGTGCATGAGGGTTCATTCTTCTTCATATCCTTGCCAACACTTGCTATTTCTTGTGTTTTTGATACTAGCCGTTTGACAGGTATACAGTGATATCTCTGTGGTTTTAATTTGCATTTCCCTAGTGATTACTGATGAGCATCTTTTCATGTGTCTGTTGGCCACCTATATGTCTTCTTTGGAAAAATGTCTATTTAGGTCTTTTGTGCATTTTTAGTTTTTTATTTTAATTTAATTTTTTAGAGAGATTGCAAGCAGCAGATGGAAGGGTAGAGGGGTGAGGAAGAGAGAGACTCTCAAGCAGGCTCATGCCCAATGTGGAACCGGACATGGGGCTCTATCTTACGGCCCTGAGATCATGACCTGAGCTGAAATCAAGAGTCAGACACTTAACTGACTGAGCCACCCAGGCATCCCTTTTCTAGTGTGTTTTAAATTTTAGTTATTGCACTCTTCATCCATGATTGGTTCTTTTTATGTATTCTGTCTCTTTGTTGAAAGTCTTACTTAGATCTTCCACTCTTTACTCAAGTCCAGTAAGTATCTTTATGACTCTGAATTCCCAATCAGGCACATTGCTTATTTTCATTTCATTTAGCTCTTTTGCAATGTTTTTGTCATATTCTTTCATTTGGGACATATTCCTGTCTCTTCATTTTGTCTCTCTTTTTCTCTGTGTTAGGAAAGCCCACTCTGTCTCCTGTTCCTGGAAGTAGTGGTCTTATGAAGAAGACGTCCTGTAATACCCTGCACTGTAATGTCCCCTGTTCACCACAGAACCCTGTGCTTCAGGGGTGTCTCCTATGTGGGTTGTGTACTCCCTACTGTTGTGGCTGAGTCTCATTTGCCTTCAGTCTAGTGGCCCTAATGGCCTACTTTGCCTGTTTTGGGTCACGTTTGGTCCCTGTGCTGTTAAGGGTACAATCTGGGATTGCTATGGGCTTGTAGTTGGTGGTGGTAGCAGTCAGACCAGATGCCTGCCCTCAGTCCATCTGCTGGGGCTGCAGTGACTGCAGGGCTCTCTCCTCATGCTGCCCCCTGAGGAGTTTTTGTTGATGAGCAGGGCTGGCAGTCAGATCAGATCCCTGCCCTCAGCCTGTCTCCTGGACTGCAGATGTACTGATTGGCACGGCATTCCCTCTGTTCTGCCAGTTAGGAGATTTGGCTGCTGGGGTTGCAGTCAAACTGGTATGTGTCATTATCCTCTCTCCCCAGGACAGGAGTCACTTTGGAGTGGTACTGGTCTCTGCTGGGGCTGCTTGCAGCCTGAGATATGGCAGTAGTCACTTTGGAGGTACTCCTGACAAGTGGAATGGGTTGGGATTGGCAGATCTGCAGGAGACTGTGGGAGTGGGGTGCACAGTGTTAGCAAGGTACATGGAGACTGTTCACACTCTTTCTCATTTTCCTGCTATCTAGATTGGGGCGGGTGAGAGAAATGAGGTCACCACCTCTTTTGTTCTTAGAGAAGTCTCCTGAAGATCCCTCGTCCACCACATATTCTGAGGTTAGTAAGTAAATCTTCATGTATACCCTAGGTACTTTACAAACTGGTACTTCTGTGCTGGGTTTTTTTTGTTATGTGGTCTCTTTAAGAGTGGGGATTCAGTTTCCCATTGCCCTCCAGCTCTCCCAGAGCTAAGCCGACTGCTTTTAAAAATACCTGGAGTTAAGCCCTGCTGGTTATAAAAACTGAAAAAGTTAAGCTCCAGTGGTTTTCAAAGCCCAGTGTTATGGGGACTTGTCTTCCCAGTGCAGGGTCCCTGTGTCTGAGGTACCTGGTGTGGGATCTGTACCTTTCCCTTCTCTGTGCTTGTGGTGTCTCTCCTGTTCATGGTTAGTCTCACCAAGACTTTGGTTCCCGACTGACCAATTCTCTGCCCCTCCTACCCTATTTGATATGGCCTCCGTTCTATGATGAACTGTTCTGCCAGTCTTGAGGTTGTTTTTGTATTAGTAGCACCGATGTCAGGCTGTTCTTTAGGTGTGCCCATGAGATGAGGTGAGCTTAGGGTTCTACTCGGCCATCTTCCCAACCTCTCCTGGTGATTCAATTTTCAGAATCATAATTTTTATAGTCCAAGGTGGGGAACAATGGGATCACTAAAAGAGAGCAGGATCAGAGTTGGAAGAGAAAAGAACCAAAATAGAACTTTGGGAGTGCCTGTAATGGGTGGGCAGAAACTGAGAACATGTGGTTAAAGAGTTTAATTTACAGCTTCTTGGAAAATGTAATGAGGAAAGAATTTTAAGAATAAGACAAGACCAAGAAATGTAAAATACCATAGAATGGTTGAAAAAGAAAAAGAAAGGAAAAGTCATTGGATTTAATTATTAGGAAATCACTGGTGACTCTTCAGAGAGGTGTTTCAGTAGGGAGTTACGGATGGAATACCGATTATAGTTTATGAAGTATGGACTCCAAATGGGGATAGATATAATGAGTATACATTTCTCTACCTTATTTGTTGGTAAAGGAGAGAAACAAGATGGCACATTAAAGAAAAAAATAGACTTTGAGGTTTCGTTTTTGTTTTTTAAGTAAGCAATGGTGTTTATAGACAAAAAGGAAAGAGACTTTTGTATAGAGAGATTGAAGACTATGATGGAATAATGTTTTGGATATTAATAAACTCGAAGGAAACTTTCAGATAGATTAAAGACTTTGATGAAAGAAATATTGTTTTGTGGAAATCACAAAATCATAACAAAGAACTAAGCAAAAATTAGCCTTGATATAGAAAGAGACAGTTGATTATTTGAGAAAGGAAGAAAAATAGGAGTGGAAGGAGGTAAAGGGAAATAATGTTTAGCCATGATTTCAGTGAAGTAAAATCATTGACACTAAAGGTAGTATGAGTACACTTTTGGAGGCTTGAAAAATGTAGGAAAAGTTATCAAACTTTGGAGATGTTTGATAACAAGTTAATCAGGAATGATTAATAGATAAGTTAGCAGAATTAAGAGATGAACTGAAAGAACATTAATTTATAGATAAGATAAAGTGCAATGTTTTCTGAAATTTATTTCCATTATTGTGTAATTATAAATGTTGCAGGTCAGGTTGCCCAGAAAGCGAACTCTGAGACAGAAATTTGTAAACAGGAAGTTTATTGGGGGAGTGCTCTGGGTATCAACACCTATGGGGAAAGGGAAGGAAGCAGGTTTGGGCAAAAAGAGCTAATAGGCTCTGATAAGATTTCAACAAGGCCACTGATAACTTCACAGGGTGGGTGCCCTGCACAGCTGTTCTGCATTGACAAGAGGGAGCCAGCTGCTATAACTCAATGTTGATCTCTCACTGATCTCTCACCTTACCAGGGCAGGAAGCCCCTGGTAAGGGGATGTAACCTTGGGTCAGGAAGCTCTCTTTAGCTGAGGGCAATTTCTAGAAAGTCCTGACAGCTGAGGCCTTCTAGCTGATAGTACTTCTGGAGCAGGAGAGGTAAGTCTTCAGTCCTGAAGGGACCCAACTCCACATCATAGCATCTAGTTCAGGGGTAGCCCTTCTGCTCCTTAAATCTACTTTTTCATATAACTTCTGGGAGTGAATCCTCCAGGATTCTTTTGGACCACTTTCTATGAGGGATTTTCAAAAGAGGACAGTAGGTGGGAAAAATCATGGTCCCTAGTACTAAGCCAGGCTTAAGAGAGTCATCAACTCCCTCCTCTTTATCAATTATATGTCCCCTCATCTTTAGCTTGTATCTCTTCTGATATAGGTGGCTTATCTTTTGAGGTACCCAGATCTTCATCTCTGAGATATTTGAGCCCCTGGTCACCATTTCAGGCTATGGCTGCTGCACTCGTGAATTTACTTTGATATTGGGGAAAAGAATACCCAAAGATGACCAGGTGAATCACCTGGATGTCAAATATATTCTTCCCTGCCCTGCCTCTTCCTGATGATCAGGTCAGTTATTCTTGACAGGATGAGAATTGTTTTTGCATCCTTTCTTGGCAGAGGAAGCCAAAATGCTTGAGCATCAACGATAGATTAAAAACTGCTGGGTCTCCTTTGGGAGCCAGGACCTCTAAATTGACAGAAACCAGAGCTGCAGGGACAGAAGGTGCAAATTCTATAAGTAGGTCACTGGATATAGGGATAAGTGAATACACTCCTGCTTCAACCCTTTGGTTTGAGACCTGTGGGTTTTTCCTTTTAGAGACCAGCACCATAGAGTAGTCATTGACTTGAAACGTCCTCACACATGGAACCCCATCCTTGTAGGGTATTGTCTGTGAACTGGAAGCTCAGCTATAACTTTAACAGCCTATTTGGTTGCTTTATTGGGCTGGCAACTTCTGGGTGATATGGTATGTGGTGGTATGATGGATCCCACTGCCACACCTTGTTTGCCATAAAATAGCTCTCTTGGTCTGCTGCAATTTATGTAGGATTCTATGCTGGGGATGAAGGGGGTCAAATACTCTGAAGATCTTCATATGCTAGTACTGGCTGATGCCTCTTAGGCAGAGCAGTCAAACCCACACTCTTGTTCTGTGTCTGTTCCAGTCAGGATCACTGATCCTTCCAAAGTAGAGGAGTTCAGTATAGCCAATTTGCCATCAAATGCTTGGTTGGTTTCTTTGAGAAATGGGGTTCAGCATTGGTGGAAGGTTGCACCATCTGCAGTGCCAATAGGTAAGAAAGCCTTGGGGACTGGCAGTCATCTATTGAGACCTTCATAGTTTGCATCTTTGCCACCACGGCCACTTCATTCATAATTCACCCATAATTCAGCACTGGCCTGGCCAGTGACAGAGGCTGGTTGACTAATTTTCTCTATTTAGCTGTTGAATGGTCTCTTCTATGTTGGATATTCTCTGGAGGGCATTGCATAAAATGCAAATATATCATAGTTCTTACCCATTTCCATAGATTTAGCCAGATGCCTTTTCCCCTGACCTCCTGGTCCCTGATTGCTCAGTTTCTCTGCCATTTTACCAACGGGCCAAGCCATTTGCCCGTTGTGGGGCATAAAGCTTGTGACCAGGCCTGGTCTCTGCAGCTCTGCTCATTGGGAGGATTTCTCTACACTGCTGTATTTCAAGATCATCTCTTGCAGCTACATTTTATTCTTATTTTTACTTGCTCCCACATAGTGAACTAATCACCTGAGAACCAAGCTCAAGTTTTATTTCTCTATCAGTGGTTATACAGGACAACCACACAGCCGTAGGGTGAACTGAAACTTCAGTAAATAGGTGAGCACTGTGTCCTGCTGGGCCCAATCATGGGTGTACCGTTTCCATCTAGCTCTGGGACAAGACAGTAAATGTTTACTATTGTTCATTCTGAGAGAATAACAACGTCTTACTCTCTCTCCAGTAAGGATAAAGAGGACACATTCACCATATCCATGGCTGCAAAGGAGATACCTGAGGCATGTTAATCTGCTTCCGCCGAAATCCTATCTGGCATCGCAGCTGCAGTCAGGGCTCTGATGCTGTCTCCATGCAGCCTCAGCCAAACTTCACAGGGAGCTCAGAAGCCAGTACGCACTTCCCATTTGTCCTGAGTTGGAGGGAAAAGGCCATTAAGCTCCTGAGGTGACCATTTGCTAGGGTTGTGTTCAGGGGTGATGCATCTGCCTTCAGCTGAAGTCAGTTCCTGGAAAGGACTGAGCCCTGAGGACCATCTGCCAGTAATACTTACAGCCACTGGAGTGTAAGCCCTTCAGTCTTGAAAGGCAATCGGTACTTTTCCCAGAGCCCACGGAAATAATCTGTCTACTAATGAACATAATTTCAAGGATCTGTCCAAGACAGTTATAGGCTCTTGGCATCATTTTATTTTCCCACTGATGTGAAAGAAAGAGTCACAGCAGGATAGCATGAGGCACTGAAGGTAGTAGAGGCCTGCGTCGGAAGGCATTACAGAGAAAGGTGGAGCTGCTGAGGGAGAAGAAACACTTCTCCGATTCCACGAGCACATCTTGGTTTTGCTTCTGTTTCATTGTAAAGAAATGGAAGCAGAAGACTATCTTAGTAGTAGTGTTGTTATCATTTGTGTTTTTGTCCTTTAGGAGCTTAGCAGAGATCTTGTCTAACCTTCCAACACTGGTGTGGCTCTGCCTGATTTGTGAAGATTTCTAAACCTAAATAGTGGAACTTTATTTTCAGAAGATTTTTGAGGAGTCATTTTGCTGGAGTCTGCTCATGTGTCAACGACATGTCTTTATTGGTGTTTCATGTTTAGTTCCCTGGGATGCACACTCCTTGAGACAGTGTTTCTTGTAAAGGATGTGCATGAGGGAGTTCGATCGGGGTCAGACCTTCGAGAGAGAGGTGGGAGAAGCAGGGCTGGCAGAGTGCAACTTGAGGCAGGCCTAGCCCGGCAGCCTCCACTGGCCCCATGGGGAGCTCTAGCCTGTCAGGGTGTCTCATGCTGGGCCAGGATTTCCAGTCCCTTATGCCTTGATCCGTCATTGTATGCAGACTACTCCTGGGACTACGGGTGGAAAGCGCTCTCTGTGTTGAGGCAGAGGTGGTCCCTGAAGAGGCTGACCGTGAAGGCTGCACACTCTACAGCTGGGGCCAGAAGACCGTCCTCATGACTTTCTCAACATCACATCACTTATAAGTAGTAAGGAATCTAGGTTTTCTGATTCCTACTTAGGAGGTTTCTCCTTTACGTGCCGCCTCTCGCCCCATTGGACTACAGTGAAACTAGCACCAAGCTTGCCTGTGTGCTCTCTAGGCCTCATTCTTGGCTGCGGGGCAGAGCTGTGTGGACATCATGAGAAAGTAATATTTTTGAAAAGCCTCGGGTGGCCTCAGTTTAGCAGAGTAAGCTCCAGTATTTTCTGAGACGCAGCATTCCTGGCATGGAGTCCTTGCTAATTCACCGAAGTTTCTCAGACAATTTATTACAAATCTGAGGGGACACTGAACCAGCCAGCTTGCTTCCCATTTTTGTTCATTTCCAGGGTGGATGCTGAGTTTGGCGTCTCACTGGCTCTTTTTGCTGCCTGAATATGTCAGTCTTGATCTAAAAATAGCCTGAATCCTACCAGGGTCATTGTGTGTTGACTAAGGCTCAAATTCTCTGCAACTGTGAGGAGGTTGGAGAGGAAGATGAAGGGATGAAGATGAAGAAAGAGATTTTATTTAGAGGTTAACATAGAAAACATAAAGCTTTGCCTGAGCTTTAGAAAACAAGAGTGATTGGTTTCATGAGGTCTAGATTAACATAAAAGAGATTATCTAATTAACCTCCTGAGAGCAAGGGATTGTTATGCAGTTGTGTAGGTAAGAGGATTATTGGTGGCTGAAGAGGCAGCGTGAAGGTAAAACCAAGAACGTGGTGTAGGAATCAAAAGCTCTGGATTCTAGTTCTGACTCTGCTATTTACCAGCACATACATTTGGGTAAAAGTCTTGCTCTCTTTTGGTTTAATTTCTTCATCTTTAAAATGAGTCTGATTACAGATGGTTTGCCTTATTTCTTTGCTTGCTACTGGGAGCAAATAATAGAAATAAATGTGTGAAGTTCCATATGAAAAAGAACAAATTTCTGGGGCCCTCTCACACGAATTTCAAAGCTTTGGGCAGTTCTTGAGACTCTGGGATACATATGAAATGGATGGTAGAATCTGGAAGATCATAGATCCAGGAGGTCCTAATTATCTCCGGAAGTGTGGTTTAGATGAGGGGAACCAGTTTCGTTCCTTTTTTGTAGCTTCTAGGAGTCTTGGCTCATCTGTTCTTTTGGAAGTTCTCTGGAAATTGAGAATTCACTGGACCCTTATAGGTGGCTTTAGTCTGTTTGGCGCTGTGTCACATCTCTTGGACAGGATGAGGTTCCCTTGGAATAACTGAAAGTTCAGGAAATGAGTCAGAATGATTGAGAGTAGCTAGCAGTGTAACATGATATGGATCCAACAAAAATATATTCTTAATGTAGAAATTTGTTACGGTTTGAGAACATACACATCTTTTGTGAGAAGTGAGTCAAGCAATAATGATATTTTGGAATGCATATTCTTTACAAATTCTTGATGAAGATACATTAAGTGTGGAGACCATAATATTTCATGGAAGACAGAGCAGAAGCAGGACTCCTCTGTTCTGTTGAGGTAGCCTTCTCACTCCTCTTACTGTGTCTAGTTTGTTTTGTTCCAGCCCATTCTTTACACTGTCAGGAGAATTACCTTTCTAAATCTGCTTGTGCTGCTTTTCCTGCTTAGCTCTGATGCTTGTAGACTAAAGTCCAAATTCCTTAGCCTGGTATATACTAGAATCGGGACAGGGATCTTGTCTGCCACGTTCACTGCTGCGCCTCATTGCCTGGGGTTATTTCTAACACATAGTTAAGTACCCCCAAAATATTTGTTTATGAATTAATAATAGACATTTCTGATTTGGCTTGATTTTTTACTTATAATTTACCTTTCCAGTTATCTGTCTTCCCTAGCTCCGCCTATGGAGGACATGTTGCTCACTGTTCCCAAAATTAGTTTTCTTATCTCAATCCATGTCTTTGAATTACTTTACTTGCTGACTAGAATAACTGTCCTATGTGTCTGAGAAACAGTCTATTGATTATTTAATATTCAGCTCAGTTCCCACTCCTTTTGTGATTACTTTCCTTCCCTCATGGTCTCTCTCTGTTTCTACTTTGTTCTACAGTGGCCGTACTTTGAATGCTGGAGATCAGTTGTTTTCATGTCTCTCTCTCCCAAGATCTTATCTTATTCATCCTTGTACTATTCTAGTTCTTGGACATAATAGGTACTTAATTAATGTGTGTTGAATGATCAAATGGCTGTGTTTTATGTTGAACCAGATAGCTTTGGTTTGTGTACTGTGTTCTCTCTATGGGCTATAATTAAAGAACTAGAAGGAAGACTGAAAGGTCAAACAGTAGGTATTACACCAAAATATGTTCCTTCTCTTCTCAGTTTTCAAGATGAAAACTAGCAACATGTTTCAAAGTCGTAAATCTTACGGGCTCAACCACTAATTACAAGTTTAAACTCTGGTGCTTAATGAGGTTTGTTCTTCCCATGAAATACTGTCACCTGAGGAGAAAACTCTCTTCTGAGAGCACTGACTGCTCTACCACGCACTGATTCAGTATTTTACACATTCCCAAAGTGGACCAGTTGAAAGAAGGTAATAACTCAGTACAATTTTTTCCTCCTATTGGAGAAAGAATTTAAAATAAATATTAGAGGGAGGGACTTTGTATAAAGGACTAGATTATGTAAGATAATGACTCAAACAAAATAACATAATTTATTTTATGGCATAGTACTAATAAACCAGCATATTCACTAACTATTAAATTGCCTTGAAAATGAATTCTTACTTGCACGGATCTTTATTGGAGAGAGATACTTATGGCATATGGTAACAACAGAGACATATTTCAAAGTTAGGCAAAGCCCTGGAGAATCATTTTCATTTCTGTTTTTCATGTTTTACATTTACTAGTCTCAAATAACTCTTCAGTTTATTAGAACTGCTTTAATGATAACCAGGACACAGAATTGATAAACGACTTGTTAGTGTTGTGAGAGCTGAGGACAAAACAGTATTGTGGGTCCTCAGGAATATTCTATTATCAAATACCACATGTTATGCTGAATTACTATAATGGGATTGTGGTGGGATGTATGGAGTTTAAGACCAAGTCCTTTACTTTCTTACCATGTCCCTGGTTAGCTAGATGAGAATATAGTTAATTCATAGTTCTCTCAAAGCAGATTGTTCCAAATCTGCTCTTCCACTCCGTTTTTGTCCATAGCGTCCAGATTATCTATTTGTTGTAAGTTCTCTGTGCCATGGAACTCATCTCTGTTATGAATACTTGAAGGTTGACTTTGTTCTCCCTCTGTTATGTCTTTTGTTTTTGTAATTGCAATTAGTCTACGTAATGAAAAAAGTCAGAGGTACTTACTGTTTCCTGAAGGTTTGTTAGGAGCTTTCTACATATGTCATTTGATCTATACACAAGTCTTATGAAGTGGATATTGTTATTCTTACTTTGTAGAAGGGAAAATGGACTAAAAGAGTTTGTTATTCAGATGAATGGATAAAGAAGATGTAGTTCATATACACAATGGAATATTACTCAGCCATCAGAAAGGATGAATACCTACCGTTTGCATCGACATGGATGGAACTGGAGGGCATTATGCTAAGTGTAAATAAGTCAAGTAAAGAAAGACAATTATCATATGGTTTCACTCATATGTGGAACATAAGGAATAGTGTGGAGGACCATAGGGGAAGGGAGGGAAAATTGGGAAGAAATCAGAGAGGGAGACAAACCACGAGAGACTCTGGATTCTGGGAAACAAACTGAGGGTTACAGAAGAGAAGGGGATGGGGTAGCCAGGCAATGGGTAGTAAGGAGGGCATGTGTTGTATGAGCACTGGGTGTTATCTGCAACTAATGAATTGTTGAACACTACATCAAAAACTAATGATGTCTTATATGTTGGCTAACAAAATAATAATGATAATAATAATAGTTTATTTGCCAGACCATAGTACTACTGTTCATTCATCCACCAAATATTTACTGAATTCAGTGTTAGACACTGAGTTTATAGTTGTCAAAAAGAGATTCTTGCTCTAATGGAGCTTCTGTTGTAGAGGAAGTAAGTTATAGAGCCTTTGACTTCAAGACTGACTTGTAGCCAGGCACCCCAGACTGTAAGATCCTTGAAAGTAGGGACCATATTCAAGGACTATAATGATTAAATTACTGCATTGAATGGACTAATGACAACCAGGATTTGTTCTTATTTGTCATCCCTTGGTCTTAGTGAATGTTTGAGAAGGTGAATATGTACTTGTGGATAGAGTAGATGGATAACGAACTCCAAAGCTGACTTACCCCAGTGACTTTTCTCTCCTCCAAATTCCCACCAGCGGTTACTTAGCTGAAGGTACTAATTTTTAGCTCCCCTAATAAGCTTCAAATGTTTATGGTATGGGAAACACATAGTCTAATAACCTGTCATTATTAGCTCAGTACAAATTAGTTTAGCATGTGAACAGCCATGGGTAGCGGGGCCCAGGTCTGAAACATATACCAAGAAAGTAGAGTCTAGGCAGGCAGGTTGTTTTGACTGAGGCTATTTCTTTTTTCTGCAAGGCTAGCTGGCTAAGGCCTAGGTTAGTGGGAGTGAAGATGTAGACAAAGTGCTAAGGAGCTTCAGCTGATATGTGAGAACTGTGTGTGCATGTGTGTTTCACAGCTTTGCCTAAAGCACAATTCGTATCTAAGAATTGTCATTTGTAACTACAGATAGCACCCGAGTGAAACTTGTGTTTTCTCTTTGGATTTGGCTGTTAGAAGACTGCAATTTATGTAGTGCTTTCATTTCCTGGGACACCAGATAGTTCTGCTGTGACACAGTACATCAGTACTGTGCATTGTTCATTATCTAAGAGGATGCTCCCAATCATGTATCACCATGAAAGCACCCACTTCTCCACAGTGACCCTCTTTCACTTAAAGAGGAATTAAGAGAAGAAATGGAGCAAATGGTGTTTTATGGATGCTGTTGCTTCATCTGAGCTGTCATTGTAGTTTTGTGGTCTTACTTTAAAATCTGTTATAAAGAGGAGATCTTGGAGGTGGGAAGTAAGAAGTGTTCCACACAACTAGCTAAACTAAATGAGAATGTGATTCTTAATGACTCTTGAGACAAGGCTGAGGACAATAAGGCTTGTAATATTTTTGAAAAGCAGCCTGCAAATCCAATAAAGGTGGAGAAAAGATTTCTCAATTTCTTATTTTGGGAACAAAGCAGGATTTCCAGTTGCATGTAATTTCAGGAAGTGATGTGACTAGTCAGTAATTTTTTGCACGTTTGCTGGGAAGTTATGGAGTAATTCTGACCAAATAGAAATGGCTACTGAAATATATGTCATGCTATCTGCCAACTGTTACTTCTTGTCCACTTAACCATATTCATTTTAAAGTGAAAGTAAATTCTTAGTAAATACTTTATTTAGGCATATTTCTTAGGAGTCAAAATGTGTTGTTAAAACTTAGATCACCAAAGCCAACCAAATTAAATAAATGTTACTGAGTGCCTGATATGTGCCAAACATGAAGCTGGGTATTGGGAAAACTAAAGGGAACTTGTCTTTTTCTGAACTCATGGAGCTTAGCATCTGGTAGGAGAGGCAGGTCTTGAAACAACAGAGCCCATAGACATAATGAAATTACTACATTGATAAGTGCTTTGCAGGGAAGGCACGTGGTGCTGTGATGACATCTGGGCATTCATGGAAGGCTTACTGCAAGTGGAAATGGTATTAAACCTGAGATCTAGAAGGTGAGTAGGAGTTCATGAGGTAAAGACTAATGGCAAGAGTACTCGAGGATGGCAGACAGCATCTGCAAAAGCCAATGGTGGAGGGGAGCAAGAATATGGCTGGTGGGGCCAGGGGGAGGCTCATGGTACAAAATAAGCTGGAGAATCAGGGGTTAAACTCAATGAGGTTTGCAGACTATGTGAAAAATCTTGGTCTCTATTTTAAGAGCAATGAGATGCTGTTATGGGGGTTTAATAGTAGGGCTGAAGATGGAGATGATACAATCATATCTCTGCTTTGGAAGTATTACTCTGTGCAGTACAGAGGTTGGATTATAGAGGGGCAAGAATTCAGGTGGCAAAGCAATCATCAGCCTCCTGTGGAAGTCCAGAAGAGAAAGGTTAGCTAGGACTATGGATGCGGACATGCCTTATGGTTTGGTTTAAGATGAATTTGCAGTCCTTTCATACAGATTTTTGTCTGTATTCACACAAGCACACATCCATGAAGCCGATAGTTTGTAAGATGTTTGAGAACCTGTTCTTCAGAGTCCAGTCCTTGCTGTCCTCTCTTGTTCTACATCAGGGAAAACAAATGGATTTTTTTATTTTTTATTTTAAAGATTTTATTTATTTGTCAGAGAGAGTGAGGGAGAGAGCACAAGCAGGCAGAGTGGCAGGCAGAGGCAGAAGCAGAAGCAGGCTCCCTGCCGAGCAAGGAGCCCGATGTGGGACTCGATCCCAGGACCCTGGGATCATGACCTGAGCCGAAGGCAGCCGCTTAACCAACTGAGCCACCCAGGCATCCCAAACAAATGGATTTTTAACTCAAGTACCAACTCTAGTTGATTGGAAGTGGGTGCTGGGAGAGGAGCACTGAGAAGGTTTCTAAGTCGCATTTGGGCTTAGCAAGAAAGAAGGCTCCAGTAGCTTTGCAATGCCTTCCCTAGGCATAGAGCTGAGAGTGGTGGTGTGTGTTTGCCTCCTCTATATGCTCTCATTTCCTACCATGTCTTCATTATTCATGTGGTGCTGAATCTCAGATCTGTATTTCTAGATGAGTTTGCTTTCCTGAGTTGTAGGTAATGTTTCCATCTCTAGGAAGAGATGACCTGGAGTAATTTAGTCTTACTGTGTCTCAGAGTCGACTATACTGTTTCCCTTTGTCAAAGTGATTATTTCTGTAATTATCCCTACTTTAGTTATTGTGCCACCATAATTCCCTAGGCTAGAAACCTAAGCTTCATCCTTGCCTCCTTACCTTCCCTTTCCTGCTTACACCCATTTGACAAAAATATTCCACCAATCCTACCTTATAAACATCTCTGGAATCCTGACCTTCCTCTATACAATTACCATTGCCTATTTCAGTCTCTTGTTTTTCTCATAGAGATAAGAAAATCTCAGCTGGAATCTAGTTGGATTTTCATTCCTGTATTTTACTTCAATCTTGGTTATCATTTATACCACAACCAGATTTGTCATTCTAAATCTGACCATGTCATTCTCTAGTAGAAACTCCCTTCTCGTATATAATTGGCATTGCAGTCTCTCTAATATATGAGGCCTTTAATCAGTGGACCTTGAACTTCTCCCCAGTGTGATATTTTTCACCTTTCTCCAACTGGTGCACGCCGTTTGTTAAACATACTGAGCTTCTTGCCGCCCCTCAGACTTGCCACTTTCCTTCATGACTATATATCTGCACAAGCTCTGCCTTCAGCCTGGGATGTCCCGTTCATGCTACGCAAAGATGTGCCAATCTTTTAGTACTCATTGTAAACATCAGTTCCTTCTTCTTGATCCAGTTAATTTCTCTAGAAGAGAGTCCTTTCATCTTGCGTTTGGGAGTATAACTCATTCCTTTGTAGTATGGTACTTCTTCTCTTTCTGCTGAGCCTTTTCAGAGCCTTTTTGGTTTACATTCTCCATAGTAGTCTTCCCTTCTTTTTCCAAGGTGCATGAGTGGCACTTGCTGCAGTCCTCATACCCACTTTCTTAGCTATTGTTTGCCTCTAATTCCTATGTTTTACTTGGATTCTGCAGTGCAAGTGGTCACGGGTCATATTTGTTTATCCTCTGAATGCACTTAGCTTTCTCATATCTATTTAAGTCAGTTTACCGTCCATCCATTTGCTTTTCAGCTTCTTCAGTTTTGTTAACATCTCTCATTTGCTGTTGTATTCATTTGAGTCTTGCCTTATGGATCACTCTTTCTTAACTATTTATCCTAGTGGAGTTTCATTTATTCAGCCTTCTATTTGTTTAGTCTACCTGTTTAGTCAGAACCTGTGAGATGGTTTTCTAATTATGCTCTTCGGCATATACTTATTTGTCTTTGAAGGGATATGCAAGCATCAGAGAATATCAGTGAAAAGTCACATATATTTTTCAAGGCAAGTGGCTTTTGGAATTTTTTAGTTCTTTCCCTCACTATACCTCCACATACACACTGTCATTCAGTCACATCAACCTACTTGTACTTTGCTGATTTGATACAGTTTTCTCTGGGCTTGGAATTCCCTTCACCTTAGCTAAAATCTCACACTTTAAAATTTGGTTCCAGTGCCCTTTATTTTGGAAATGTTTCCCTATTCAACCCCAGGGTGCACATCATTTACTGTCTCTTCATTCTCCATTTAAATGCCTCTGCTGGACTCTTATAATGTCTTTTGCTTTCTTGTTTATAACGTTTATCAGTGTATCATAATATTTGATTTTCTTGCCTAGTCTATAAACTAGACCGAGCTCCTGGAGGACAGGGTCTCTATTCATACTGTGTCTCCATTCCCTGTACTACAAAGTGGGCACTCAGTACCCATTTGTTGAATTAATGATGACAAGGAACGCCACTCTTGAAAGTGATCTATTTTCCTCATTTCAGGAAGTTTGTCTTACTGGAGGTGCTTTCTTCACAGTTGTAGCTACTGTATGGACTCCAGTGATAAGGAAACGATCTGTAGAGAATACGTGTATTATGTGAACCGTGGTTGTCACGGGTCAAGTGCGTGTGCATGTTATTGTGGCACAGGGCAGCTTGCTTCCTTGCAAGCACAATTTAGAGATTCTCAATTCTATATACTGCAGGTGAAATACATTTTATGTTGAAGCAAGTGGCTAGTTATTGAGATGTGGTTGATTGTTAAAGCAATGTCCTCTCTGTTGATGATGCAATATAAAACACAGCTAAAAATATCACAAATGATCTGAACAAATGCGTCCAAAAAACAAAACAAAACAAAACAAAAACCCAATTAGCTTGAACAGCTGGAAGCATATTTTTCTAGGATATGTATTTACCAACATTTGAGTAATATTGCTTCACAATTTTTTTTATTGAGGGTAATAACATCACTGAAATCCTAGAGGAAGAAAATTTCTTTATGCCTGAAATTTTTCTAAGCATTTCCTCCCTTCTTCTTCCTCCCAACATCTTTTTTTTTTTTTTTTTTTTTTAAGTAGGCTCCACACCCAGTGTAGGGCTTGAACTTATGACCCTTAGATCAAGACCTAAGATTGAGAGTCAGACACTCCACCAGCTGAACATCCAGGTATTCCTCTCCCCATATCTTTAATCACATACTGAGAAGGCTACAGTATGAATATCAAATAATTTCAAGGACTTAAGAGAGAAAATAGGGAGGCAACGTAGTAAATCATATAAAGCAGAAGCTCTGCGCTTAGACTGCCTAAGTTTGAGTCCCAAATTCAGTTGTACTGTGTGACCTTGGGAAATTTACTTAACCTCTATGTACCTCATTTGTGAAGTGGGTTATAAAGGTATAGCTTAGTGTTGTTGTAGGAGTAAATGAGATAATACCTGTAAATTTCTTGAGACATGCCTAACATGTCATAAGCAGTCAATTATTGCTATTATTCTTTTATACTCTTGAAACCAAATAGCAGTGTTGATCCTTTTTCCAGGCTTGTTGCTAAACTTTATTCTCCCTCCTGTACAGCAGAAATCATACTGACCTATATTCATATCAGTAATGTAAAAAACTGTGCTACGATCCCCCATGTGTATTTGATTAATGCTTTTTAGTATTCGTAATCCCTGTGTGCGTTCTAGAATATAACTTTTCATTCTCATTGAAGAAAGGGGGTATTTATGGCTAATGGAGGAGTATGTCTTTTCATCAATATCCTGCTTACTTCCTATATTACATGAAAGGTTTCATTTTTAAAATTTGAACTTAAAGCAATCTCAAACAGGAAAACAAATTTTATTAGGTCAACCTACAAGATATTTTGATCAAATATCCATGAAGTAATGCTTATATTATAAACCTACTACAAAATTTCATAATGGCTTCCTACAATCCCATGTGTACTCTTGATGTGGTTTGAGATGTCATAGGCTTGAGCTGATATTTTATACGTGAAAAACAGCTGTTCAAGGGCTTCGGAATAATTTGCTTTCTTAATTTATGTGACCTCCCCCTTCCTCCATTTTGTTTATACTACACTTGGTCAGTAACACCGTCTTTCATTTATTTCACGAAAGCAGGTTTCATCCCTGTCTTGGTGAGTTTGATAAATTCCAAGAGTTCAGAGTAAATATTAGTGTATGTTTCTGCATATGCATACCTATACTTGGTAAAAAGTGACAGTCTGTGGAGACATCTTTGTAGATGAAAACACTAAACTCCTATTATTTTTTAAAAAAATATACTGTACAAAAACAAGCCACTAAAGCTAATATTGCAAAAGGAACTAATTGATACCAGATAGGCTGGTCGAATCTATATTAGTGGATAGACTCAATGAATAAACACTAACAGGACAAGGCTATTAGGGAAATGTGATAGGAGTTGCCTATGAGAATTTCTTTTCTGAGTGAAATTACCAGATCTATTAATAGGTAAAGGGAAAGTTTATATTCCTTATGAAGACTTCCGAAAACAATTTGAAAATATTTTAGAATGTAGCTATCCTAATAGCCACCATAGAAATGGAAAAAGTGTTTTCTAATGTAGAGAGAACTGGCTTACAGCTTCAAGATAAATAGTAAGGAGAAACAGACACTTCTTTACATAAGAAAATTGATGGTGTTGTATGCTAAGATTTGGAGGAAGGGAGTGAAAGGGTGTACATACCAAGAAGCAGAGAAATGTAGTCTGTTTCCACAAGCCGACTCTGGTCGTTGAGCTACGTGTAAGTAGGACAGCAAACTGCCAAGGGAGTTTGCAGCTACTCATGCATCGTCTGTATTCTTGAGGGCTAGGAAGTGGAGCGCTCCAAGGGTATTCTCTGGGATCACTGGGGTGGTTTATAATCCGATATCCTTCATGGGAAGGCTCCTTCCATAATCAGTAGCCGTTGGAAGTGTGTCATGGTTCCAAACAATAAAATCCACCCTAGCTTAATTGTGCAGGAAAGAAGCTTATTAAAATATATTTGGCCCAACAAAGAATCTCCAGTAGACTTGAGATGTCTGGCTCAGGCACTACCAGAAACACTGCCCACACAGACCTTCGTGGCTACTCTGGCAGAGGCCCCACTGCTGTCGCCGCCTAGTGCAGACGTGGCACTTTGTCCTGCACGCTGCGGCTTCACTGGTGATACTGGGTTGGACCCCAGGAGTTCTGGGACTTCTGACCCTGGAAAGCCAGCTCTAGCCACTGCCATGCTTCCTGGAAGATGGATTACATCTGCATCTGCTCTCTCCTGGAACCAGCTTCCCAGACTGAAGTCCTGTATGGGCGGATCACAGGCTTTTCCCCAGGGGCAAGCTAGATTGGAGTTCCAGCTTCTATGTCAAAGAGACAGGACTCAGAATGTGTGAAAATGTTCAGACAGAAGAGAAGAGTGTACAAAAGATGCTGAATTGCCACAAGCATGACAGATATTCACCAGACCCGCAAAAGTGGTAGAGGAGTGTTAGCACCTTTGTATACCAATTATTTAATGCTGATTTGTATCTGTTAACTATATTAATAAAATATTGCAATATGAATATATGCTTTGTGTTTTAGGTTATATGGAGAGTGCTGAGAGTGGAACAGAAGGTGATCAAAGCTAGAAAAACAGACTGTTCACTTGCTCCTTAAATCCTAATATATTAGAATAACAGCACTTCAGAAACACTTTGAAGGTCATTAAAAGATGAATATAAACACATATTTTACAGACTTGAGACAGCAACTCTTATTTGGATAAACTGGACCGTTTTCACCTTTCCTCTTCATTGAACTGTCTGCATAATGCTACCACAGCAGTTAGAACACTGTATTCCCCACAGTTTCCCACCTGTCTGTATCCTATACTATCTAGGAGTAGTACATGGTAAAAAAAGAAAAAAAAAAAAGTTTGCTGAATAAAATAATGGTATGAAATTGCAAACAGGGATGTCTGAGTGTGCTCATAACTTTTTAGAGGCAGATATAATTATGACCAGTGTTCTTCCCAAACATGTGATAGTTGGTGGGAGACAGTGAATTGGCCATGGGTAGGAGCAAGGCGAAGTGAGGGCAACTACACTGTACGACAATTTAGGTGAAGGAGAGGTTGGCATGTCTAAACTGGCCAAGAGAAAGACTCAGTGCTTGGTTTTGTTTTGCTTTGATTTGGATGACTGGTGGGATGGTTATTGAAGGCTAAGGTAAAGTTGACATGATTACCTCAATTAATCTTCCAGACAATTTTATTTATGACATTTCTAAGAATGTTGTCAAATACTTTAAGACATTTTCAAATTTGTAGTAAAAGGGTTTTGTGATTCAGAGCATATTACATGTTCCAATATGTAACACATAAAAACACATCGACCACCTATTATCCCTTTGGGAAATGATTGAAGTGTTTGTTTTAATTTAACATATTGGAATATTAAGGACATTCTTTTTATTTTTTAAAATTTTTATTTATTTTCTTTTAAAGATTTTATTTATTTGAGAGAGAGAAAATGAGAAGGGGGGAGGAGCAGAGGGAGAGGGAGAAGCGGATTCCCTACCTAGCAGGGAGCCCCAACATGGGTCTCGATCCCAGGACCCTGGGATCATGACCTGAGCTGAAGGTAGACACTTAAACGACTGAGCCACCCAGGTGCCCCAAGGACATTCTTTTTAAATAAAGGGAAGCATTCTGCCTCTAACTCAGACTTTGTCACAATCAGTGACATGAATCCTCTAGATTAGAGTATTATAGGATAGAGTATTATGGTATTATTAAAAACACCTAATACCAAAATGCACCGTTCTAAGGACCCATGTCTTGCCAGAGATTACACAGATCCCCAGCTTTATTTACATTTAATTTTATATAGTGGGACATGATTTATCATAGGGTCAGTGCCTGTAAGATGCCAGAAGACAGCTGCCGAGTTTTAAGGTCTCAGTTGAAGTTCCCGCTCAATATGCTTCTTGAGGTTTTTTATAAAAGAATTTGAATGATGCTGAATTCCTGTTTAGCTATAGTTCCAGGAAAAAAGAACTGTGAATAATGTGTTTTCTCTTGAGAGAAATTGGAACTTCCTACTCTGTTTTTGCCTTAACTTCCAGAAAATGAAGAGCCAAATTGCCCAAGCACTAATCCTTGACCAGCTGAGGTGCCTGGAAGCCCTACAGCTGCCGGTCTACCCAGAGCCCAAGTCCTGCTTTATTCCAGTGTCTCCGCTGGCATTGTGCTAGTTTACATACAATTACTATTTTTTTTTTTTTGTGAAAGACCAAATACGTATTTACTACAGGAAATACGGAAAAAATGGAAAAACATAAGATGCAAAAATCAATAATTTCTCATCCAAGGATAACTACTGTTATTACATGTTCTTCAGTGTCTTTTTCTATGTGTGTTATCGACTGTATATTTGCTAAATAGGCTTACTCACAAATATTGCCTTAATTAGGATTATAAATACATTTAATATCAAAATATCTCAAAAATGTACCTAAAGCATTTTCCTACCTCATAAACAATTTTTGTAAAACATGATTTTTCTTGGGTACATAGTATTCCATTGTAATGAGAGACAAACATTAATTTTAATTTTATTTAGTATAGGTAGATATTTATATTATTTCCATTATTTGTTGTAATTAACTGAGAGAAACAGCCTTATAAATAATTCTGCATTCATCTTAGAAATGGGATTATTGGATGAAAGGGGATGGATATTTGTATGTTTTTAAGGATCTATCTCTGTCTCACCTATATCTAAGTCTTTATATCTAAAGTTAAATGTTGGATCACTTTCCTTTCCCACCAGCTGCTGATGTTAAGTAGTGTGTATCCTCATGCTCTCAATAATTAGATTGTCAACAGCACTAGATGGCGAATTGTAGTATCTTGTTTAAGTTGAAACTTCTTTGACTACTAATGTATTGGGCACATGTATTTTTATTTTTACCACTTCGGTGAATGATCCTGTATTCTTTCCTATTGTTTGAATCCGCAACCCTAATTTCTGGGCTCAAGGTTACAACCAAGTTCCAGTCTTGACTCTGTTAACTAACTGTGGGGACTTGATAGAACACAACCTTTTGGGGTCTCTGTTTTCTTATCTAGATAATCTCCAATATATTTTTGTGCTGATAAATCAGTTTGATATCTTCGAAAACAAAGGATTGGTTGGTGTCACTCAATTTTTGTCACTCCTTGCCGACATCCTCCAGTCCAGAGGGAGATGGCTACTTTGGGCACCTGTTCATTGGTGTCTCTTGCTGTGTGTGGCAGTGTCAGCCACTTGGCTGATAGAAGTGAATTCCATCAACAGAGTATGTGATCGTTCTAGCAGACACTAACATTGTGTTTCATTGGGTTATGTCAATCTCTAGGGTTTAGTGTTTACTGGTCTGTCATTGACAAGCTCTACTGGGTTTTTACTCTTATGGCAAATATTACTCAAGTGGAGAAACCTTGCAGCTGTTTACTAATGAAAAATTGAATAAGTGATTACAGGTGATTTATAAAATAGCCTGCCTATCTCAGAGGGGGTCTTGAAAAACAAATGCAATAATACATGAGAAAATATGTTATGAAGTGTGAGACAAATAGAGGTTGTTCCTAGTCTGATATTGTCACTGTAGTTGATCTGTGGTAGCTTTCAACATTGAGTAAGTGTGAGAAGTGGCATGTTTTACATAAAGTAATTTCCTCCAGGTTGTCTGTTGTCATTAACTTGGTCTAAACTCATGATTGGTTTCCTGCATTCTTGTGGATGTGGTCTCAGAGCTCTGTCGTTAGGACTTAGGCAAGTTTGGTGGAGACTTGCAAACTGATCTAAAGACATTCTCAGAGAACCAGAAGTAGTATGTGAGCTTCAGGCAACTGCATTCTTACATCCTGGTACCAATGATGAAAAACCTGTGAAGATAGGTCACCAACACTAACTTTGATCCAGAAATCGTTTTAATCCAAAATACAGACTGTGAGTAATCTGTAGTGTAGCTTACTCACGCTTGTCCATATTCATACATGAGGAAGGAAACAACATGATTAAGATCATCTTCCAACAAAAGAACAGTGAATATATGGCTTCTTTTTCCATACAGATTTTATGTACATGATTAAATTCATTTAAAATATACTAGTTACTTGATTTAATATTTTAATAATTGGTCTTTCCCAAACAAGCTCTCAACATGGCATCATAAGAAAAATAAAACACCTTTAATGCCAGAAGTCAGTGAATTACCATACAGGTAAGGCAGGAAATTAAGAGGACTGCCAAGGATGCTGGTTCATCTCCTGGCTTCTTGGTTATACTGAATCTCGTTTATTTAGAATGAGTGTCTTCTTCTGGTTAAATGCTTCGCGCATAGGAAGTTTGGTGTACTTTTTTGAATAAAAATTATTCCAGTCACCTCATACAAATCCTTAGATGATTTTAGGATTGTACTAAGCAGTTATCCAACATTTCAGGCAATGGAATAAGTTTTCCTGGGATCTTAAACCAGTATTGGTATAAGTAGTTGGAATGTTTTGTTTTTATGTGGAACATTCTCTGAGCAGCTCCATTGCTGTCAGGGGTTGCCTTAAAAGAAAATAAGTTTTGAAGGATATTTTTGTGGGATTAAGATGAGTGAGAGTGAACTTGGTGGCCCTGATGTTACCATCACAGCACTTCATAAAGGAGGATGTTGGTAAGTCCTTCAGTTTGGCTTTCAGCTGCCCACTGATACTAGTGTGGAAGCATGCATTGATGGTTATATCTGATAGATGACTTTTCAATCTAACTGTTATTTTCTTTTTTCTTTACTTGAACCTGTTAATAGAGCTGTTTCTCCTCTCCATTTAGTTCGTTGCTGTTAAGTTGATGAAACTTTTGACAATTGACACTCTGTCCTCCTGTATAAACATTCCAGATAGTCTAGCTTTCTTACAAGCTTTTAAAGAAAGACACTATCTACTTACTTTGAAACCTAAGTTTATAGCTTTTTGATGTGGTGAATATTGTAGGATATGAATAAAAGTAAGTACTTAGGTAATTCAGGAGTAATACTTTGTTCATATGTTCTCTGTATTCTGGACGTCAGGACAAACAATTTTTCTCTTTAGGCTCTATACACCACGTTATAGAAAGTTCAGAGTTTTCATGAAGCAGGATATAGAGTCCAGTTTTAACAGTTATCTCCGGAGTAACTTTTTTTTCTATCAAATCAGAAAAGATCCGCTTAGACAACTGAAGCCAGCAGATGGCACTCTTACTTTGTGTGTATATGAAGAGCTATTTGGACTCTCAACTTCACGCAGCCAGATCTCAAACTGTTGAGAATTGCATTTCCCTATTTTTATTTGAATACAGTTTTATAACAAAGCAATAAAGTTATTTTTACTGTTACAGAGAAAAGTGGATGAATAGACAAAATCATTTCTATAGTCTGTTCAATTATTTGTTAGCACGTGAAATAATTAAGATCCATATGGATGAAAAATGTACTTCCTGCAAATGCAAGTTCTATATTGTATCGGTGTCTTTTCTCCCTTTATTTATAACTCAGAATCTTAATCTGATAAATCCAGCTGTGTGGACAATAGAATGAGAACAATGTCTCTCTCTTCCTTTGTTTTTGGGATTTCATAATATCCTAGAATCAAAAAGTTTTAGAGCTGCAAGGAATCTTAGGGATCATCTAGTTGAATACACAAACATTTAGATGAGGAAACTCATGGCCCACAGAGGTTAAATAATTTGTCCAACATGAAAGTAGAGATACTCACTTTCAAGTAAAAGCGGACAATGGGCCTCACTTTTCTCCTCGCCAAAGTTGTCACAGGAACCTAATGCTCTCTAACTGGGTATTCTCTGCTGTTCTCTGATAGCAGGACAAGGAGGATTTGGCCCCTGGACTTACTGGTAGAGATGGGTGGGTTTGCCATGCTTGGTCTCCTTTTGCTTTGCCTCACAGAATTTCTGCACAATGTAGCTAAGATTCTAGAAATGTACCTCAGATATATCTATGTCCAAATCAGGCAAAAAGGAATGGCAGGAACAACCTTTGCTCTTGGCTCTTATTAACTTAAAGAGGGCTGCGTATGTCTCTAATCAAATTTAATCTAATCAAAGAGGGCATCCCAAGACCTAGGGTAACCGACATGTTGCAGGTATAAAATGTTAAAGCCCTGAGCCAGAGAAGTAAGCTTAGCTTCAGTTCATTTGCATCGGAGATATCTGTGGAGCCAGGGAGCACTGGTAGAAAAGGAGTCCAGGATTAATCGGATAATGTTTCCAGTTAGCCTGAGACAAGGGGGGGGGGGGGACTGCCACAGTAAGGGAACTTCAAAATTTTCAGTATGGCACTGAGATGCTAAAAGCGTCTCATTTCTCTCTTCTGAATCAAATCAAGTATGGATGCTCTATTCACCTCCCCAGCAGGACACCCAAACTCAGGCTGTTTTTTTCAGGAGACCTTCTCCTCCTCGTCCCCCTTACCCAGAACAGCAGAAGAGCCAAGGGGGTTGAAATTGTTGGCAGAAATTGGACAAGGGGCCTCTATTCTCTGTCCTGATTGATAGTTGCTGAGGTATTTGCTGTTGAAGCTCGTAGGACCTATTTGAGAGTGGTTCCCCATTACTGCTCACTTGCTCCATGGGACGTGAACTTGGGCCCCTGAGCTGGGCCAAGTGCCTCATCCAGACCATACCACAGAAGCACTGCTGCTTCTCAGGTGCTGTGAGAAGCCAGCGTGCAGGTGTCTTCTACTCCCAGCCTCCTACCTGCGCTCGACACCATTATCCCCAGCCTCCCATCAGAGGGGATCCAGCTCTTCTCAGGGTCTTTTGGGGCAAAGCCCTCCACGCCCTCCACCTCTGAGACCATACGGCTTAATCTCCCCAATGGGTCTGAACTGAATGAAACTGGTTCCTTTCCTTCTCAGGGCATTGAGAATACCAAGGCAGATCTGGGAGAAGAGAAAAAAAATTTTATTTTTTTTGGCCAATGAAGGGTTCAGCAAGAAGGATAAGACAGATTTTAATTTCTCAGTAATATGGCGTATTTCATAAGACTACACTTTAGCCAAACATTTTCAGGATTGGTGACAATATCTGAGGAGGTGAAAAGAAAATTTGAATTCACAGAGGCTGCTGCTTCTAGTTTATACTAACCAGGTCCTCAAGCACCTGCTGGGTGAAAAACAGGTTGCATGTAAGTGGAACAGCTGAATTAAGACTGGAGTATATGGGGGAATAAAGATTAGTTTTTTTCCCCCCCAGAGGAGTAGGGTTCTTCTAGTCTGCAGCTGAAAAGGATTACTGCTGCTTAATGGTTCTACTGCCCAACTTGATTTCTTATCTTCTCAGAAATTCTGAGCTTCCTATAAAATGGAATTCACACTTACTGCCTACTTACTCCTCAGGGATCCTTGAGAATTCCCAGGGTTAATTTATGCTAAGTGCTTTTTTTCCCCCAAGTCAATAATAATACTAATAAGGGCTATTAAGATGTCATGTGGACCACTGAGCACCCTCCATCCCCTTTTTAGAGTTGTTCTTGATAATAGACCAGGATCTGAGATAAAAGAAAACTTCCCAGCGAGGCAGAGAAAAACAAAACAAAACATTTTGGATACCCACCCGCCTTCCTAAATGATGGTATAACGTGGGCTTCGTCTTCTCCATCAGTCTGGTGGCTGTGTTTGGGTGTACTGGAGTGGGTTCTTCCGAGCTTCTGAGAGCCAACTGTGTGCATTGCTTTCCAACGCCGCCGTGGTGGGGACATCGTGATGGTAACTTGAAGTCAGCCACTGTGGGAGTATTTAGAACGGGGGGGCGGAGACTACAAATAACTGACTGATAACATTTATCATCACACTGCTGACTAAGAACCACATTTGAGCCCTTTTATAAAATAATTTATTAAAAAAAAAATGCCTGGGAAGATCTAGAGGTTTTTCCCTTCAACCTTATGTGAAAACAGTGTCTCCAGAGAGATTGTGGGTGATTCACAATGGGAGGACTATTCATGGCCTCCTCTTCAGCATACATTGATTATAATTTAAAATGCCACCACTCTATTTGTTTAGTAAAAGTTGATTGTGTGCCAATGACAACAGATCCTTAGAGTGTACCACAATTTTACTCTCTGAAAAGAAAAACAGAAGAAAGTAAGCGAGGAAATCTTTTGAATCCATGTTTTAAAAAGGTGTATGGAGAGAAAATAAGGAGTGTCATTTGAATTTTATTGCAGGTAACCTCTGTTTTTACGGAAAGCTATTTGTATCTTTTTTTTTTTTTAAGATTTTATTTATTTATTTAACAGAGAGAGACACAGCGAGAGAAGGAACAGAGGGATAGGGAGAAGAGGGATAGGGAGAAGCGGGCTCCCTGCTCGGCGGGGATCGATCGATGCAGGGCTCGATCCCAGGACCCTGGGATCATGACCTGAGCTGAAGGCAGCCGCTTAACGACTGAGCCACCCAGGCGCCCCAGAGCTATTTGTATCTTAATGCTTACCATCCCCACCCCCAACTTTCTCCCCTCAACTCTGTTGAGGTATATCCCATTACACCTACATTTGACAGTTACCACAGATTTTAGAGAATCTTGTGCTAAGCCTCAGAGGACCCGAGGTGGATTAAATGGAAGGATGAATTAGTGACTGCCAAGTATCGTGCTATTGAAAAAAGACTCCCTTCTACATACCTCTACCTCCACCAACAGAAACAATCCTTTGTCAGACTCAGTAGTGCTGTGTCATCAAGTGTATCTTCATTTTCATTAGAACTGTGGGGAAGGGCAAAGAAATGATTTTGTATTGCTCATAAATGATTATGTATTGCTATCATATCTCGCAGCAGGATTGCTGAACAATATATATTTTTAGTTGAGGATTCTGTTAAGTCTCTGAGAAGCTTAGGTATCAGAGATTACTGTTTGGAAAACAAAAGAAAGTCTTCCATGGGAAGTTAAGTGAAACGGTAGAAGGCCTTTCCTGAGGTATGGAACCCTGCATCATTGCTGATGCAGTTGTCCCTTGTGTTTGCTGATGTTCACACATCGGGACTCTCAGCTGCAGAGCTGTGGACTCACCAAGCAATGTCCCTAAAGTTTGAAGTCATCCATACAATTTTCTGATTTTAGAAATATTTTAGGTTGGCTTTATTCAAATAGCTCAGGATCCAGTGTGAACCACAGATCCACTGGAGCCCCGAGCCTCCATCCAGAGTCCTGAGGGAGCTCTGCAGATGTGTACCTCCCCACATGCGACTGGCCCCCCTCCTCCGCCCCTCCAGGGACAGAGTCTGATTAGAGTACCAGAAATTTACCATGTAGTTTATAATGTACGGTCTTCTTTCCCTAAAATGGTTATTACGAAGTTATCCTTCATTTCTTGTATCTTATTAGGAGTGAAATTGTGGATGTTCGATGGTTAGAATCACATTGGTGCCTGGTTTTCCTGTGAGCCTGAGCATGTCAGATCTTCCGATCTTAAAGTTCGTGGATTGAGGCATGTGTGATCCTCAAGCCAATGTAATTATCTAATACTACCAACCCAGCAAAAAATTAGAGATATGCTCAGAAGTTCTGACACATTATAAGAATAATGTTCTGAATTTCTGACATCTGGTCTTTCAAGTTAAGATATTTAGGTTTGATCTATATTTTTTCATGCATTGGAATTTATTTATGAAGGCAGTTATTTAACAGACATTTATTGAGACCAAAAATACATATATGAAATGAATCAAGACAAATCTGAAACAATAAAGAAACTCTAAATAATAATACCTAACATTTACTGTCCGTTTTTCCTGTGCCAGGAACCGTGATGAGGGCTTTTAAGAAATTATTCATGCAAAAAACCTAGGATCACACAGCTTGTAAGTTTTCGAGCCAGAATATGAGCACAACTGGTTTGAGTATATGGGCTTAACCCTCTGCAATACATCTATCACATTGTACAAAACAGTCTAAATGGGCACCGAGGGGATAGCTGCAGAGTGATTGGAGAAGAGAAGACTTCTTGAAGACATAAATTTGGAGCCAATTTTTGACATATGTTCCTGTGGCTTAATGCCATTGGATATATTAACAACTTGAAGTGCATAGATTTACAGATTTGAAGATCATTTAAAATTTTGGAAGGAGCCAATGGTACATGTGTTAGCTTAAATTTGCAGGCACAAATAATTTATCACCGTTTCCCAGTCCTTCATTTCTCCAGTCCCTCATAACACCACTGCCAGCATTTTCGTGAACTGTTATTTCAGCTCAAATACCTTTCCACCGTCACCGTCCTAAGCTTTGGTCCACAAACTCATACTCATCACTTCTTTTGCTGTTGGTCAACAGAGTGCTTTCATGATCTTAGCCCTTATCATGGTGTCTGGCTTTTCATAGGTTCTTACAGATACTGGTTGAATGAAACTCTTATGAAAGCATATCTCATTTTTGTCTCAAATTCTTTGTTTTCAAAGCTGCATTATTAATTCAACTTTCTCATCACAAACTCACTCTACTCCTCCCCTTGCAAAGAGGAAGGAGACGTAACACTGAGCTCTTAATGAGAATGAGAAGGGCAGGAGGCATTACTGACAACCTTTCCAAGACTTATGCGAAATGCAGTTCTGAGATGGGAGACTCACCCTCATGAGAGATAAAAGTTCATTTCAGACCAAAAGTCTTCCTTATGCTCATTTGTGTTTAAGAGGCGTATGTTAGAAGGTTGTTCTATCAGTGGCTGCCAGATAGAATCTGTTGATGATTTGACTCTGAAACTGTTCAGTAGAGTGCCTTTACAAGTGGTCGGGAATAAGCTAACTGCTTCTTTAGGCTGGACAAACATTTCTTTTTGGACTACACTCATGCCTTTCCCAAAAGGACATTGTCACATAATGTTTGCACAAGTGCTTCCTATTTGTAACTTTGCCAGGACCGTGTCCTGTGTGATTCTGCTCGCATACCCAACACTCCCCGAGTTGCCAATATTCAGACATCATTAATGACCTTACTAATGCCATTTGATAAAACATTTACATCATTGCTTGTCTTATATCTTATTCTTGACACATATTGGAATGTCTGTACTACATTTCCCCACATCCTTCATTTACCACATATTTGTTTGATGGGGTGGTTTTGAGTTGTTAGTGTTCTGGTACTTTTAATTCCTTTTTGGCTAGACCTAAGTGTTTGGTTTGCCAGGTCATGAGCCTTGCACCTTGGCAAGAAAAACACTGCAAAGGCACAATAATGAGGAGGATTGCTTATTAAGAGGTCCCAAGTAGTTCATCTGCCTGCCTCACTGTTACTTTGGGAAGAGTTCCTTTTCTTCTCTGTGCTTCTATAAAACGAAGAGCCAGTTTGACCCCAAAGGGTATCTGCAACTGTTGTCTGGTCTTGTACCATTTCTAAGTAATTACGTTTCCACACTGATTCTCTTCCATGGGTTCTGAGTTGCCTATTCACTGGGATCACTTAGTTTCTTAGTAGAAATAGCTTCTGCCTCAGATCATAGTCACTTCACGGTCCCTTGATACTTCTTTTTAAAATCTGTTTAGATTCCCAAATGGCAAATTTCTCTTGACCTCTGGGCTGTATAGTCCTTAACTTTGAACTTATTGAACCTCCTGTTTTATCTTGGTGTAGTTCATTTATGCCTGGTCTATCTTAGAAATTCTTAGAAATTCCTGTGAGAATATTGGTCTGAGTCTAGTAAATGGGATGTTGTCCTTAGTGCTTCAGTCAGCGGTTAGGCTCTTCTTTTTTTTCTGTTTGCTGTGATCTTTATGAAGTAGTCAGCAAAAACAACATGAATTCACTTTTTTACTGTTGATTGTTTAATAGGCACATGTACACTTTGGACATTTAAGGAGAACTGTACTATACAGCTGTATCCACTACAGTATGCTCTTCTTGGTTTTCTTCCAAACGTCCCCATCCTCCGCTTTATGGCTCCGTCCTAATTACTCTGAAGTGGTGTTTCTCATCCTTGGCTACATATCTGAATCATCTGAGGTGCTCCAAAAAAACGATGTTCCAGTCCCATCCCAGATGTACGGAATCAGACTCTCTGAAGTGTGGGATCTGGGAGTTTTAAAAATTAATTCCTAGCTGTTTCTAAAGTACAGTTGTGATAGAGAACCATAGTTTCAACCAGTGTTTTAGGACAGTTTCCTTGGTGACTCTTACTAGTGAACTTCTTATGGTAAGGAAGCATATTCTGACTTAAAGACCAAGTGAATGAGGAAATGTGTGGCCCCAGTTGCTACTGGCTGTCCTCTCATGACCAGTGTTAGGATGAAGGTGATGCTTTGGACAGTAAAGCAGAGAAAGTGGTCTCTGATGACATCTTCAAGTGATTGAATCAATTAACCCTGAAACTTGCCCTACCTTTGGATTCCCGTTACATGAGAAAATAAACTTCTAAGTCAAAGAAATTGGGATCAGAAAGATTAAATGGTTCATGGAAGAAATGGAAAGCCAAGTTTTACAGTTCAGTTTTCTTCCTGCATACCCTACGAAGTTACTTCTTAAGAAATTGGTGAGTATAAAAAAAAAAAAAAAGAAAGAAATTGGTGAGTATAGAAGAGGTGAGAAAACAGTACCTGCTCCCAAGAAAGTTCCAGTATCTTTTTTTTTTTTTTATAACAAACTCTGGCAGCGTGTTTGAGTTTACAAAGAATTTTGACGTCTGTTATCTCTTTTTATCCTCTCAAGAAACCCTTAGGTAAGGCTACTAGGAATACTTACTTTACAACTGAGGAGATTGAGGCTCAGAGAAGATTTACTATTTGCCCAAGATAATCTAGTTGGCAACTGAGCTAGGAACTGAACCCAGATATTCAGATTCAAAATCCAGTGTCCTTTTTGCTATGCCTCTTGCTGTGAATGCTCTTTGTGTTTTGGAATTCCATGATCTCTTCCCTACCTTGATATAGACACACAAAGATTCAGGAGAAAGTGATGCCATACTATCCCCAGGTGCAATAGTGACTTGGCATACACATGAATTTACTCCACATGGGGAGCTGTGGATTTCTGTTGTTGTATCTAGAATGTGGGTGAAGTTCACAGAAATTGTTGAGTTCAATGGAGGGAAGTGTTATCTTGGGAGATTAGAGCGTAGGGTTTCTGTGAAGGATTTAATCTGGTTGAATGGCTCAAGATTACCCATCAATGGGGATTGCTACTCCTATTTTATTTATTCGTTTTATTGTCTCATCTTGTGCACTTTTGCTCATCCTTCAATGGATAAAATAGCCACATTCTTGATAAACACAGAATATGTGGAAATTTCTGCCATCTGTGTTCTAGAGCCTTCTTTTCTTTCCCCTAGTCCCAGCAAATTCATGGTAAACCAGTTACCTCTGTCTCTAAACTAAGCTGCTTCTGCCGCTAGTTTTTCCTCTAACTTCCCACAGGATAAAAAGAACAGCCTAGCAATCTTCCCTTTGTTTTGGTCATAATTCTGGGAAGATAGTAAACCAATTATATAGTGCAGCTGTACAAACATTCCAACTATAATCTGTGAAGTTCAGATCATGAACACATTTTCATTGTCTTCTCTCCCCATATGGAATCTCATTGTTTCTTTTAATTATATTTTAAAATTTTGTTTATGTAAGCTGGAATGTTCTTTAGCTGAGTAAATTTAAACTACACTTGAAATGTTGAAATGAATTTTTTGAGGGGAAAGCATTTTTTGGGAGAAAACTTATTTAGAATGAATACTAGTATTTGGGAATAGAAACGATTGAATTTTTGAGTCTAGTTTAGACTATGTCAGCATAAGATTCCCCTTTCATGTTTCTCAGCAGTTACTTAGTGGGACCACCTCTTGGGATAGGTGCCTAGCTTAGAAACCCGGGTCACTCTGCTAGAGGTATAATCATTGCATATTTTGAATTGCATTGAATATTTATGAGTACTTACTTACTATAAAGCAGAGCCTATTTCAAGCACTTTATGTGAATTAGGCTATTTAATCTTCAAAATGGCCTGATGATATGGTTATAGTTACTATCCCCATTTTGCAGACAAGGAAACAAAAGTGTAGAGAGGTGAGTGAATTGCTCTTTGTCATCTACCGAGCCAGTGTTTAAACCCAGGCATTTTTAATCAGATCAACACTTTTAGTTACAGTGCTTAAATACCTTCTTTCAAAAGGAAGTAACCTATTTAATTGGTTTTCCTTTAAGTGACCTCTTTCTTTCTGAAACCACTAACTGGTTGACCAGCTAACTAGTCAAGCAGTCTTAAAGTGACAGTGACACAGTTTTCTTTATCTCATTACCAAAAGGCAAACTGGGAGAAATAATTTCCTGGAAGCAATTAGAGAAGGAGAAATAAGTTTTGCAGCTCTATTTTAAACATGTGGACAAAATTACCTGTTAAATTTTATTTCTTTCACTTCTTGATTCTTGAGACGTTTTCACTTTGCCTATAATAAAAAATAGAACCATCTGTTGAACATTCCATATTCCATACTTTTGACTTTACTGTATCCTCCTAGGAAATACTTCATTGAGTCTCAAGGACAAATTCATTCTTTTTTTTTTCCCCTCCAGTTCATACTTGTAATTCTCTAGGAAGTGACAAATTTTCAAATGAATTGCTTCAATTGGTTGCCCATTGTTCACATGCTCTGCTGTGTTAGGAATGTAGCTTTTCTCCTCCTCAGAAGACAAGTGGTGGATTAGTGCTGGCTAATGATGAAAGGAATAAACTTCCTCTAGTTCTTGATGTTTCTTTCTATAAATCTGTCTTTTCCCATAGCATATTTTAGATACTTTAAGGATGGGGTGCAGAAGAAAAATGACTTTTTAAAGCTCATATGTTTAGAAAGCCAGACCTGGAGTCACTATCTCTTAGCCTAGACCACTTTCAGCTAAATTTCACCCTCTCTCTCTTCTTGCTTCCTCTTTAATCTTTGTAGATCCTAGTCAAGCACGCTTCTTAAAGGGCTTGTCATTTATATTTTTGGAAATGTACCAAATACAAGA
Source organism: Potos flavus (assembly GCA_028534135.1). Taxonomy (NCBI): domain Eukaryota; kingdom Metazoa; phylum Chordata; class Mammalia; order Carnivora; family Procyonidae; genus Potos; species Potos flavus. The sequence goes on along the minus strand of CM052897.1, from coordinate 77,569,177 downwards.
CCTGCCATATTCTGAGGACCTGAGGAACTCCTGCTCTGACTTCTGTCCAGTTCTGGTGATCAGGATAACCAGGGATGATAAAGCTTTAAACAGCTGAGTTACACCAGTAATACAGAAGAGAGAAAGCTTAACAAATGGAGATGCTAATTAGCTAATTTGTCCACCTTGACCTTTATTAAGTACTGCTTCCATTGAACTGTTATTCCTACATTTCTTGGAAGATTGCTGCAAGAAGCATCCTTATGAAATTTGATACTACATTTGCATGTTATTAAGGGGGGGTGCTATTAAGGAAGTTGCCTGTAACGTGGCTCAGTGCCCCGTTAGGTAAGTCCCATGTGAGAATTCCCACTTAGTTCTAAGTGCAAAGAAAAGCTCTCCTTTCTCTGACAGACCATTGCATCTTTAGTTCTCCGTTTTTAACAACAAAAATCAATCATAATTTTCTTATCTCTGGCTAACTTAGAAAAACGAATTATATAAACACTTACGATTTCAATACTCTCTTTACTCCCTACACATGTCTTAAAATTTCCCAGGAATGATTTATTATTTTTGATAGTTTACTATTTTATTAGATGTGTTTTGTTGTGTGTTACTTAAAATTCTTTGAAAAATCTAGTTGGTGTATAAAATATCTATCAAAAATTTGTAAATTGTGAGAATAATAACTGGGTGAGGAATGGGTTTTGTCCTTTATCTGGGAGACAAGAGTTTTTCTTATAAAAGAAATTCTTTTTCTTTTTACTAGCAAGGAAAAATATTTCCTCTACACTCTCAGGTTGTTGATTGGAGGCCTGCTAATTAAACTGATGAGAGACAGATTAGCAAGAGAAAAGCCAGATTTTAATTTATGAATGTATACGGGTGTTTACGGAACATGTGACTCAGGAGGCAGTTAGAATTTGGGGCTTATATACCATCTTAAAGGAGAAAGACACTTATGGGAAAAGAAGTGACTTTTAGAAAAGATAAATGGACACATAAAATAGATGGGAGATATGATAGTTTTGTGAGAATGTTTGTTTAGGCAATTCCTTATCCTGGTGCCAATTTCTTTTCTCTGGCGATAGTCATTCTTCCCTGGTTAGGAAAGTCCTGGGCAGGGATGAATTCTTTTAGAAGGCTCTACTTTTAGGCAGGTAAAGGGAGTTCAGAAAACAACAAAAGCAAACAACTCTTCACAGTGGTACATCCCGGATCTATGTAGTTTGAAAGATCACTGCCTTCAGGAGGGGAAGTTAATCTGAGTGGACCATTTGATATTGCAAAGTTTGTGGGTTAGAATGGGCTCCAGGTATGTGTTTCTGGAGGTTTTAGACAAATCTGATGGTTTAACACACCATTTCTTAGCTAGTTATGGTGTTATATCCTCTGATAAAATTTCCAGGGTGCATGTCTTACATTCTGGATTTTCCCAAACTTTGTTTCTCTTCTCCAACTCACCATACAGACCTTCAGGCTTATGGAGTTCCTAACATCTCATTTTCTGATTTTCCAGTTGTAAATATATTCTCCCTTTTTGCTTCAAATGACAAGTTTATGCTCATTTTGTATCGGTTAACACTTCTTTCAAAAACCAGGACTACTTAGCAATTCTCACTTAAGGGCAGAATAACCATTTTATTGAAAGAAGCACATATGGAAAGGCGTCCTTTCTTTCTACACTTTTATTTTGCCCTTTATTAATTTGTTTTTAGTGTAACTAGGCTCACAGGCTCCTAATTACTTTATTCATACTGGAATTAGAGAGTTAAGTACTGAATTAGGCAAAGTTAATTCAAATACATAGAATTTGCTCAACCAGATATACATAATATCTTCTAAAAGTATGTTGTAGTATCAAGTCCAAAAGTACATTCCCAGTCTGTCTACTCCTTTTTGTCTCAACTGTTACCCTATTTGTTTCTTTAGCCAAATCAATTCCCATTTATACTGTAATAATTTCTTAAATTATCCCTTTGCTACTTTTCTTGCATCCCTGCAACCAATCTATTTGTCCTGCAATGTGGATATGTGATCTTTTGAAGGTAAAAGAGATTATTGAAAGTTGGAAACCTTTCATGGTTATCTACTGTCCTTAGAACAAAACCCTAACTTCTCAGCATGGCCCACAAAGCCCAGCATGACTTTGGTCCTGCAACTCATCTTAGGCCTCATTTCGTATCATCTTCCCTTGCTCAGTGCCTTCTGGACACAGTGGCTGCCCTTCTTTTCCTGCAGTTCTTGCCTAGGGCATTTGTGCGAGGTGTTTTCCTTGCCTGGGCTATCTTTGTCTAGATTTTCTCATGATTGGTTCTCATCTTTTGAGTATCACTTTTCCAGGGAAACTCTTTCTGACCCTATAGTCACCTTCTCTTACCCTACCCACTTTCTCTCACATCACCTTGTTTTATTTTCTTCCGATCACCATTGCTATCTGAAATTGTTTACTTGTTTATTGTCCATCTCCTCCACAGAATGTAAACTCAGTAAGACTAAGACACTGTCTACTTTACTCTTTGCTGTAACTTTATTACCTTCCTTCATATGTACTTATGGGTGATTGATTGAATAAATCATGTCAAATTGAAAACCAAAATGATTGTACCACTTTCTGAATAGAGTGATGTTTCCCATTCAGATAGTAAATTAATGGGACAGATGTGGACATTGAATTTTAAATTTATTTTATATAAATATTTTAAAAATAGTTTTACTCAAATGCGTGATGGGAAGACTTTCATATATATAATTCTTAAAATTTTGAAATAAGCATAAACTTTTAAAAAAAAGATGTATTCATTTACTTTAGAGAGGAAGAGAGAGCATGGACAGGAGGGGCAGAGGGAGAGAGATAATCTCAAGTAGACTCTTTGCTGAGCTGAACACAAGGCTTGATCTCACCACCCTAAGATCACAACCTGAGTTGAAACCAGGAGTTGGATGCTAACCTGTACCACCCAGGCACCCCATGAACTAAGATAAACTTCCAGAAAGTTAGAAGTACAATACCAGAACCATTTGGTACAGCGTTACTTATTCCTGAATATTTTTATGTGTATTTCATGCTAAAGGATATGCTCCTGTTTAATCAAATTCAACCACCAAATGAGGAAATGTACATTGATACATTAATCTGGTATTGTTTTCCAAATCCATTCAAGTTTCATCACTTGTTCCAATAACGCCACTTACAGCCCCCCCCAAAAAAATTCCAGTAGAATCACTTGTTGCACTTAGTTGTCATTTCCCTTTAGCTTTTTTCACTTTGGAACAGTTCTTTAGTCTTCTTAACTTTCACAATCTGGACACATTTGAAAATAAAAGGCCAACTATTTTGAAAGTTGTCCCTTAATTTGTGTTGTCTGATCTTTCCTTAAGATTAGACTCAACTGTAAATTTTGGCAGAAACATGCCAGAAATGATGCTAAGTTCCCTTCATTGATTTTTTTTTTTAATTAAGGTAATGTCTGTCACACTTTTACATTATAAAGTGGAAATACTTCCTTTGTAATAAGGAAGTACTTTATGGGGAGGTACTTTATAAAATATCATTATAAAATATCTCTTTTTTCCATCAAACTATCAATTTATTAAATGTATTTGTTTCTCATTTTATTGTGTGTTATATTCCATTGCTATCTTTATTTAAAATGATGATCACATTGCCCCCAATTTAACCAGTAGAAATTTGTTCAAGCTAGTTTCTGTGTCCTTTTGACATGTCTTCTTCATTCTTGTGCACATCTTTGCTCTCTGGCATAACAAGATGTTCCAGGCTCATCTTGTATTTTCCCTGCTTTAATTTTGCCTATAATCAGCCATGTCCCCAAGGAGCTTTAATTTCTTTTAGTGGAGAATGGTAATTAGAAGCCAAGATCTGGACACTAGGTGTATTCCTTGTGACTGAGATGTCATTGCTTCCAGGCCCTTGCAATGGGCAGATCTAAGGAATAAAAATACATATAATATATGTATTATATCTGTATTTATTTCTCCCTATATCAGTATCTGTATGTCAAAACTATAAATTCATACAATTCCTTCAATTTCAGGAAGGTCTTCCTTAATCATATCCTAATCTGTCTCTTTGGGTGAGTTTACATGTGATGGCTTTTCAGCCTAACTGTACCCTAAGTCTGGTCTGATCTTCAATTGAAAAAAAAATAAAAATTCCATGATGAGCATTGTATCTAATGCCTGAGAAAAGCTGTGGGCAGGGCATCTTGGGGCTAGGTATAGGGAAATATGTTAAGAAATGTATACTAAATATTAAATGAATGTATATTAAGTTTTCATAACTATCCTACTCTTTTTGTTGAAATTCATAATAATAATTTATACAATCTGAATTCAGGGAATCACTGTTTATGCTTTTGCTGCTATTTTAAGGCTAAGGATAACTTCTTAATACTCTTGAAGTTTGCTTATTTTTTATATATGTATATATGTTTATATGATATAGGACATAATTGTGTAAAAATATGATCCACTTATGGTCCTGGGAGTAGGTAAAATGAGATGCTTAGCAATTCAATAAAAATTCAATGCCAAATCATCTTACACCTGGTAAATAAATGCCAGGCAGTTGAGAAGGAAGACAGCAAGTATTTGGGCAGTCAGAAAGAAGGTGCCCAGAACAGTGAAAATACCAGCTCTGCCTGGTGACCGTGTAATGATTCCAAGTACAATTAATATTTTCATAAACTTAGGTGAATGAGAATTGGCCATAAAAACATTGAAGTCCACTCTTCTATCAGTGCAAAGGGGAAAGGGATGGTAATTTTGAAGAACCAAAGGCCCAGTGTTGGTAGTAGAAGAGTGAGCCGACGAAGGAGCTGGCCATGCTCCAGCCGCTTTCCCTGAAGGTGGAAGGTCATTCACAGGGAAGGCAAGGTGAACACAAAACCTTGCCAATTCAGTGCCCATTTTGAAGTTCAGCCTGAGTAAGACTCCAAGTTGGTCAAAGAAATGAAGGTCAATATTAATTTAAAATCAAAACATTATACCTGGAGTCCTTACTAACACATTCCTTCTGAGACCCAGATCTCACCCTTTGTGTGTGTGTGTGTGTGTGTTGTTGTTGTTGTTGTTTTTAGTTTTTGGTTTTTTTTTGCTATAAAACTCTCCAGCAGTACCTGAAATGCAGTTACTTTTCCTGTTTAGCAGGAAAAAGCTGATGGGAAAAATAGTATTTGCGTTGAAGTAGTTTCTGCCTAATTTTTAATCTCATTTTAAAAAAAGAAGCAAAAGATGTTTGTAAAAAAGTCACATAAAAAAAAATCTTACGGATACTGAATGGTTTAATTAAGATTTACTGTTATTTTATTTTCATGATTTTAATTGAGATATAGGTCATTAGTTTTCTGTTTTTTTTTATTACAGTCATATTGCTTTATAAAATCTATTAAACTAATGTTCTACAACACAAAGGGGAATTGGTTTATTCTGGCTTTCAGTGTTTCTGGAAAGATTTATTTTGGTGAGACCATTCTTTACTTCTTACTAGTACTATGGCTTGAAAAAAATAGAGAAACCTGGTAGGAACAAATCCATCTTGACTATAAGCTTAGTTTCATTATCATGAAAAAAAGAAGATTCGGTTCAAATTTTTTGCTTTTTCAATTATCTTTGTTGTTGTTAAAATGCTCTTATTAGTGCTGTAAATGGCCATTATCTACAGCTCAGGAATTTATTCCTTTTGATGTATGAAGATAGAGCAAAGGTAAAGTTACAACATTGTCATGGACCCAATCCTGTATTGATTCCTCTTTGCCACTAGATGTCTCTATATAGATGTTTCTTCTACCTGAGAGGCTTTAAAAAGATGCCAACAAAATCAGAGGGATGTTTGCTCCTCCTAAACCCTTCTTACTCTGCTTTAGCACGGGGGTACTGACCAGATGCTTTGACCTTTTTTCCTGGAGGATTAATATCAGAGTACAAGACAGGACTTGACTAAACAAAAAGTGATCAAAGTTAGGCTTGCACATTGGTCTGAACATATACATATTAACCACTCATCCTGGAAAATATGAGAATCCCAACAGATATAATTTGAATTTACAGACAGATTTCAATTAAGCATGCTAAAATGTGAAGGGGCTTAGGTTTAAATTAGATAACCAAAATGGAAGATAATTTAAAATTACAGTTAGTGATAAAATAGGGTTGTATATGTTTTGAATATGAGAGTGGTATCCTGGGAATTTAACAAATTTCCGTAATAGACATACAGAATAATATTAATCCCCAAGGGTACTTGGAGCTTATTTCATAATTCTTTGTTTTTTTCATACTTAACGAAGATAAACCATGCTAGCTGCTAGAACGATGTGACACGATAATTAAACCTGAGCTCATTTCTTTATAAGTTTGTTTAATGTTTGGTTCTCCATTTACCTGTAAAGGGAGGGAGTAACTCAATGTTCTGATTCCAAATGTCTTTGCAGTTTTGGGTATAAAATCATAAAACTGGATCATTAGAATAATAATGAAATTCCTTATTATACTCTCTGTTTTGAAATGATTAGAATCATTCAATAGGTTTTGGTAGTAAAATACAATGTTAATAGTCTTTCTACTTAAAACCTGAATTTGATGAAAAACTTTTGGGGAAATAATTATTTATCGGAACCAATGGATTATTTTGAAAGGGTTAAATTCTGCCTTTAAAATACTATAGATATTCATTTATCATTTGAATATATTTTATTCAGTTCTGTGGTTAAATAATCTTTTATAATGCTGATTTGTATTTCATGACATATTACTGTAATTCAACATGGGAATAATATAGGGAAATAAAAAAAGTAGTACCAAATAACCAAAATAAATTTAACTTTTTTTATTTTTTAAAGAAAGCATCTATATTTTGGGATTGTTTTTATGAAAATTTCTTCTCAGTGTTGAAGAAAAAGACACAAGTGGATACTCAGTCTTCTGTTTCCCTCAATGCAAAGTGATCTTTGAGAAATGGTGATATTTGAGCAAGCTTCAAAGATGGTAATGAGTGCAGGAGATTGACGAAGGCAGTTGTTAATACTATCTCTTAAAAATAGGAAGACAATTTTTACAACCTAAAACCTCGGCAAAATTCTTGAAAATACCACTAAATGACATTTGCAAGGCCTTTAGAGAAGGAAAAGGTGATTTTTTTTTATTTTAAATTTTTTTAAAGATTTTATTTATTTGAGGGACACCGTGAGACAGAGAATGACCAGGGAGGGCAGCAGAGGGAGAGGGAAAAGCAGACGCTCTGCTGAGCAGGGAGCCCAATGCATGGTTCTTTCCCAGGACTTTGAGATCATGACCTGAGCCGAAGGGAGCCACTTAACAGACTGAGCCACCCAGGTGCTCCGGAAAAGGTGATTATTAAAAATAAGCATATAGAATCAAAAAGCCAGATAAGGGGAGAATGTGGAGAATAACCCTGATTCACTGTTAGTAAAAATATAAAGTGGTGCCACCAATTTGGAAGTCTGGCAATTCCTCAAATGATTAAACACAGAGTTACCATATGACTCAGCAAATGGTTGGTAATATGTCCAAGAGAAATGAAAACATATGTTTTCCAACAAAACAGGCACCCAAATGTTCCAGCAGCATCATTCATAATAGCCAAAAGATGGAAACAACCCAAATGGCCATCAGTGGACAAATGGATAAACCAAATGTGGTATGTGCATTCAATGAAATATTGTTCAACTCTAAAAAGGAATGAAGTTCTGACACATGATGCAACGTGGAATAAACTTGAAAACATTATATTAACTGAAAGAAGCCAGTTACCGAAGACCACATAATAGTATGATTGCATTCACAAGGAAGTCCAGAATAGGTAAATTCATGTAGACAAAATAGATTGGTGGTTGCCTAGGGCTGGAGGAGATAGATCAGAGGATGATAGTTAAAGGGTACAGGATTTCTTTTGGGGTGATTATGTTTGGGCAACACTAAAAATCAATGAATTGTACACTTTATTTTAATTTTTAAAATTTGAGTATAGTTGGTATAATGTTACATTAGTTTCAGGTGAGCAACAGAGTGATTCACTATCTCTGTAAGTGATGCTCTGCTCACCACAAGCGTAGCTACCGTCTGTCGCCATACAATGCTATTAGAATATCATTGACTCTCTTCCCTATGCTGTGCCTTTTATTCCCTGAATTGCACGCTCCAAGTGAGTTAATTGCACATTATGTGCATTGTATCTCAATAAAGCTGTTAAGAAGTGAAATGCTGATACATGGATGAACCCTTAAAAATATTAGGCTGAACGAAAGAAGTTAGGCCCTACAGATGGGATCCCAATCAGGTATTTATTGTTCTTCCAGCCAGATGCAGGCTTCCAGTCAGAGATCTTTTCTTTTTATTAACATATAATGTTTTATTTGCCCCCAGGGTACAGGTCTGTGAACCATCAGGCTTACACATTTCACAGCACTCACCATAGCACATACCCTCCCCAATGTCCATCACCCAGCCACCCCATTCCTTCCACCCACCTCCCAGCAACCCTCAGTTTGTTTCTGGAGATTATGAGTCTCTTAGGGTTTGTCTGCCTCCTGATCCGATCTTGTTTCATTTTTTCCCCTCCCTGCCCCCCAAAACCCCCCACCCTTCCTCTCAAATTCCTCATATCAGAGAGATCATATGATAATTGTCTTTCTCTGACTTATTTTGCTTAGCATAATACCCTCTAGTTCCATCCACGTAGTTGCAAATGGCAGGATTTCATCTTTTTGATGGCTGCATAGTATTCCATTGTATATATGTACCACATCTTCTTTATCCATTCATCTGTTGATGGACGTCTAGGTAGCCAGAGCTCATTTTTACTCTAAGCAAAGTTATCTTATAAAATATGACACATGCTAACTTTCCTTGGGCTCCCAAGGGAACGGAGCTAGAAAGTTAACTTAAGTTCAGGTTATCATGTAGAAGGTGAAAAGGGTAGCTCTTGGCCCTGAGACATCTGCCGAACTCCTTACACTAATTTATTACCCATTCATCTTGGCTTATGTAATTTCCATCTTATTCTTGGAAAAATCAATACAATTAATTTTTTTTTACATACAACATTTAAAATGTTACTGTATTCACTTATCTAGAATAAGTAAAATCCCTTAATGTAGCCATTTTTACATGAGGTAATTTCTTCATATTTTTAATATAAATGCTTTTTTCTTTAGCAACCTGTGCTACCACATTATTCTGTAGAAATTCAGCATAACAGACTATAACTTGGACCAAAGCTAAGCATAGAAAATTGATTTACTGTATTAAATACCAGAAACCCAAGAATCAGTGCAATTTATAACAAAAAATTGCATTTTCGTTGTTGTTTTTCCTATTCATTAACTCTACCTATCAACTTTTTTCAGTTAACTAGAAAACCAATTGTGAGGGTACATAATGGTCAATGATAAGGAACGAACATGGCAGGAAACTTTAGGCATCGCCAGAGCATAGATTTTTCTGTCGGTATTAGAGCTCCTTCCGTGCAACTAGAAGGATTGAGGGTAGATATATCTGAGTAAAGGTATGCTGGGACACGCAGTTTCTAAAAAATGACAGGATTTTGAAATGGTAACTACAGCTGACATCCCCGATATAACTTGCCTACTTTTTGTGGAAATGCCTGATGTACACATATTGGTCTTTTTACCATCTCACTTGGAATCCTGTTCTAAAGGTATTTTCCATGAGTGGATTACTTCTGTGAAATGAAACGAGACAATATATGAAGTAGCTAAAACCAGGTATTAGTTAAGGTCCAACTAATGGCCAATTAGTGATGTATTTGCAAGTTAGCACATTTTGGGGAGGGGAGTGTCAATCTAAAGACTCTTTAATTGATATTTGTTGTTTTTTAAGGGCCAGTAGCAATTCAAGTTTACCTTGTAGAGCATAGCAAAATGACAAATTATGCTTATTATGGTTATTCTTTTGATTCACTTTTTTTTTTTTGAAAATAAGTTCACTGATATTCATAGAGAGCAATGATTTAAAATTATTTTAGCCAAATGTGTTCCTTTGGCTCAGTTGATGGAGCATGTGACTCTAGATCTCAGGGTTGTGAGTTAGAGCCTCGCATTGGGTGTAGAGATTACTTAAAAATAAAATCTTTAATAAAAAAGTAAACTTCAAAAAAAAAATCTAACATGGAAGCTAATATGTGAAACGAATTACAGTGGAGTTGCTTAGTTTGAAATCAGGAAAGGACAGTGGTATGGATAATGGAAAGGAAAAAGGATAAAGGAGTCTGGTATCTGCAGCAAATTGCTAACAATCTTCTGGAAATCCCAAAGGTGGTGGAAAACAGATTTGGAAAATCTGCATAATGTAAAGGATATTAGTTGGAGTTCTAGACTGATCTTCGTAAATAATTACTTAGGCAATTCCAGACAAGTCACTTTATCCCTCTGGGTTATTGTTTTCCCTGTGTGGAAAATGGGGTATGGAGTAAAATGATTTTTAAGGTTTTTTACAATTCCGATATGTTTGGGTTGTGGCCTAAGGTCCCTTAGTAAAGACAGGTACACAAAATATTAGGTTGAAACTAGAATTTGGCTAAAGGCTCATAGCTATGGCGAAATTAAATTTTAATTCATCAGTCAATATACAAAGATCTAGGTAATGATGTTTTAAATTCAGTTTTTAAGAGTAACAGAGTAAAACTCTGTTAAATATAAACCAGGTTACCAGCTTTGATATTTAAGAACTCAATTTTAATCTGCTTCTGCTTGTGGGAGTTAATTGACAGCATATTTCTGGGGTTTGATATTTTAACCTTTTATAATCATTGAGTTTTAAATTTTATGTCACAGGCTATAAACAGAGAAGGAAAGTTACATGTTTGATTATTTTTGGATGACTTTTCATTTAGGCTGACAACCCTGCTTTTTTGATGAGATGCAGTACCTAAGAGTCACTATGACAAGTGCCAGCAATATCAGAGCGCAGGAGAGACACTTTCTTGGACGTACCTTTCCATTGTGTGCTTTATTGAGGTTGTACAGGGAAATAGTCTGGCAGCACCCCAAAGCAAGGAGCAGATGCATGTGCTGTGGGTCTGAGCAGTCGCCTAGAGACCTGGTCCACACGTGTTCTCCCACATTGTTGCTATTCACATGCTGTACAGTTAGGTAAAGGACTGGAGGGATGAGGGTGTTTTCTCTACTTCCTACATCAAAATAGACAACGTTTCTAAAAATACTTAAAAAAAAACAAAACAAAACTATCTTCAGGGGCAGCTACTTCACCAGGGCAGATGATCTTTTGTGATTATATATCCTGCTCATGGGCCTGGAGGTCTAACTTAAACCAATATTGGCTAAGATGTGCTGTTTCCTACGTCTGTCTTAAAGCCTGCCATGACAAGAAGAATGATAAAGTCCAGTGTATTAGACACACATGACTTGAATAGTGGAAAGGAATTTCTTTTTTTTAATTTCATTGTTCTTTTATGGCTCTTTTCTTGACGCTGAAAATAGATGCAATTCAGTGAATTTTCTGGACAATCTTAAGTAATACAAAGAGTCTAAATCCAAAAAGCAAAATGTCCAGTCCCATGTAAGAGCCATCAGTTTTTATTAAAAGCCATAACTCGATTTAAAGTTGAAGCTTCTTCTTGTCTTGAAAATTTGTGTCCCCAGATTGGTGGTGTATCAGTAGCTATGTGATGGGCTCTTGCTCTCATGCCTGCCTAGGTTTTAATTCCTCCTCTCCTTGCTAACTTGTTTCTGATCTTTCTCATGTTGGTGGGTGGGGAGTTAGGAAAGGACAGGGGGCGTTTTGCTTGACTGGTACTGTGGAGGTAGTGGTGATATGCTTTAGAGATGGCAGATATTAAAGCTGATTCTTGCTTGCATGGGCACACATGGGTTTTGCAGAGATGATCCCCTGTTGTAATTCCTGCAATTTCTCTGACATGGGCAAATGCATTTTTATTTAGTCTAGTTGCTCATTTCCTCCATTGCCTCTAGGAATGAAAGCCCTTGTTTATTTCTGTCGATGCTTGTTCATTGTCCTGCAGGCACTCTTAGTATCTAAAATTCCCCGTACGATTCTTTCTCCTATATGAGACCCACATTTGGTCCAAGAGAAAGAGTCTTTGTACTGATAAATTCTCAGAAAACGGTTACTCTCCTGCATAGGCTACTTCAGTCAGCTTCTTGCCCCTAAGTTCCTAACAGTTGAGGACATTGCCTCCTTTAAAGCTGCTGTCTGTTGGCTTGAGGTGAAGGGTTGACAGTTCTCTGAAAATCTTTCTTTAAAAATCTGTCTCTGGGTTACTGTGGTGCTGGCAGTGATCTATCTCTTGACCTGCGGTGTTGGGTGTTACATGGATGCTTAATGAAAATTCATTTTGCATTTCATTTATATTTTGTAACTTTTCTGTGTGTTAGACTCCAGGAATAGTAATTAAGAAAAAAATAGTCCAAATAATATCATCCAGGTGCTGAAAATCTACAATAAACCTCCTCCTTCCTAATCTCCAACTCCCAGTCTTCGTGTCCTATCAATGCAGGGTCTTCTTTCTGGTTCTTAGATTCTTTGAGCAGTTTTGGACCTGCTCTAGTTCCTCATTTTACGAAGTGTTCCAATTGAAATTTTTATTTTAGCACCTGTACGTTTATTTTAACTACAACCTCGTGAATATTGATATCATATACTGTGTTAAGCCTTCTACCTATATCAAGAAATCTTCCTACAAATTCAAAAAGGTTAAGAATTGTTACCATTATTTTACACATGAAGACATTAGGGCTCTAGGGGTCAAGTAACTTGCCCAAAGTTGCAGGACAAGTAAATGACTGCGCCAAGATTTGGACCAAATGTTTTCTGCTTTCAACCGCCATCTTTTTCCTCAGAGACTATTTTCAGTCTCAGAATAAGGATGGTCAGATGTGTGACTTGAGGATGACCACAGAACACACAGTGAAGGTGGCATTGCTCTCATGTCAGGTTTCCCTGTGTCTCCCATTTGCTGAGGTCAGAGTGCAAGCGGTTATTCACTTCAGGTCTGATGAACAAAGCCTGCTTGAAACCAGAGGAAATTTTCCGGGAGGTTTATGGCTCATGTGGTGGACACAACTGTGCCTGTCCCAAACTAAACAAAACAAAAGAATGAAAAAGGAGAACAGGTCGGCCTCCGAGGGTTAACTCAGCCACTGTGGTTTGTTGTCACAGTTTTATCCTCAGAATAAATTATCAGTGGTCTCAGGACGAAGATAATCTGCATGTATACTTGAGCGGGGTAAATAATTTAGCTCTCTGTCATGGAGGTGGGCCCATTAGGCCAGTTTTGGTAAACTGGGCTTGTGCTTCAGATGAACCAGACTTCTGGTCCAGTGACAGCAGTGAAGCCAACAGTGGAGCTGGATGGACTAATAGACTAAGGGCTGTTTTGCAGTTTTGTTGTGGTACTAGAGCGTGGGACCTCCCAGGGCCGAGGCCCACTAGTCGGTTCATTTTACTCATTGACTAAAATGTGTAAGGTGCTGATGAGTCCGCTAGTGGTGGCCGTCTATTGGAACCAGAGTTTTATGCATTGCTTGGCTTCCCTTTCTTGGTAAACTCAATCCTGCTATAACGTATCCTGAAAGCATTTTGTCTAAAATATGATTTCTAGTTTTCTCATTGTAAACATGATAAAAATTCGCAATAGATAATTAAAAAAATTAAAAGGATAGTGTAATTATAACTCAACCATTCTAAGATATGCATTGTTAACCTTTTTTTCATTTTAATCCTTTTCTGGTATAGCTGAGCTCTATACCAAAGTATATAGTGAAGGAGTGTATAAACAATTCTGTTGTCTTTTTTTCCCCCCCTTAACTTCATTTTTATTTATTTATTTTTATTGGGTTTTGAAATTACAGTATAGTTAACATATATTCATTTATAACATAAGCCCTTTTCCTTCTTGTTATAAAATTCTTGTTAAAACATACATATTTCAGGTGCCTGGGTGGCTCTATTGGTTAAGCATCTGCCTTCAGCTCAGGTTGTGATCCCAGGTTCCTGAGATCAAGTCCTACATTGGGCTCCTTGCTCAGCAGGAAGCCTGCTTCTCTCCCTCTCTCTACTGCTGCCCTGCTTGTGCTCTCTCTTTCTGTCCAATAAATAAATAAAAAAATCTAAAAAAACCCCACATATATATTTCATTGTTTATATGATGTTTTATCATGTGATTAAATCACAGTTTATTTAAACATTCCCCCATTGTTGGATCATTGTTTTTTTTCCCCCCTGTGTTAGGCTGTAATAAATGTACTTTTGTTTAATTTTTTTTTAAATTTTGGCATGTTTCTTAGGCAAAATTCACAGTGGTAGAATTTCTGGGCCAAAGTACAAATACATTTCTTAAAATCTTATTTAAAATCAATTAATTAACATAGAATGTGTTATTTCAGACGTAGAGTTTAGTGATTCATCACTTGCATATAACACCCAGTGCTCATTACAAGTGCCCTCCTTAATGCCCATCACCCAATTACCCCATCCTCCTACCCACCTCCTCTCCAGTAACCCTCAGTTTGTTTCCTATAGTTAAGAGTCTCTCAGGTTTGTCTCCGTCTGATTTCGTCTTAGGGCAAATACACTTTTATTTATTTATTATTATTTTTAAAGATTTTATTTATTTATTCATGAGAGACAGACAGAGAGGCAGAGGCAGAGGGCAAAGCAGGCTCCCTGCTAGGCAGGGAGCCTGATACAGGACTCGATCCCAGGACCCTGGTATCATGACCTGAGCTGAAGACAGACGCTTAACCCACTGAGCCACCCAGGCGCCCAGGGCAAATACATTTTTAAAGTTTAAATGCTGTTTCTAAAGAAATGGAAAAAATAGATTGTAATATACAGAGATACATCCAAAATAATCATTTTCTGAAGAGCAAGTAGTTAAAATATTAACTATACTTGTCTATATTACTATAGAACTATACTATTTCTATACTTGTCTATTTTACTGTAGAACTATATTTATTCCCTTCTTATATTTTCTTTTTAAAATAAGGAGATTCAAAGTTAATGGAACAGTGTGAAACAACATTACTTATTTTTAGAGTGACTATTTTGAAGGAACTCAAATTTTTTATCGTGTTAATTCACACAATTCTTCGAGGCAAGTGGCAAGGTTATTATATCATAATTGAAAAATAGAGCTGATGGTTTTTTTTTAAATTCACTCAGGGTTTGGCAAAGCCCCAGATAATCTTTGTTTAATTTTAATTTTATTTTTAAAATTCTCACCTGCTGTGTATATATGACCTTTGTATAACTTCCACCAGAAAACTATTTATATAGCAAAGAGAAAAATTATGAATGCCACAAATACTTACCCTCTTTAATAGAATTTCAGCAAAGAAGAGAAGGACTGAAAGAGCAGGGTATAAAGATGAAATTCTCTCATTCTAAAGTGTCCTAAAGAGTTTATGTAAAGAACAGATTCAGGATGCTGATTTTCCTCCTTGGGTATATGTAAGCATATTTAAAATGGACTTTACTCATCAGTGACACAAAACTTTCTACTTGTCTTTCTCCTTCCATATTTTTTCCATGAACCATAAATGGATAAGCATATATAGATCTTCCTTGATTTACAATGGGGTTACATCCTGATAAGCGCATTGTAGGTTGAAATAGTAGAAGTCAAAAGTGCGTTTAATATACCTAACCCACCAAGCACCATAGCTTAGCCTGGCCTACCTTAAATGTGCTCACAACATTTATATTATCCTAGAATTGGGCAAAATCACCTATTTATAAAGCCTATTTATAAATTTATAAAGCCTATTTATAATAAAGTGTTGAATATCTTATTAATTTATTGAATGTTGCATTAACAGTGAAAACTAGAATGGTGGTATGGGCCCAGAATGGTTCTTCATTGTATTGGTTTTTTTACCCTTGTGATTGTGTGGTTGACTGGGAGCTGTGGAAGAGCGGGAGGGAGAATATCATGCCATATATTGCTAGCTTGGGGAGAAAGAAATAAAAATCTGAAGTACTATTTCCACTGAATGCATATTGCTTTTGCACTATTGTGAAGTCAAAAAATTGTAAGTCAAACTGTCGTTAAGTTGAGGACCATCTATAGGTGTACATACATTTACAAGTATGTATAGATTTTTCCAATGAAGTCTTCATTCAACAAACATTTATTTTAAAAAAGCTTTCCTTTCCTTTTCTTATTGTAGAAGAAAACACACAAGAGTGTGTTATAAAAAGACCACAGAGATATCAAAACTAATAGTATCACTGTCATTGGTTTGTTATGAGGATTAAATGTGTGGTACTGAGCACAATACTGTGTATCTCACAGGTGAGTAATAAGCCTTAGCTTTGGGAATATTAGTTTTGCATATTGATGTAGGAGAGAGTCAAAGAGGTAGGAAGTCTAGATAGCAGGAAAGAAAGTATGTGGCCATGTGGTCCAGATTAGGTACCTAGAGGAATGGTTGAAAAATTAGCAGGGAAGTATGGTTGGGTATTTTTAATTATGAGTGGAGAAAAGATGGGTGAGAGTGGTCTTTCAAAGAATTCAAAGTCTATTCACAGAACTTTGTAACAGAAAACTAACTTTTTCCATATTTCCTTTTTTGATTTTTCCGTATTCCTTCTAGAAATGGAAAACAGTTAACAACAAATAAGGCAAGAGAAAGAAATAAAAGGCATAAAGAATAGAAAGGAAGAAAGGCACTGTCCTTTTCACAGATGACAACTGTATACACAGAAAATTCAAAACAATCTGCAGATAATTATTAGAATTAATTGCTGAAATTAAAAAAGCCATTTAAACAGGGTTATCATGTTTCTAAATACCAACAACAATTCGAACATGAAATTTAAAAACAGTGCCATTTGTGAAAACAAACAAACAAAAATACCTAGGAATAAATTTAATGGAAGGGATATAGATCCTTCCATAGAAGACTATAAAACATTTCTAGAGAAAAATTTAAAAATATCACACATTCACAGTTTGGAAGACTATTGTCATCATGTTACTTCCAGCCCAGTGAATCCTTAGATTTAGTGCAATCTTTCTTTTTTTTTTTTTTTTAAAGATTTTATTTATTTGAAAGAGAGAAAGAGCATGAGTGTGGGGAGGAACAGAGGGAGAGGGACAAGCAGATTCTGCATTGAGCGCAGAACCTGATGGGGGCTTCAGTCCCACAACCCTGAGATCATGACCTAGTCGAAATCAAGAGTCCACCACTTGACTAAGTGAAGCACTCAGGCGTCCCAGATCAGTGTAACCTTAATCAGAATTCCCACAAAGTTGAATGTATATTTGTGTGTGTAAATTGACAAGTTGATTTTTAAAGTTTATACAGAAAAATAAGACAATCTTAAAGGACCACAATGGAGACACTACTAGATATAAATACTGATTTTAATCCCAAATTAATTAATATAGTGCATTACTTATGCAAGACTGGGCAAATAGACCAATGGAACAGAACACTAATTCTACCAGCGAATCCTCCTGTAACTTATGGCAAATGTGACACTGTAGAGCAGTGGGACTATGACAATCTTTTAAATAAATGGTTCTGAATTAGAGAATCATATGGGAAAAATAAAACTTAAACCCTATTTCATGTGCTATGCAAAAGTCAATTCTAGGTAAAATCTATTTCTAAGTGTAAATGGTAAAACACTAAATCTTCTAGAAGATAACATTGGAGATTATCTTCATGACCTTGAGGTAGGTAGTGATTTCTGGAAAAGGGACACCAAAAAATGCTTATTACAAAGGAAAGTATTATTAATACGTTGTTTAACATTACTTTAGTTCATCTTAAGATATAACTTAAGTGGGAAACGGTAACAGCAATGCATGGAATTGATAGAGGGCAAGTAGCCAGAGCATTAAGAATTACTACAAATTAGTACAGTAAAGACAGATAATTGAATATTAAAAAAGGGGCAATTGGCTTGAACAAGCACTTTAAAAAATAGGATATCCAACCAGTTGGTAAATACAAAAAGGTATATGTTTATGTACGTATATTTTACCAAAACACATATACAAGAACGTTCATAGCAGTTTTATTTGTAATAACCAACAACTGAATATTATTTAAATATCCATTATCATGAGAAAGGATAAACTGTGTTATAGTCACACATTCACACAGTGTAATACTCTAAAGAAATGAAAAAGAATGAACTACAGTTATATGCAGTAACATAGATGAATCTTACAAACCTGATATTAGAGAAAGCAGAGAATAATAGTCTGTAAGACTTCATTTTATGTAACATGAGGACCAGGCAAGGGTAGTGGCGATAGAAATTGATGATAAAAGTGTTTATCCTGGGGAAGGAAGTTGATAGAGGTTTTGGTACTGGTGGTTTCTTGGGTGCTGGTATTACTTTATTTTTATGTGGGTGGTAGTCACACGGGCAGGGTCACTTTGTGATAATTCACTGGGTTGTAAGTTATGATTTGTGTATTTTTCTGTATGTATGTTCTGCTTCAGTAAAAAGTTTTTTAAAAAGCCAACTGCATTCCTAAATAACACCGGTTGTGTAATCTAGAAATAAATCTAACAAAAATGTGCAAGTTCTGCAGGAAAAAATATTAACTTTATTGGAAGATATTAAAATTATTCGAATGTACAGACTTACCATGTTTAGAGGTAGCAAGTTCAATATTGTAAAGATGCCAAGTTCACATTTGTAGTTATCTATAAATATAATGCAAGTTATCTATAAATATAATGCAAGTTAAATAAAAGTTCCAAAGGGTTTTGAAAATGATTCTAAAGCTTATGTGTAAGAGCAATGGGCTGATAATAGAACACTAATGAAGAAAAAAAAGGCAAGGTGTGGATTTAGTCTACGAGATTTCAAGAGATTATGAGTGGGGAGAAACTGAAATTCTCAGAAGCTATAGGGATTATGACTGTGTGGTATTGGTACAGGAACAGAATAGAGAACTCAGACATTGAAAGACACTGATACTTCTGTGTATCCTTGGTATATGATGTAGTGGTATTGCAGATCAGTGGGGAAAGTTTGGACCCTTCTGTAAACTGGGGGACACTAAATGTTTAATGATGGAAAAAAACAATATTGGATCCCTACATCATCTCATACACAAACAATACCTAGAGGACTGAAGAATTAAACACGAAAAGCCAAGTTCCTACATTTAACACAATCTTTTACATATGTGATGTATGTGAAAGAGAAAAAAGTCTTTACTATTATTAAATTATCATAGTGTTATGAATTATTAAAGGAAGGAAAGTATAATAACCATAATGTTATTTCACTTCACTGATAAAGAGAAGAAATTTGAACTTGGGAGATTGGTATCTTGACAAATCTTCGAAATTTCCAGAGGGAAAGTTTCATTTTCATAAAAAGATTTTCCAGTAGCTCGTAGAGACCAAAGATGCCATTGCACAGTGAAAAAAGAATGCCCAAAGAAGAAAATTCACAAGAAAGGAGACTACTGGTTGATCATGCCTTACCAAAATACATCAAGAAAACTTTTAGAGCCAGTGGTCAAAGGTTACACAAAAGGGCAGTGCATTTTTGTATCTTGAGTTCCTATAAAAATATGCTTCACAGATCATTAGTCCATCCATGCAAGCAAAGTAGTGTTGACATTTTATTTATTTATTTTTTAAAGATTTTATTTATTTGAGAGAGAGAGAGAATGAGAGAGAGCTAGCACAAGGAAGGTCAGGGAGAAGCAGACCCCTGCTGACCAGGGAGCCCGATGTGGGACTCGATCCTGGGACTCCAGTATCATGACCTGAGCTGAAGGCAGTCACTCAACCAACTGAGCCACCCAGGTGCCCAGTGTTGCTATTTTAAACAGAGGCAGTAAATCTCATTTGGTGAAAAATCCTGAGTTATTATCATAGAGAATTGTTTATGGAAGGAAGTTCAGGAGAAAGGACATGATCATTTCAGGAGAGAAAAGCTTTGTCTGCAGAGGGTGCTGCAGTGATGGTATTCTCCCATTTTTGATGAGAGAAATTTGAAAGAAGACACCATTACGTAAAGGGAAACAAAGGTGATGTTAGAGAAAATGAGCATTATGGGATAGAAATGTTGATTTCCGTATGTACATACCAGCCCATTTGCAGTGATTCTAGACTTGAAAGCCCAACCTGATTAAATACTTTGTTTTTGCAAAGTTAAAATTTTTTTAATTTTTAAAATTAAAATAGTGATGATCCTAATCAGTGGGGAAGGCTTATTATAATTTATTTTTCTAGAGCTTTCTCTGAAAACTTTAACCTGACAGATTTATTCTTAATACTAATTTTTTTTGTTTCTAATGGTAAGTTTTCTTATTCTTTGCCTTAGGACATTTAATTTTTTTTTTTTTTTAACCAGTGTGCACGTGAGCTGCATTTGGAATACTAGTAGTTGACAGTGGGCGGAAAATAATGCCGGACAGGTATAGCTGCTTGTTGAGAATGAATTTGGAAAATATCCTGAAAATGTGAGAGAAGCTAGTGCCGTTGAAAGAGAATATGACTCTGGGAATGAGCAGAAATGGCTTGATGCAAGGGTGATGGCAGGAGGTTCTCTGTTTTGGTTGCGATCGTTTGGAGAGTTTGGCTTTAATCATTTTATATGTAGAAAAGCCACAGGAAACCTTCTGATAAGGCAAAAAATGCACAAGAAGGTTATTTTTGAAATACTGAAGGCAGGTGTTTTTTTTATTTTTAGTTTTATTTGTTTATACATAAAATTTGCTTAGTGTTGGTTTCACTCTAGGAAACGTGCTCTACCATTGACCGTGTGGCTGGCCGGCCGCTAAATCCTTTAGCTCATTCATTCATGGAGCAGACATTCAGTAAGGGGTGTGTGTGTGTGTGTGTGTGTGTGTGTGTGTGTGTGTGAGAGAGAGAGAGAGAGAGAGAGAGAGAGAGAGAAAATGAGAATCCGTGTCCCCGGGAAAGAGCCTGGGAAATAGAGCAGGCAACAAGACAAATACGTAGTCCCTACCCTTATGACTTAGTTTATGACCTCGTGCAGCAGAAAGATATTAAACAGCTACACAGGAAACATAAAGGGTATGCTAAGATGATAAAAGAGGGCATCTAGTTGACTCTGGGGATGACATTTTGCTGAGGCTGAGAACACAGTAGTTGCCCAAGAAATAACTTCTTGATTGAATTAATGCAAATAGCATTATTGCAGGCCTAAGGCTTTTGAAAATTCTTTAATTTGTAAAGTTTTACTTGTCAAATTTAACCATTTCCTGGCTCTCCAAAAAACCAGCCTAAGACAGAATAGGCATCTGCCTCTAACAAAAACTCAAGAAAGGGTTCACAAGCCCAAATCCAAGGAAAATATAACTAAAGGAAATAAAAAAGGGGGGGTCAAATGTGATAATTTGCTTTTCAACTGCAGCTATATTTTTATTTTACTACCAGTGTTTTGGTCTCGAGATGCATATTGATGTGGTTCTATAGATAATTAGATATTTTAGGAATAATTTTGTGAACCTTGTTTCTGCTATACAAATCAACTGGTTAGTATTTAAACATATTTGAAATGAGAAAGCTGACCTGGAATCCTGGATTTGCAGCCTGGTGTGTGAATTCGGGTCAGTCTCATCTCACCAAGGCTTACCTTTCTCATCTGAAAAATAGGCGTTTTAAAAATTATTGCTGTCAGAATTAAATGACACATGGGAATTGCTTGTTACAGTGCCTGGGAGGGTGATAGTTTCTCAGCAAGCGTGAGGCTTCCCACTTGTTTCAGTAGCAATACATATAAAGTGTTTAGCCTGTAATATGTATACAATAAATGTCATTTTTTTCCTGAATTTTATTAGTAAAGAATAGTTATAAGTTGAGACATTCTTTTGGTAATTTCAGAGAAGGAGGTAATTACAGAATGGGACAGGAAAGAGAAAGAATCAAGACTGCCATCCCAAGGGAAAATATTTTAGGCAGCAGTAAGACTTGCTTAAAGTGTTTGGCATGATCACTAGGTACCCAGTTTTACTATTATTATTATTATTATGTTTAGTTAGCCTCTGTAGGTACCCTGTTTTTATAAAAATAGTTCACCATTTCATAGAAGTTGTTGGACAATTTACAGACTAAGTATGTAACATATGTATATGTAACAAATGGTATATGATATGCTGGGTCTGGTACGTGACACATATTGTATGTGTGTGGTTTATGGATTGTAGCTGTTAAGTATCATATCTTCATCCTGCATTAGAAAGTGTAACTTCTGGGAAAATATATATATATGGATTTTGGAACAGATGGGGTGGTACTTAAGAGACCATCAAATTGATAATTACTCAAGTAATGATAGTCTAAACGTGGTAATTCCTTGTATTCTATAATTTTTATACTTTGCAAAAAACTGTCATATAATTAACTTTTTGACCCTCATAGCAATCCATTAAGGTGTCATACAGATTTCTTCTCTTCCCTTTCTCCCCTCCCCACCTCTTTCTTTTCTTTCTCTTTTTTGTTTTTTTCTTTTTATAAGAAAACAGAGCCTTAGGGAAAAATAAAGGACTTGCTCAAGGGCACATGGACAAGAAAGAAAAGAACTGGGGAATTGAACACAAGGTTGTATGGCCAAGGTCAGTTTGTCCCCTGCTTGCCATGTCTAAGGGAAGTCATTCATGTGCACCCATTCCCCGTATACCGTCTTCATGAAAGAAGGCTGTGTCTAAAACTAGTCTCCTTCCACCCTCAAAACAACTTTACTGTTGCCTTTGGAACAGTCTTTGGATGGAAAGCACTGAGGATGAAGGCACTTTGGCCATAATGCCTTATAGTTTAATCAGTAGCCTGTAGACCCCACAGCAGCAGCTTAGAAAGTCCCACTCACAAGAGCTTTGTTCCTTTCAGTTCCTGTAATCTTGGGCCAGACTTGCGAGAGGTGCAGTGAGGGCAGTCCTCTGTTTCTGGAAGAGGAACTGTGACATAAATACTTCACTTACCAGGCATTTAATGAATCCTAAAATTGGTCTCATTTGTAGTGGTCATCAACAAACAATGTTTTAGTCCAGCCATTTAATAATTTGCTCCATTACTTGTTGCTGATTATGATCTTGTTGGGGGCATGGGGAATTTAAAGTGACCTTGTCTTCCTACAGCTTTTAAGAGAGAGTTCCGTATCGGAGTCATCTTAAAGAAAACAAAAGAAAAAAGTATGGAGCACAGCCCATCACTGTCCTATAAATAGCTCTGCACTTGATAGCTCTGGTTTTCAAGGTTTCATTTAGAGTAAGTCAGTTTGCCCTTACTGTTTTATACCTGCTCTTTTGCTGTTAATTTAGAATGTTGGAGTGGTGATTTGGGTGTGGATTAACCCATGTTTAATTGCAGTTTTGTTTTAGTTATGATTTAGAATTCAGCCATTGCCTTTCTCCACCTCCTTAACCCATTAATCAAGAGTTGACTGCATAGATTTGTTGGTCGGAAAAGTTAACTGCTTCCAAACCATAGAGATGACTTCTCTCTATGACTTCAAATACTAGTTTCAAGTATCAAAAAGTGTCCAGGCAAGCCAAGATGTCCTTGAACAATAGAGGTCAGTCCGCTGTGGTAGCTCGGTCTTGCGGTTCTCCTGCCTTGACTGGAAGTCATAAAGCTGGAGCCAGAACCAAGACATGCCTCCTTCAGAGAAATCCTAAGTATAAATTAGTCAGAAATTAAATAAATTACATTTGGCAAGGGCATGACAAATGTCCTAGAGTCTTGAATGTATTTAAATGCCATAAATGGTGAAATTTGCAGTTCATTAAATACGAGGAAATGATTTAAATAATAAAACCCCAAACTTCAAACTCACTGTTATTTTCTTTTCCCACCTTCAATTTCCAGCCAGGAAATACTGTCATAGTAAAACAATCTTGTGGTTCAACTCCCTGCTGCAAAAGAAGTATATTCGATTTATCTTAAACGAATTCCTTCAAATGAGTGTCTAAGTGATGTTTAAAAACCTCTGAGGGAGATTCCATAAACTACTTTGGTAAACTCTAGCGATGTTTGAATGACCTTGCAATTAAAAGATGGCTCCCGATATTTAAACTGGCCTTCCTTGCTGATGTCAGAATATCATCAACGAGTTTGTTTTTGTGACTATTTGAGATGGAAAAGACCCCGAGACAACATGAGAAACACTTGAAACAACATTTTTACATTTACTAAGTTATTTCCTGAAAGAAGTTTTTTATTCTCTTATTCTTTCAAACATGTTGTAGGAATAGCTTTTACATTTGTTCATTTATGATTCTTATTAAATAAATTATATTTATGATATGTAATCTTTATGGTAGTTTGTTGGTATAGAAGGGTCTGAGGGCACTTTCTAATTGTGAGATTTTGTGATTTTTTTTTTTTTTTAGTTATGATTGTGAATGATGGGGTTTTTCAGAAAAGCCCATTTTACCCTAAATGTTCTAGTTCTGTTTCTTGGACTATAAATAGGGCAGATAAGATTTGGGCAAGTCTGTGAACTTTCCATTGACTTTATTAGAACAGTGTTTTCCACTGGTTATTCCTGTGGGGCAAGGTCACATCTGATATGAGATTGGCTCAGCATAAATTCTGTGTATACAGAGTAAACATGAAAATGAAAGCCAGAACATGAGAAATGACAGAAATTTGTAGGCTTAAAATAATATTTTTGGATTCATACCATGGTTGCATGTCTATTTTGTATATATATGTTCCTTGGATAAACTTGTCCATTCTTGAGGTTTTATATATCATTTGCACTTATGGATCTTCATGTTTTTTTGCTCTTGCCTAAACTACCCTTCAGAGAAGGTCTCTGAATTTTTATGAGCACCCCATACTCTCCACATCCAAAACAGAATCCTTCACTCAAACCTGTCCTTTCGTTTCTTAGTGAATTGTGTCATCATTCATTCTTTCAGTTGCGCAAGCAACAAATGACCTTTGTTCATTTCATATGCTTTGCCAGTTAGGACTAGGTTTTACTCTAAGTCACAGAAAATACCAGCTAATAGTGGCTTCCATGGTACAGAGGTTTATTTTATCTGTACATAAAAATCTGAGTTGGTACTTGCAGATGAATATGGTGCTCTATGACACAAGGGACAAAGGTTTCTTATATCTTACTGCCTTGTCATGGATGGTGACATCTAAATTCCAGGCAGCAGGTTGGAGAGAGAGAAAAAAAGAGCTGAGGGCACACATGCTCTAGTCTCATCCAAAAGATTTCCAGAAGCTGCTACCTAAACACTTATGCTTATTACCCCATTAATCAGAATTTAGTCATATACCTAGCTGCAAAAGGAAAGTGGTAGCTGCATTCTCTATTCTGGGAAGCCTTATGTCAAGCCCCAAACTGAAGACTCTACCACCATTGAAAAAGAGGAAAATGAATATCAGCAGACAAAATTTTGGACTCCCAAATATCTTTGAACATACTGCTGTTCATGCATAGGACACCTTCTGCTCTTCCATAAGAGAGATAATTCCCAAATTCCATTAAGTAACTCATCCAACTCCGAGTCCTTAATGTCTGGGTATGTCTGGGTCAGATAGATGGAGCTTCTTGTGGTTTGGTAACCCATAAACTAAAAGGCACTCTGCCCCATAAGTTCTCATAATCTAATGGTAGACAAGTAGAATAATTGCTACAAAGTTTCCCATTCAGAGAAGAGGGAACTGAGAAAAGCATAGAAGTCATTATCCATAGCAGTTATCAAATTCTGCTGGACAGGAATTATAAAGTCTTTCTTCCCTGGTATTAGAAAAGCTCCTTCATTAGGCTCTCTGGTAGCTCTTGGCTTTGCTATCCGAGAGGAATTCCCTAGTGCATGTTATCTGTGACTCCTGACTTTGTCCTTTGGGAGCTTTTTCACCCCCAACTTCATTCTCTATGGCTGCGTTGTAGTGCATGCTCCTTGAGGATGCAAAGTTTTCACAGTTCCTTTCCTGTTGGTGTAGATTAGGGGGCCCAGGGATGGCTTTGTGGGCAAGGTGGGGTAGTGGAAAGATGCATAAGAGTGAATTTTCCTAGAAAAAGCTGTAAAAGTGAGAGAAAAGAGCCAGTGACAGTACTCCTGAGGACATCAACATTTAAGAATTAGATGGAGAAAAGAAAGGAAAGAAAATGATTAGTACTAGAAGGAGAACCATGAAGCTATGAAAATGTGATGTCATATATAAGTTACAGGAAGAGAGAATTTCCAAAAAGAGGATGTATTTCAAAACACATATGTTTTATGGTGGTCAATAAATACATGCAAATTGAAATGCCTTTAAGGTTTGATAATGAGTCACTGAGACCTTGCAATGCAAGAGCAGTTTCACTGGAGAGCTGGTAGGGTAGGAGCATCAGGAGGAAACAGAGCTACAAGTTGGAACTTGGTTATAAAGAGAATGGGAGGTATGGGGGAAAATCAGGAAGTTGAGATTCACTCAAATTCTCATATTTTTTAGAAAGGTAGAATTTCACCTTGCAACACAGTAAGGAAGACATGATGTATATTCTACTCTGTTCCATCTCTTGGCTGTGATGTGCTTTATTATGGCAGGTGGCATTGACTGGGAATTTAGATTTTTTTTCTTCCTTGTAAGTAGTTGGAATTGTTGAAGAGGAGAGCCTTGGCCAAAGCTCAGGTAATTTACAGACTGTGGAGGAAAAAGGAAAGGCTTTGAGAGCCAGAAATATTTATTGAAGAGCATTTCTTTGTAATAAGATCAGTTAAACATGACTATTCATTATGTGCAAGGCATTGTGCCTGACACCAATACAATGAGCGTTCCTTGGAAAAAGAAACTATCGTTAATTCAGATTCTACTGGCACATGCAGTCACTTTTAATGAAATGACTCTCATTTAAGTTCCTGATACCATGATCCATGTAGGAAAATTCTCTTAGGATTTGGTACTTGGCATTAATTGTGTCTTTCATGAGAAACTTCACTTGTCTTTTCCTTTTAGATAGTAATACTAGATAACATCCTTACACATCTGCTGTGCACCAGGCTCTGTGCCAAACACTGCACCTACATTTTCTCAGGATATTTTCACAATGTTTCTTTGAAGAGAGTACTGTCATAAATCCACTGCTGAGGTTAAGTAACAGACCATTATATTTTCCTCTCTTTTCAGCTGCCAGGAAGCTTAGAGCAAGGTTTAAAACCCATTCATAGTAACTACAGTGACTTTTTTTTTTTAGTGTAGAAGACATTTGTTTTGTCTTAGGTTATAATCAGAACTCTTAAACATTCAGATAGGATGGCTCAATTTTAGTTTGAGGTTGCTGACCTTAAAAATGTATATATATACACACATATACTCATATATGTAATTTGTGTATATATATATATATATGAAACTTTTTCACGTTATTTTCTCTGAATTTTTTATCCTTAAAAATAGTCGTAGTCATTATTTTTTAGTGATCAGAGGTTCTTTCCTAGGCACTGCCATTCGTGTGGTAGTGTCCGAAAAGCTGTTTAAGTACTGTTTTTTGGGGGACGTGTTTGGCTTCAAAAGAAAGTGGCTTCTTTGGGCTCTACTGGGGGCTGTGGTACCCACCTCTTTCCTAGTGGGGAATCTGGAAGCTTCATGGCTCATGTCTCCACCTCTGTGCTTCATCATACGGACTCCTGGGAACCTCTAGGCTCTCCTCTGTGCCTCTTGAGGGTGTGAGAGGACTGTGTGTGGGGTTGCTGTCCATCTTCATCTCAGACACACTAGGTCCCTTTTTCCTTTGTGGGAACCAGCGCTCTGGCATACCTCCTTTCTTTGGAAATACCTATTTCAGAAGTGGGCCAAAGTGTCTTGTTCATATCTGCCCTCAAATATATCATGCTTTCTCAAGTTTTCTCCAATGGTAAGATCCATGTGGGTCCACAGATTCTACAGCCCCATAAACACCCAGATGGTGACTTCCTTTCCTGGGCAATTGGTTCTCTGGGAATTCCTTTCCACTTGT
This sequence comes from Potos flavus, assembly GCA_028534135.1. Taxonomy (NCBI): domain Eukaryota; kingdom Metazoa; phylum Chordata; class Mammalia; order Carnivora; family Procyonidae; genus Potos; species Potos flavus. Next base: position 77,541,244 of record CM052897.1, on the reverse strand, counting down.
CTTCAGGGTCCAGAAACCCCATTCACCTTGAATAATTCAGTCCTAATAAGCTGGGTCATTTCTTTATTTCTTTTCCTTTCTCTTGATTGCCTGTTTCTTTGACTTAGCTAAACTAGCGGTGGGGGCAAGGCTGAATGGTAGAACCAGCTCAGCTTCTGTTTAATCAACCCTGAGGTTGTGTTTGGCCTTATTGTTTTTGACCTGCTTAGGACATTTTACTTAATACATTTATCCTCAATTTTGGATCCTGGTTAATTTTTTTTTAAGATTTTATTTATTTATTTGATAGAGACACAGCGAGAGAGAACACAAGCAGGGGGAGTGGGAGAGAGAGAGAAGCAGGCTCCCTGCTGAGCAGAGAGCCCGATGCAGGGCTCAATCCCAGGACCCTGGGATCATGACCTGAGCTGAAGGCAGATGCTTAAAGACTGAGCCACCCAGGCGCCCCCTGGTTGTTAATTCTAGGGCAAAGGAAAAAAAAAATTGTCAACATCATGTTACATAGACAAGTGAAATGTCACCTATGTTTCCATACCTAACTATGGATATGTCTGTTATTTAAGATTTCTGTTTTTATCTTCATCATTTTATATATGCTGCTTATTCAATTTTTATCCTGCTCTTTTCTAATTAAAATTGTAAAAAATCATTTCCTCTTGTATTGTAAACTATTTATAACAATATTTTTCAGTGTAGAAAATTACTCCATTGTATATTTGACATTGATCATTTACTAATGAATCACTACTTAATCATTTCACAATTTTAGGTCATTTAGATGGCTTCATTTGATAAAAAATATTGCAAATAATGCTGGAACATCTTTGGGCAAACATTTTTTTCCCTTCTAGGTTGGGTTATTCAATTTATATGAGCAATAAAACCTTTTATGAACAGCAGAAGTTACTGAGCTTATGTTTTTCAGAACCTTGGAAGACATTTTATATTAAATATGGGTATAATTTGGTGTAGGTTTTACTTTCTAAATGGTATCATCATCTCTGACCCTAGAAGACATCTTCAAATTCTTCCTTTTGGTTTTAGCTACTTTCTGTCTCCAGGTTGATTTTCAGGGGAATATTTTTATTTAATATTTTATTTTAATGGTTTGGCGGCAAGTGATATATTTATTTCTGCTCTGGGATTTTGGCAGAAGCTTTCTGTAACTCTCAGAATCATGACAATCAATTTACACTCTCTGCTGTGCAAACCAGGATCACTTCCCCGAATGGGAACAACTTGGTAAATTTTGGGGAGCTTCAAAAATGTCTTTTCTGGAAACCCTGTTAGAAACCCTGATTAGGCTTCTCTTAATAAGTTCTTCTAGCAGCATGAACTTAAACATTTATAATTTTCTGGAATACAATCCTGCCTTTCATTTGATAAATTCTTTCCTGTGAGGTGAGGGTCTGAAGTAAAGTGAGACAAAGTATTGGAAAAAGATAATGGCAAAACTTTCTCCTCCTTGGGACGCCTGGGTGGCTCAGTCGGTTAAGCATCTGCCTTCGGCTCAGGTCATGATCCCAGGGTCCTGGGATCAAGTCCTGCGTTGGGCTCCCTGCTCAGTGGGGAGCCTGCTTCTCCCTCTGCCTGCTTCTCCCTTCTGCCTGCTGCTCCCCTTGCTTGTGTGTGCTCCCCTTCTCTCTTAATCTGACAAATAAATAAATAAAATCTTTAAAAAAAAAAACACCTTTCTCCTCCTTATCACAGCACAGGTGAGCCAGCAGGTGCGTACAGCTTATCTGGGAACTGAAAGAATGAGCTAAATGGACATTTTTCTAGAGTGTGAACTGCATGGCAGATGACTTCCGAAGTAGACAGCCGTCAGAGCAGCCCTTGTAGCACAGGTCTAACTGTCCTCTGCATGGCTAGGAAAAACAGGGAGAATCCTAAACACTGACCACAGCAAGCGGTTTCCAAAATACACGTCTCTTGCAGCAGTATCTACTGTTAAAATGGCTTAGAAAAACTACCCCATGAAGATCTTTGCTGTTGAATTCTTCTGCAGTTTATTTCCTGGGGATTCGCATTCACTGGGTGGTACATTACTAATGATAAGGAAATGTAGACATTGGCATTAGTATGCAGCATGGTATAAGTTAAAGTTGCAGTTAAAGTTGCTGGTCGAACAGACCACATTTATTTATTTATTTAATTTTTAAAGTATTGAAAAAAAAATTTTTTTTTTTTTTTTAGAGGCGGGGGGAGAGAGAGAGAGAGGAGAGGAGGGGCAGAGGGAGAGGGAGAGATAGAATCCCAAGCAGGCTCCACGCCCAATGTGGAACCTGATGTGGGGCTCGATCTCACGACCCTGATATCATCCACCCTGAGCCAAAATCAAGAGTTGGATGCTTAACCGACTAAGCCACCCAGGCGGTCCTGAACAGACCAAATTTAAATGAGCCAAGTTATGGTCCAGATGGACAGATCTTGGATGATACCTGACCCGAAGGACCTTCAGTAGAGAGTGAGGTGATTGTAGAGGGTTGTACCGGATGTGTGTGGATAGTGAATAGAAATGGCTGGATGCTTTGGATCTTCAGTCAGGATACTTGGCCAATGTCATTTCCTAGGACTGTTGGTGGAGGGTGGATAAAATCATAGTGATTGTGCAACAGCCGGCTGGGTCCACAGGGAAAGGGTCCAAAAAGAATAAACAAGAGGCATAATGGGAGAAAACTGCAGGAAATTAGAAAACTCAATGTCATGGCTCAAGCCCAGAAAACAAACCAGGTTCTTTTCTCATATATCTTTGTGTTTCTCTTTGGGGGGAGAGACATGGTGAAGGAGAAACTCAAACTGAGCTATTGTACTGTATCTTGAAACATTTTATGGATCATATAAATCCCTTCAGCTGAAGAAACATCTCTCCATTTGATTTTGATAGGCTAAGTAGAACATACCATTTAATGGTTTTAGTGTACATTTGTGATGTTATCCAGTTAAAGCAGAGCTGACTCAATTAAGGCAAAACAAAAAAAACCCTCCTCTCTCCTACTGTGTCAAGGATCAACTCAGTTCTTTTGAGCTTCTCATGTCTTGTAACGAGGGAAGATAGCTGAAGAAAATAATACATTGGAGGGTCCTTCTAGAGGTCTGTGGAGAAGGGTGAAGGCTAAGATGGAAGTAAGTTATCAGGCTGACCTAGAAGTGAGGTAAAAAATCTGATTATGGCCACTGTACTTTGGATTCTTTGATAGAAATCTATGGGTGATTTAGCCACGCTCAGTCTAGGCATGTTGATAAAGCAGCCTTCTCTTACTATAATCTCTTGCTCAACTTGGACTTCTTAGATTATGGTCTAACTATGAATTTTAGAGATCTCCTCACAGAGAGATGAGACTGTACCTACTCTGTGATGATGCCTGTAGAGTAATATATTTAGAAAACAAACATTACAAAAAGAGGCCTTTTGCTAAGTAGGGGTGAAGAGGGTAATAGAACTGCAGGGGGTGTCCGGGAGAGCTGAAGGATCACAGACTTCCAGATCGTCCGACCAGCATGGTGTGTTTGCCTATATTACCACCACTTCATCTGTGCCGTCAGCCAGCCATTATAAAGGCAAATCATGACATAAAACTGAATTAAAATTTAAGAAAGGAGAAGAGAAAAATTTAATTTTCCACAAAAATGCAAAACAAGGATGATATTAAAAATGAGATAATAGATTTTACAAACCTAAACAAAGTCAAAGCTAAAAGAAATAAGGATGACATTCCTTCATAGAATTCATTGAATTTTAGAGTGGATAAAAGACAGAAATAATAAAAGTTAAGAGAATGACAAAATTTTGTTTTAAAATAATGGTAAATGAATAGAAAAAAAGATGAGAAAGTCTGGTAAGCAAAGAAACAAAACTGACTAAACAAAAACATGGGATTTAAAAGCTAAAAAAGAAAAGTAGAAGCAGGAAGTAGAAAGATGAGAAAGATGAATCGCAAACATCCAACAGGAAAAATAAATTTAGTGTAATTGAGCAACAAGCTAAACCAGTGCTGAGCTGCAAAGTAGAAATGTTTTCCAAAAGATAAAATATAACCTGGAGAAGATGAGACAAGAAATTGACCCACCAGCTGGAAGCCAGCAAGTGGTGGAGTCCTTAGCAGAATTCTCTGAGGTGGAAAGAGTTTTCCATAGTGTGAGGCCCTACATTTAATAGAATCCCTAACGAGTAGAGAGCAGAGAGAGAGGAGCATGTGCGCCCACTCCTGCCCTTCAGCACACCTTGGGCACCATCGCCCACATCAGCATCTCTCAGCAATTAGGAGCGGGGAGGTCAGGCCCCAGGGCCTGGCGGCCTCTGCCATGTGTGTGGGCTCCTGGGCCCTGCAAATCCACAACAAACGGAGGTGAAGCAGCTGGAGTTAATCCTTGATTATCCGTTCGTTATGGAAGAAAGGATTCAGTTACGTAATTTAAAATGATTTATTATTATTTTTTAAAGATTTTTAAAATTTATTTGACAGAGAGAGATCACAAGTAGGCAGAAAGGCAGGCAGAGAGAGAGGGGGAAGCAGGCTCCCTGCTGAGCAGAGAGCCTGATGCGGGGCTCATCTCAGGACCCTGAGATCATGACCTGAGCTGAAGGCAGAGGCTTTAAACCACTGAGCCACCCAGGCGCCCCTAGAGGTCACAGCTGCTAACACTTTTCTGTTTCATTCTTGACCTTTTTCTGTGGATTTAAAACACTTCTATGTATAGTTGTATCGGATCTTCGTACGTAAATAATAATCATAACTAACGTATACTAAATGTTTAAAATAGTCTCAGTACTAGAGATGTATTGTACGGTGTCACGGTCTTTACTCATTTAATCCCTGCAGCATTATTTTGATTTTACAGATGTGCAAATTGAGGCCGAGGAGATTAAATGACTTGTTCAAGGCCACCCTGCAGATGAGGAGTGGAGCAAGGATGTGCTCTTACACTGCCTGTTTTGAAGCATTATGATTTTCTGCTTTACGAATTGGGATCATGTACTGATTTTATGTAACTTATTTTTACTCTTTGTAGTATATCATGGGGCTCTTTCTGTGTGAGAACACGGAGATCTACTTCTGTCTTTAGATTGCTGCACAGTGTTTGGCTACATACCAAAATTTATTTCCCATTTACGAACGTTAGGGTAGTTGACAATTTTGGCTCCTGGGCACATTTATTCTTTTTAATAGATGTTTACTGAGTAGCTACTACATGCTAGGCATTCTTCTTGGTGCCAGGGAATCAACAGTAAACATAACAAAGTTCTTGATGCCACAGATTTACTTTCCAGTAGGGGAAACCGACAGTAATCAAATAAATGAATTACGTAAGTCAGAACATGCAAATCTGTCAGCTTTTGATAAGGACAATGAAGTGGAATAGACAGAATAAAGGGATATATGGTATGGGGGTATCATTTTATACAAGGTGATTGCTCACCTATTTTTTTCTCATTTAGAAATAAACTTAATTCTGAGATAATTATAGATTCAAATGAAAGCCACAGAGTAGTACAAATAACACTTTATCTAGCTTTCCCCATGGTAATATCTTGCATTGAGTATAGCATCATATCAAAATGAGGAAACTGATATTGGCGTAGGCTACAAACCTCATTAAAATTCTCCCGGTTTTTACATTTACTCATTTGTGTGTGTATGTGCAGTTCTGTGCAGTTTTATTACATGTATAGATTTATGTAACCACCAATCATCTATTCTGGAGTTGCCATTTGAATGAAGTGTAAAGGCAGCAGGAGAGATAGGCCAGAGCATATCTGAATGCATTGTGCTTTAGGCAAGATAGTTAAGTATGAGCAAAGGCCCTGAGGCAGATGGGAAGCAAGTGTGGCTAAAGAAGAGTTTTGATGGGGAGTGATCAGAAAGATAATGGGCTGGAGGAGGGAAGTCAAAACATCCAGGTATTTTAGGCCACGGTGAAGATTGGTTTTGCTCTGAGTGGGATGTGTAGCTGTTGGAACGTTTTGAGTAGAGGAGTTAGAGAATCCGACTTCTGTTTTAATTGGATCACTCTGGCTGCAGTGTGGAAGCCAGTAGACAGTCAGGAGTGTGAGTCCACGATTATTCATAGTCAGTTACTTCCTTTTTTCCCTGAACAAGGATTATACGTTCCTACTTTCTTGCCATTTGGTATGTTGTGCCAGACTGCAGGAGTATTCCAGGGGTCTCCCCGCTCCCCACTGTGACCCATCTACCCAGTTGTCAAGTTTGGGCCATGCAGCTGGCTTTGGTTCAGTGGAATGTGTGCAGACACGACCTAGTAAAGTCCTTAAATCAGATTGCACGTTTTTTCTCAGCCCTCTGGTTCTTTTTCTTGCCACGAGAGCTTCAGGCTGGATCCCCGAATGAAAAGACGTGAAGAAGAGCCACAGCTGGTAGTAGCACATTTTCAGCCCTCACATAACCACGTGGTGGGAAACACATGTCTGTTACTGTAAGCTATGAAGATATTGGGGTGGTTTGTTATTGCAGCAAAGTTGACTAATACAGAAGTGTATCGCAGTAGGCTAGATGATGGTGGTTTGGACTAAAGTGGTAGCAATATTTTGGTACACATGAATTAGGATTTCTTTGGTATAATTGCTGGGCTGAAGGACATGTGCGTTGCTGTTAATTTATCCTTTGGAATGGTCGTGTCAATCTACATGCCTGCTAATGGTACAAGAAGATGCTTATTTCCTTACATGTTAGCAAACAGTGCATGGTATCTATCTTTTTCTTTTTCTTTCTAAAAATCTGACGGTTTAGATATGTTATTTTACTATCGCAACAGCATTTCCTCGATTCCTAGAGAGATGGGGCATCTTTGCATATTTCTTTTTAGTTCTAGATTAGATTATTACCTAATCCCAACCTACTAATTCCAGTACTTTTCCCATTTCTGCCATTCTTCTCCTTTTTGATAATATATATAATTGAGCAGCCGAGTGTCAGGCAGAGTACATCTTTCACAGGTATTGCCCAATTTACCTCACAATAGTTTGACAAGGCAGGTGTCATGACAATAGATATCATTACCTCCTTATGCGTGAGGAACCCGAGGCCTGCAGCTGTTGTGTGAGACTTGAGAAGAACCGCACAGCCGGTGTTACAGTAGGATTTGAGTCCAGCTCTACCCACACTCCAATCTTTTTTCCAATTTTTACTTTGCTTCTGAGCCATTAGCTCCACCTGGGCTACTCTGTCGTTCCCTGAGCAGGTTTTGTTCTCCCTGAGTCTGGCTTATTGTGCCGTCCTCTCCCTGTGAATGGTTTCTGGGCTGTCCAGGTTCTTTCCAGTTCGTACCTGTCTTCACGGATCCTGCATCCTTCTTGCCTCATCATTCGATTCTAAGAGGAATCTGGCAGCTGAAAAATGTCTTCGGGAAATCAAACTAGGTACTTGCGAATGCCCTGAGGGATGCGGTGCAGCTTACTTACCCGGCACAGAGCAAGGCCCACAGGAGGTACAACCCTTGACCACAACCCTTTTCATATTATTTTATGCAGATGTTTAGTCCTGTTGTGTGTTGTAACATTTTTAGTTTACATTTTATTCATTTTTTCCATCTTTGTCCCCCACAGCCATATGTGGGCACTGTTCCTCGTGATGGTGTCGTTTGCCTATTGAATGAGGAAGCCTTTCCATGGGGCACATATTACCTTGTGTTCTATTTTAGGGGGTCTCACCCATTCTGGGGCGTCTCGGGTCCACTATCTGCACTTGTCCTCTCACGACAAGGAAGGGTACTGGCAGAAGAGACAGAATGGGTGAGACCTCTAAAATAGAACACAGGATAATACACGTGACACTGAAAAAGCTTCCTCCTTCCACTGGTGACGTATACTCCTGCCTCGCGTGCACCTTTCTCACATGTCCTCTTCCCATGTTATAATGTGCAAAGGTATTCTTGTCATAGGAGATTAATAAGATATTATTGACTTAAAATAGTTTCCTTTGCTTTTCTCCTACTGAGTCATTTAAAAAACCGTGTTTCATCCCTCCTACGAGTTCAGTTGAAAATGGGCAAATAATAAGCTTCTTATTTTTTTCTTCTGTGGGAGTGTGTCCGTAGCAAATTCCTATTTCTTTCCCATTCAATGGCAATAGGAGCGATTCCTCCCTCCCTCATTTCTTTGTGGTCTCTACATGTCTCTGAAAATACGTGTTCCAACATAATTTTCCAGGGTGGTGAAACAGACAAGTGTGTTTAACACAAAGTGAACGGGAAATAAGAAAATGTTTTTATGCACAGAGAATGCAAGTGCTGTCCAAAGTCAGTTAATTAAAAAACATCAATCTACGCAAACATAAAGAAATGGTCCAGCTGGGAAATTGGACGAGTTTGGAATTCAGCAAAATCTACTTATTTCCAGTGTGTATCTAAATTTAGAGAAAACATTTGGGTTGAACATTTACATAATCGTGTGATGGGATATTTCTCCAAAAATATTGTCATTATCCCCAAGGTAAGTATTTATTCTTTTGTTTAGAATTTGCATAAGATAGTAACCTATGCTTTGGAAATCATATATATAGACTGGAACTAGAGGGGCTACAATTTTTTTCTGCATCTGCATCTTTGGAAATCATACATATAGACTGGAACTAGAAGGGGCTACAATTTTTTTCTGCATATTTTTAAACTCAATATGGATGAAATCTTGAGTTATTGTGATATTCTACTTCTAAGATTAACATGGGAAAATTTTTTTTTAATAGCAAAGAGTAGAGGTAAGCGCTAAAAGAATTTGGATGTTTGGGTCTTGTTGCTAAAATGATTTTCTTTTTAAAAAGAATTAATATTAATTGCAAATCCTTTGGTGATCAAAAGTATAAAGAAAATTAATCAAATGTTTGTACATGGCTCACACTATTGTGAGTCAAATAATGTTCTCACAAACAGTGGCAACTCATTTATCTAACCTCATTGCTCCTTATAATGACTTTTTGGGATAATTAAGGTGGATTCCATTAATCCCATAAATATTTTTAGGAGAAAACTTTCTAAAATACATGGCAACCTTTCTTTTTTTGTTAAGCTTATTGAAGATAAATGAAACTTCCTAATGGTTAAGGGTAATCTCATAAGCATTCATTATTTTGCAGTGCTGGAAGAGTCGAGAATGCTAAGGATACCAATAGCAATCGTCTTCAGAATAGTGAATGTTTGTGATCATATAGGATATTGTATGCAGGCTTACTCTTAAATGCTTTATTATTAAGTGCTTAAGTGCTTTATTCATATGAACTCTTTTCTTTCTTATAAGAACCCTATGTCGGTTTAGTAATTGGCCCACAATGGCCCTGTCAGAGGTGGTCGTGCTAGGATTCACCTTCTGGCAGTCTGTCTCCAGAGCCCAACTCCTCAGGCTTTATGGCCTCTATGATAAGCAGGAGTTCAGGCTCACGTCTGAATTTTGGCTTTGCCACTTGGCAGTTGAGTGAGGAGGTAAGTTGCCTAACTTTTCCAAGTTCTCGTTTCCTTATCTTAAAATGAGGATGATAATGGCACTGACATTACACGTTGCAAGGAGAGAATGAAATAGTGCAGGCAAAGAACTTGGCACTTAGGAGAAGTATGAGCTTTCCATTGTTGTTACTCTTTATTTCTCTTATGCAAAAGGATGAGAACCTACATGTGCTCCTGTGACGTGGGGAAATTCAGTTCACCTGAAAAATAGCCCTGACATTGCTCATTTTGTTTTGGTTTGTTTTCAAAACCACATTTATGTTTTTTGTCCTCGTTGGTTGTCTGCTGTCACTTTTTGATGTTTTGGGAGGGCAAGAATGTAGGCCCTAGAAGTCCCGGGTCTACTGCTGACTGGTGTGGCTGATTATAGGACGTCAATGTCAATTCTCTAAGCCACAGTTTTCCTGCTATAAAATGGGGATTGATATTTTTAATAAAACAGCTCCACCAAGTTGAAGAAAATATGGTATTGTTGTTTTGTGCTCTGGATAAGAATTTTGAGAAAGTGCTCTATATCTTAAGGTGCCCTCAATCTAACCTTTCTAGTATGTGATGTTTTCCAGTACTTTATTTCCAAATTTGTCTCCTTACTTTAGCATTTTAAATTTGGTAAGAACCAACTCATTCATTCCTTCTTATTTTTCTCAAATGCTTGATTGCTTTTGAATGTCTCCTGTGTTTGTCTTTCATTTCTTAGTGCTGGCAGATTTGGTGTATCTGCTGCCATCAGTTGGGGTAGTTTGGCGGGAAAGATTTCCCCAAGGGAGAAAGTATTCTCCATCTCTTTTATGGGGAAAGCATGTTGGCTTCAGTTGCCTATTTTTGACACATTCATATTGCTGAAATTGATTTTATGCATCTTTCTTGTAACAGTTACAGCTCCATTCTCTATTTCCCTGATGCTCTTTGTGCAAGCCTGTTTCCTCTGGTTCTTTTCTGTACTTGCATAAAACATATGGTTGCTGCTGCATAGGTATGGAATATAAATAATTATAATGTATACTTTTTTCCCCCCAAATACTTTTATTTTTTCAGTGTTACAAGATTCATTGTTTATGTACCACACCCAGTGCTCCACGCAATACGTGCCCTCCCCAATACCCACCACCAGGCTCGCCCATCCCCCCCACCCCTCTCCCCTCCAAAACCCTCAGTCCGTTGCTCTGAGTTCACAGCCTCTCATGGTTCTTCGC
>CM052897.1:77485287-77530098 GCA_028534135.1 Potos flavus | reverse complement strand
GGGGTACATGTGGCCCTTCTTTGTACTGCATCTGCATCTTTGGGGTAAATACCCAGTAGTGCAATGGCAGGGTCATAGGGTAATTCTATTTTTAATTTCTTGAGGAATCTCCACACTGTTTTCCAAAGTGGCTGCACCAACTTGCATTCCCACCAATAGTGGAAGAGGGTTCCCCTTTCTCCACATCCTCTCCAACATTTGTTGTTTACTGTCTTGTTGATTTTGGCCATTCTAACTGGTGTAAGGTGATATCTCAGTGTGGTTTTGATTTGAATCTCCCTGATGGCTAATGATGATGAACATTTTTTCATGTGTCTGTTAGCCATATAATGTATACTTTTAAAAGGAAAACACTACACAGTTGTGCTTCGGTGAATTGTTAGGCGTGAAAACAACAAGCTGACATCAGCTTTTAAATTCCTTCTCTGCGTGTGTGTGGTACGGGCTCCTGAGTTTATCGATCAGTCTTTTTGCTGACTAGGAGAAGTGGTGTGGAGGATGCTTACAAGGAAAGCGCTATTGTGAAAACAGTCACATCATAGGGAGAAATCATAAAAGGGTATGAAACACAAAGTCTGTTGAGGGCTCTTTGATCTCTATGACATTATTTTTAAGAGCTCTCAATTCTTTTCAGTTTTTAAAATCTGGTAATCATGAATAAAATAATCATTTCTATTCCTCTGTTGACACTTTAGGCTTTAAACTTTTTGAATAGGTGATAGCTTCATATGGCTCAAAAAAAATAAATAAAAAAAACATAATATTTAAGGGGTAACATGGAGAACTTACTTGCCTGTTTTTGACGACTTCATTTTTACACATTTGCCTCATCTTCCTTTATTAGTTTCATATCTTTGAAGTGTACAAGTAAAGATAAATATATATTTTTATTTTATTTCTTTCTTACACAACTTTCTTCTACCCCCTCCTCCTCCTTCTTCCATAGCAATATATCATAGACATCTTTCTATATCAGTATCTAGAGATAAGTAGATATATTAATGTATATAACTGGTCTTGTATAGATACACATTTTTTTTTTTTTTTTTTGCTGCTACAAATAATGCTATAGTGAAAAACATTGTATGTGTGTCAACTAGCACATGGGAAGTTTATCTTGGATAAGTACCTAGCATTGAGATTGCTGGATGGAGGGAAAATGCCTTTGGAAGTTTTAGTTATGGCTGCATGGCTCTTCACAGGGCATCCTGCAAGCCAGTCAGCAAAGTAGGCGATGCCTCTTTGCCCTCAGCTCTGCCCCCAGAATATGTTATCAAAATGGTAGGCTTCTGAGAAATGGCATATTGTACTTCAGTTTTATTTGAATTTCATTTATTGCAAGTGATATCAGGCATTTTGCACAGGTTGAAGGGTGTTGGTCTCTTTTCCCTCAAGCCCTGTTTTAATTTTTTTTTTTTTTTACACGTATTAAGGGAAATTAGGCTTTTGATTACGGTATGAGTCATAATTTTTTTTGGCCAGTTTGTTACTTATTTTTTGGCTTTGTTTAAAGTGTCCAGTAGAAATTACAAAAAATTTATAAAATAAATTTGTCAATCTTTTTTTTAAAATGGCTTTTGGACTTCAATCACAGGTCAGAAGGGTCTTCCTTTGTCCAAAGTTATAAACTTCTGGTAATTTTCTTCTGGTAATTTTACAGTTAAATTTCTGATTCTCTTGGATTCAACATTATCATTTTCCAGAATGTGATTCATTGTCACAGCACCATGTATTCTATTGTTAATTGTTTTCCATATTTTTTAAAAATTTTAATTCCAGTATAATTAACATACAATGTTATATTGGCTTCAGGTGTACAATATAGTGCTTCAATAATTCTACATTATAAAGTGCTCATCCCGGTAAGTGTACTCTTAATTCTCTTTACCTATTTCACCCATTTCCCACCCACCTCCCTTCTGGTACCACCTGTTTGTTCTCTAAAGTTAAAAGTCTGTTTTTAGTTTGTCTTTTTTTCTTTGCTCATTTGTTTCTTAAATTCCACATGTGAGTGAAATCATATGGTATTTATCTTTCTCTGACTTATTTAACTTAGCATTATACTCTCTAGATCCATCCAAGTTATTGCAAATGCAAGATTTCATTCTTTTTTAGGGCTGAACAATATCCACTGTATGTATATATGTGTGTGTGTGTGTACCATCACTTCTTCACCATTCACTTAGCAATGGACACTTGGGATGCTTCTGTAAGTTGGCTATTATAAATAATGGTGCAATAAACATAGGGGCACATGTATCCCTTTGAATTAGTGTTTTTGTATTTTTGGGATAAATACCCAGTAGTGCACTTACTGGATTGTAGGGTAGTTCCATTTTTAACTTTTCGAAGAAATTCCATACTGTTTTCTACAGTGGCTGCACCAGTTTACATTCCCACTAACAGTGCACAAGGGTTCCTTTTTCTCTGTGTCCTCATCAATACTTGTTTGAATTTTGATTTTAGTTATTCTGATAGGTATGAGGTAATATCTCATTGTGGTTTTGATTTGACTTTCCCTGATGATGAGTGTTGTTGAGTATCTTTTCATGTGTCTATTGGCCATTTCTATCTCTTCTTTGGAGAAATATCTGTTCATGTTTTCTGCCCATTTTTAATTGGGGTATTTATTTTTTGGTTGTTGAGTTATGTAAATTCTTTATATATTTTGGACACTAACCAGATAAGTCATTTGCAAATATCTTCTCCCATTCAGTAGGTTGCCTTTTAGGTTTATTGATTGTTTCCTTCACTGCTTAGATTATTTTGATGTAGTCCTAATAGCTTATCTTTGCTTTTGTTTCTCTTGCCTATCTAGAAAAATGTTGCTATGGATGATGTCAAAGAAACTACAGCACATCCTCTTCCTAGGATTTTTATGGTTTCAGGTCTCCCATTTAGATCTTTAATCCATCTTGAGTTTACTTTTGTGTAAGAAAGTGGTTCAGTTTTATGCTTGTTGCTGTCTGGTTTTTTCCAACCTTGTTTGTTGAAGAGACTGTCTTTTTCCATTGGATATTCTTTCCTGCTTTGTTAAGATTAATTGACCATATAATTCTGGGCTTATTTCTAGGCTCTCTATTCTGTTCCATAGATTTGTGTGCCTTTTTTTGTGTGTGCCAGTACCATACTGTTTTGATTACTGCAGCTTTGTAGTAGATCTTGAAATCCGTGATTGTGATACCTCCAGCTTTTTTTGTTCTTTTTCAAGATTCCTTTGGCTATTTGGTGTCTTTGTGGTTCCATACAAATTTTGGGATTACTTGTTCTAGCTCTGTGAAAAGTGATGTTGGCATTTTGATAGGGATTCATTAAATATGTAGATTGCTTTGGGTAGAATGGACGTTTTAACACTATTTGTTCTTCCAGTTAATGAGCATGGAATTTCGTTCCATTTGTTTGTGTTACCAATTTCTTTCACTGTTGTTTTAGAGTTACTGGAGAACAGGTCTCTCATTTCCTTGGGTAAGTTTATTCCTAGGTATTTGATTATTTTTGGTATAATTGTAAATGGGATTCTTTTTTAATTTCTCTTTCTGCTACTTTATTATTAGTGTATAGAAATGCAGTATATTTCTGTGTATTGATTTTGTATCCTGTGACTTTACTGAATTCATTTATCAGTTCTAGTAGTTTTTGGCAGTCTTTAGGGTTTTCTACATATAGTATCATGTCATCTGCAAATAGTGAAAGTTTTACAACTTCTTTATTGATTTGGATGCCTTTTTATTTCTTTTTGTTGTCTGATGGCTGTGGCTTGGACTTCTAGTACTATGTTGAATAGAAGTGGTGAGAGTGGACATCCTTCTTGTCATGTTCCTGATCTTATGGGAAAAGCTCCTTGTTTTTCACTATTGACTATCATGTTAGCTGTTTTTTTTCATATATGACCTTTATTATGTTGAGAAATGTTCTCTCTAAATCTACTTTGTTGAGGGTTTTTTATCATGAATGGATGTTGTATTTTGTCAAATGCTTTTTCTACATCTATTAGAATGATCATATGTTCTTATTCTTTCTTTCGTTGGTGTAATGTATCATGTTGATTTGCAAATATTGAACCACTCTTGTATCCCAAGAATAAATCCCACTTAATCATGGTGAATGATTTTTTAATGTATCATGGGATTCAGTTTGCTAATACTTGTTGAGGATTTTTGTGTCTATATTCATCACAGATATTGGCCTTTAGTTCTCTCTCTCTCTCTCTCTTTTTTTTTTGTAGTGTCCTTATCTGGTTTTGGTATCAGAGTATTGTTGGCCTCATAGAATGAATTTGGAAGCTTTCCTTCCTCTTCTACTTCTTGGAATAGTTTGAGAAGAATATGTAGTAACTCTTTTTTTTTTTTTTTATGTTTTGTAGAAGTCATCTGTGAAGCCATCTGGTCCTGGACTTTTTTATGTTAGGAATTTTTTGATTACTGATTTAATTTCATTACTGGTAATCAGTCTGTTCAAATTTTCTGTTTCTTTCTGATTCAGGTTTGGGAGGTTAAATGTTTCTAGGAATTTATCCATTTTGGCATGTAATTTTTCATTATATTCTCTTATAATCCTTTGTATTTCTTTGGTATTGGTTGTTATTTCTTCTTTTTCATTTCTGATTTTATTTAGTCTTCTCTTGAGCTCTCTTTTTATTGATGAATTTGGTGAAGGGCTTATCAATTTTTCAAGGAAAAAGCTCCTGGTTTCATTGATCTGTTCAATTGTTTTTTGTTTTTTTAGTTTCTATTTCATTTATTTCTGCTCTATTTTTTATTATTTACTTCCTTCTACTGGTTTTGGGTTTTGTTCTTTTTTGTTTATTTTAGCAATTCTAGGTGTAAGATTAGGTTGTTCATTTGAGATTTTCTTGCTTGTTGGGGTAGGCCTGTATTGCTATAAACTTCCCTCTTAGAACAGCTTTTCCTGCACCCAAAGATTTTGGACCACTGTGTTTTTATTTTCATTTGTCTTATGTATTTTTTATTTTCCTCTTTGATTTCTTGGTTGACCCATTCATTCATTGTTTAATAGCATGTTATTTAACTTCCATGAGTTTGTGTTCCTTTCAGATTTTTTTCTTGTGGTTGTTTCCTAGTTTCTTAGCTTGTCTTTTGAAAAGATGCATGTGATGACTTCAGTCTTTTTGAACTTGTTGAGCCTTATTTTGTGGCCTAATATGTGACCTATTCCGGATACTGATCCATTGTGCACTTGAAAAGAATGTATATTCTGCTGTTTTTGGGTGGAATGTTCTAAATATCTCTGTTAGATCTGTCTGGTCCAATGTGTCATTCAAAAACATGGTTTCCTTGTTGATTTTCTGTCTGGGGGATCTATCCATTGATGTAAGTGGGGTGTTTCAGTCCTCTACTATTATTGTATTAGTATTGATTACTTCCTTTATGTTTGTTATTAGCTGCTTTATGTATTTGGGAGCTCCCATTTTGGGTGCATAAATATTTGCAATTGTTACATCTTCTTGTTGGATTGTTTCTTTTATGATTATATAGTGTCTGTCTTTGTCTCTTGTTACAGTCTTTGTTTTAAAGTCTATTTTTTTTTGATGTAAGTATTGCTAGTCCAGCTTTCTTTTCACTTCCATTTATATGATAAATGCTTTTCCATCCTTTTATTTTCAATCTGCATGTGTCTTTAGGTCTGAAATGAGCCTCTTGTAGGCAGTATATAGATGGGTCTTGGTTTTTTGTTGTTGTTTTTTTTTTTTTAAATTACATTCCATCACCCTACGTCTTTTGATTGGAATATTTAGTCCCTTACATTCAAAGTAGTTATCGACAGGTATGTACTTATTGCCATTTTGTTACTTGTTTTATGGTTCTTTTGTAGTTCTTACTTGTTTCTTTCTTCTCTTGCTCTCTTCTCTCATGATTTGTTAGCTTTCTTTAATGATATTCTTGGATTCTTTTTTCTTTACTTTTTGCATATCTGTTACCAGTTTTTGATTTGTGGTTACTGTTAGGTTTATTTATGATATCTAATGCGTATAGCAGTCTATATTATGTTGATGGTCAATTAATTAGAACCCATTCTTAAAGCACTTAAATTTTACTCCACTCCTCTCCACATTTTAGGTATATGGTGTAATACTTTACATTCTTACATTTTGTGATTCCCTTGCCTGATTTTTACAGATATACTCAATTTTATGGCTTTTATGTTTCCTACTTTACTACTCCTGATTATGGTGTTTCTGTTCCATTCACAGAGTCCTCTTTAACATTTCTTGGAAGGCTGGTTTAGTGGTGATGAATTCCTTTAACTTTTGTTTGTCCAGAAAACTCTTTATCTCTCCTTTTATTCTGACTAATAGCCTTGCTAGATGGAATATTTTTGGATGCAGATTTTTCTTTCAGCACTTTGGATATGTCATGTCACTCCCTTCAGGACTGTGACGTTTATGCTGAAAAATCAGCTGGGAGTCCTATGAGGTTTCCCTTGTATGTAACTGTTTTCTCTTGTTGCTTTTAAAATTCTCTCTTTATCACTATTTTTTGCCATTTTAACTATTATCTGTCTTGGTGTGAACCTTCTTGGGTTGACTTTTTTAAGGACTCTCTGTGCCTCCTGGATCTGGATGTCTGTTTCCTTCCCCACATTCACAAAAATTATTTTTTTCAAATAAATTTTCTGCCCTCTTCTTTCTCTTTTTTCTTCTGGGATCCCTATGTTGTGAATGTTATTATACTTGATGGTATCTCTGAGTTCCCTTAATCTATTCTCATTTTTTATTACTCTCTTTTCTTTTCGTCATTCAGCTTGATTGCTTTACATTACTATTTTCTAGGTCACTGATCTGTTCTTCAGCTTCCTCTAGTCTATTATTTATTCCCTTTAGTTCTTTATTTCCTTCCTTCCTTCTTTTAAAATCTACACATTTATTTACTTTTCAGTAAGTTTATTTTTTATTTTTTTAATTTTATTATAGAGAGAGAGAGCATGTGAGCCGGGGGAGGGGCAGAGGGAGGAGGAGAGAGGAGATCTCAAGTAGACTCCACACTGGGTGTGGAGCCTGTGTGGGGCTCAATCCCATGACCCTAAGATCATGACCTAGTCAAAACCGAGAGTCGGACACTTAACCGACTAAGCCATCAGGTTCCCCTATTTACTGGTAAGTTTAAATCCTTGAGGGGTATAGCATCACCTGGATTCTGTGGCCAGTGGCTTTAGAAGGAAAGTTGTTTTGGAATTTGGCACGAACCATGCCACTGTTTCCATAAGCATGAGTTACTTTTCTCCAGATTAATCTGGTTTTATTTGGTTTGCCACCAGGGTCACTGTGTTGTTCTTTGATTTGTACACATAAAAACTTCTCTTGCTTAGATAAAATTCAGTTTCATCTCGAGCATAAATATCTTCAGGTTTTTTTTTTTAGATTTTTTTTTTTTTTAAGATTTATTTGTCAGAGAGAGAGAGCACAAGCAGGCAGAGAGGCAGGCAGAGGCAGAGGGAGAAGCAGGCTCCCTGCTGAGCAAGGAACCCGATGTGGGACTTGATCCCAGGACCCTGGGATCATGACCTGAGCCGAAGGCAGCCGCTTAACCAACTGAGCCACCCAGGTGTCCCAATATCTTCAGTTTTAAGAAGAGCTGTGTGTTCTGCCTGGTTCTGGAGATCCCATGCATAGCCAACAAAAATGACCTTGGGCCACAGCCTTCCAGACATACTTAGTGTTTTAGGAGTCCTTTCCTAGCAGGGCTCCACAGGTTCCAAGATGGTAGAAAGAGTCCTTTAGTATATTTTTAATTTCAGTTATTAAGTTCTTCACCTCTGATTTGTTCTTATTTAGGTTTCCTCTCTCTTTGTTGAAGATTTCACTGAAGTCCTCCACTCTTTTCTCAAGTCCAGTGAGTATCTTTATGACTAGACTTTAAATTCTCTATCAGGCATATTACTTAACTCTTTTGCTTAGGTCTCTTGCTGTGATTTTGTCCTGTCCTTTCATTTGGGCCATACTCCTCTGTCTCCTCATTTTGTCTAGCTCTCTATGTCTATGTGGTAGGAAAGTCAGGTATGTATCCTGCTCTTTAGGTAGTGGCCTTATGAAGAAGAGGTCTTATAGTGTCCTACAGCTCAGTGTCTCCTGTTCATCAGAACCTGGCACTTCAGAGGTACCTCCCATGGGTGTTGTCTATGACCTACTCTAGTGGGCTGAACCGTATTTGCCTTTTGTCCAGTTGTCTGTGATGGCTCTCTTTGCCCATTGTGGGCAGGGTTTGGTCCCTGTATTGTTAATGGGCCAGTCTGGGGCTGTCGTGGGCTTCACTTGGGTCAGACCAAGAATTTGCCAGATAACCTGTTGTGCATGGTTATCTTCCATTCTCCCTAGGGCAGGAGTCACTTTGGAGTGGTTCTAACCCTTGTTGGGGCTGCTTGAATACTGCCACACTTGTGGTGCCACTTTGGATGGACTCCTGTTGAGGGCATGTTGGAGGGAGTGGGTCTGCAGGACAGTGTGGAGGCAGGGGTGCATGCTGGTCTGGTTTGTGCTTCTCTGGTCTGTTGTGAGAGGGGACCTTGAACTTCTTTAGAAAACTCCTGCTGAGGCTGGGTTGAGGAAGACAGAAGAGCATGGGAGTGGTGTGTGCTGTCAGCAAGCTAGGTGGACAGTGTTCATGCCATTCCTGCTGGTGTTTGTGTATCTAAGTTGGGTAGGGGGAAGGAAATAGTGCTCGTCAGCTTTTTTGTTTTTGGAGAATTTCCCAAAGATCCCTGCCACTTTAGCACATGCTCTGAGGTTAGTAAAGAGATCTCACTTCAGTGTACCCCAGGATTTTTTATACTGTTACTTCTATGCTGTGTCTTCATGGGGCTGTTTGTTGTGCTGTATCTCTAATGAGGACTCTGTTTCTTATCTCCCTCCAGCCCTCCTAAAGCTGACTCACTTATTTTTAAAGTTCTAGGTGTTAAGCCCCATTGATTGTAAGAACTCATGATGTTAACACCGTCTGGTTTTCTAAGCCAAATGTTATATGGATTCGTCTTCCCAGTGTGGGCCCTTTGTGCTAGGGTGACTGGCTGGGGTCTCCTCTCCCCTCTATGTACCCACAGCATACCTTTTTCCTGCAGACAGTCTTGCAGGTTAGTTTGGCTTTAAACTCCATCTCTGCCCTTCCTACCCTCTTTGATGTGGCCTCTTCTCTACATTTAGCTGTGGAGAGTCTCTTTTGCCAGTTTTCAGATTGGTTTTTGGGTTATTTCCACTGATTTGGGTGTTATCTAGGTATATATGTGGGATGAAATAGCCTAGTATCCTCCTATTCACTGTCTTCCCTCATAGCACCATATATTTTAAAAAGCTATCTTTCCCTCACTGATTTGAGATGCTGTACATATTTGGGTCGATATTTGGACTTTCTGTTCCTTTGGCTTCTGTGTCTGTTTGTATGGCTATATTATAGTAGTATAGTAGTTTTTTTCCATAAAGTTCTAAGTAATTTAAAAAGTTATAGAAGCCTATCAACCACAGGGTCCTATTACCTCTTTACACAAAATGATCTGAATTTTGATATACAATGAGAAGCAATAAAATGACCTAAGAACTTAACTCAAAAGTTATAAAAATATTGGAAAGAAAATTAATGGAAGCCTACAGGAAAGAATAAATGAAGGCAAAAGAATTTTTTCTCCAGTATTTTGATCTGATTCTACATCTCCTAAATTCTCCATTGTAATTATAAAATAAAATAAAAAACTAAGGTTGAAATCTCATTTTCAAAATAAATAAAAAATAAAAACATTCCAATTATTTAACATTGTAAACCTGTGATATTTGGTGAGTTAATTATTCTGATTAGGAGCAAAATGCTGGTATGGATACATCTTATTGTCTGTTCTTGCTTCTAGTCTAGCCCTCCTCATCTTCATTTTTGATACCACTGCCACTGTGCTTGTTCTTAAATATGATCATGCCAACCTCTTGCATGAATGGTTCAGTGGATCTTCATTGGCAGTGTGATAGACTGAAGCTATTATTAATGGCAGCAAAGCCACCTGAAAGTCAAAAAGTATTATTTGAGCTTTAACTATGTTTTATACAGAAGCAATTCTTGTCCTGATCCTATGTGTTTATGATCTAATGGGAAATGCTGGGAATGGCCAGCAATCCCTGTACCGAGGGATGAAAGATTACTCCAAACTTTTCTGGGAAAGAGAGGAAAAGGCAAGGGGGTCAACGCTTAGAGGTGAAGACCCTTTGCCCTTCTTTGCTCCCGCTTTTATTGGTCCTTCAAGAGAATCACAAATCCTTATCACGGTTTCTCAAGCACGTGATGTGTGACAAGGGGTCTTACTGGAACTGGGAGGATCTGTTTATAGGAAAGATACAATATGCTAATCTGCACGGTCTATGAATTCTGCTAAACATAGCCTAAGGGACAAACCATACATCTCTTAGATCCCAGGGTGGCTATTTGGGCTGAGAAAGCTTCGGGAAAGGCAACTCCCTATGGCATTCCAACGGCAGAGTGGTCTCATAGGCCTTGGCATTCTAAAGGCCTACGCCCTTCTCCAAAACCTTCCCTGCCCCCAGTGGCCTCCGTGTTACATTTTAGCAAGCCAGGTATTATGGCTGAGTTCATGCTCTACATTAACCCCAGCAGGGAAAGTCTGATTGGAATCAAGTAATTACAGGGAAGTGTGATGTGGGCTGTAATAGGCTATTAGGCTAGCTTTGTCACCTCCACATACCCCACTCTCCAGCTATGGCAGACTGTTTGCAGTCTCCAGAGTTAACCACGGTTACTCATCTACATGCTTTTGCATTTGCAACATTTTCTTGGATTATTGGGATCTGTCTGATGAAGTCCATCATGACTTATTTGAAGCGGCTTGTCTTCTGAAAAACTTTCTTGTATTCTCTGCTGGGAATGGGCTCATTGGCCCCCCTCCTTTGTGCTTTCATGTTACTCTGTGCATACTTCTCTCATTCATTTGTTATATGGCGTTGACTATCTGTTTGCTTTTCTAGCCTTCTAAACTGTGGGTTATTCGGAAATAGGATGGCAGGGATGGGTCATCTTACTTAAATGATAGTGATACTGTGTATAATCTCTGGAGGTGTTTTGTTAAAAAGAAGTGAGGCAATACCTGGAGGGAAATGGAATTATTATGTATGTTTATTGGATAGTAGGAATGATCAAAGGAGAATATAAATTTGATATTTACTCTGATGTGCAGTTCTTGGTTCCAACACCAGAAAAGCACAGAGAGGGCTGTTTTCTCTAATTTTCCCATGTTATCCAGCTTTTTTTTTTTTTAATTAAAAGGAAAACTATAATTCTATTTATTCTATTTCAGTAACTTTTTCAAAGGTCATAAAGCTTACACGTATCATGTGTGGGTTGTACCACTGTGACCACAGGTGGGTGACCTAGTGGCTTCGATACTATATTCAAAGCATACTCAGCAGTGGTATACTCAGAAGAAGCCTAAGAGGTTTCAATTTGTGGCCCACAAAACTTGTCTAAGGACATATTCTTTTATATACTTAAATCAGTTGTCTGAACAAAGGAATCAAAGTGATTGAAAAAGATGTTGTTTATTGAAGTACAGGTGACACCCAATATTACATTAGTTTCAGGAGAACAACATAGTGATTCAGCAACTGAACATTATGCTGTGCTCACTGCAAGTGCAGCGACCATCTGTCACCATATAATGCTATTACGGGGTGACTTTTTCTTTTTTCTTTTTGGAGAGGGAGAGAGAGAGAGTGATTGTGAGTGGTGGGGGTGGGGTAGAAGGAGAGGGAGAGAGAGAATCTTAGAGAGAGAATCTTAAGTAGGCTCCACATTCAGTGTGGAGCCGGATGTGGGGCTCCATCTCATGACCCCGAGATCATAACTTGAGCCAAAACCAAGAGTTGGACACTTAACTGAGCCACCTAGGCCCCCCTACAGGATGACTTTTTAAAATCAAATTTCTACTAAGGAAGTTATTTAATATGATTAATATTTGAGATTCAAAATGATCATGTGAAGAAGGAAGATGATTCTTTCAAATTCGGGCAAAGGGCGCTGCAAAAAAATAACAACAATCCAAGCTTTAAGCACTGAAGTAGTAGTATTTACATGTAAGGGTAAAAGAAATATTTTTGAAGAATCCATTTCAATATATGCTTAATAAATATTGTAACAGTATTTTGGTAAAAGGAAAGTTGATTTCATGATAAATAAATGGGATATTATGTATAAGGATCAGGAAGTAAATCTTGCTGTTCTACTATTATCATTATCATTAGCCAGATCCTTAGTAAAAAAGCCACAGTGAATACTCATCCACTTTGGGTCACCATATTTTAGATGAAATAATGATGAAACTAGGGTCACAGTACTGACCATAATGAATAAGAGAGAACATAGCACAGTGGAATACACAGGTAGGCCTTCAATGAATTAAATCTTGGAAGAGAAATAGTTGTTTTAATGATGGAAGATTGCAAGGGAGGCAATACGGGAGAAAAGAACCTCAGCGTGTGAGGGTAGGAGATCATATTTTATATCACCTTGGGTTCTATGGATTTGCCTAGGTAGACGGTCTATCCAGCCATCCATTCATCCATCCATCCATCCAACCATATCTTTTTAATTATGATTACATTATTCAACAAATGTTATTCCTAAAATTAATAGCTTCAATTACTGATGAATATGTGCCAGATTCTGTTTTAGGTTTTTTCACTGTCTCTTAATGTTAAAAAACAATGGGTAAGTAGTAATTGTTCAATTTTATGGGGGAGAATATTGAGAATCATATGCCCATTGTTATATGGAAAGTGACAGAATTAGGAGTGGTAACACTGCACAGAGTTTGGACAGTTGTCCCTTTATATCTTAGCTAATGTGGGACATTGGGTCTTTCAAGCATCCTTCTGCTTGCTGTATCTGCAGAATCCAGGACTCAGTGGCTCTTAACTCTTAACCAATATTCTTTCCTCCCACACTCCCTTCTTTCCTTCCTTCTTTGTCAGTGTTTATTGAGTGGGCTATGTTAAGCCTTGTGCTAGGAACATGGTGATCCAGAATGATTGAATCCTGGTTTTCACTTTGTACACAGTACCATGCAGCACATAGCAGATACAAGTATAAACGAGCAAATTCTGTTTTCAAGGAAACCACAGTTTCTGGACAACCAGTTGGTGGTGTAATGGAGGAAATGGGAATGAAAGATAGGGATCTAGCTTAGCAGGCTTGGGATGCTGTGGAAAAGAGTCTTTGACACATCAAGGAGGGAAATGGTGTGGTTAGATATATCATCCCTGGTGGAATTATATAGAGGGAAGATTTAAGGGTTATGAGATTGGAGAAAGGGAGATAAGTTTGGAGACTGTGGTAGTATTCCCATGAAAGAACAAGAGAACTTGAAACTGCGTAGTGAGAGGAGAGAGGAGGTAGCAAGGGAGGTGGGAGAACCATTTTAAAGGTAGAATCGCAGGACTTGATGAATGATCACATGTGGAAATGGGTGAGACAAAGGCAGGTTTCAGAAAAGTCTAGCTGGTCATTTGGGCATCCTGCCAAGAATATAGTGGTTTTCGTGTGATCATTGATGTTAAGGTCCTTTTGCCAGTCTCACTGTTGTCTGTCCCCTGCCTTGGAGTCTAAAGCAGCACAGCCAAATAAAAAAATGAAATGGTTTCCCTCAAATACACAAATCCAGCTCCATGGGGCTTTCTGATTATCTTTCCTTGTGCTTTTTATTGTTAATATTTATTGAGTGCTCACTATGTGTCCAGTGACTGTTTAAGCAATTTACATGAATTAACTGATTTATTCTCACACGAACAGATGGTGGTTTATCTCTGTTTTTATAGATGAGGCAACTGAGGCACAGAGTGATTAGGTAATTTGCATGAGTGCCCCACCCCGCCCTACCCCGCCACAGGCAGTTGGGCCATGAAACTCAAGCAGTCCACCTTCCAATCTTGTTATCTCAATCAGTATACTTTATAGATGGAATTGTTTTCTTAATTTCTTCTTTAGATTGTTCATTGCTGGAGTATTAGAAACACAAATGATTTTTGTTTGTCGATCACATACCCTGAAACTTTGCTGAATTTGTTTGTTAGCTTGAGCAGTGTTTCTGTGGATTCTTGTAGGCTGCTGCCTCAGAGTTCTGTTATATTTTTTTTCTTTCCAAATCTGTTTCTATCGATTTAATATAGAATATGTAAGACCTTAAAAAATATCTTTTGTATTTTTAAAATGTTACATAAAATTTACCCTTTTTGTCTTCTTTTTTGACTTCTTGTATTGTCTGGCTTAGAGAATTTGTTTGCTAAAAAACAAAAGACATGGGGTGCCTGGGTGGTTCAGCAGGTTAAGATTCTGACTCCTGGTTTTGCCTGAGGTCATGATGTTACAGTCATGAGATCGAGTTCGGTGTGGGGCTCTGTGCTTGGCATGGAATCTGCTTCAGATTCTCTCTCCCTCCCCCCTACAGCCCCCCACTCATGCTCTCTTTCTCTCAGATAAATAAATAGATAAATCTTAAAACAAAACAAAATAAAGAACATCTTCAGTAACATTTTTAAGTGCTAAAGAAATAATGTGTTAAAGGCAAGCAATGCTATCATCAATTAAGACCACCATAAGGTTCTGTGGATTGATTTGTTTTGGTTGGAGAGTTAAGTGGAGTTACAGCAATATCAGTTACTGTGATCAAATGACCCTCATCTAATTAGGTAATTTAGATAGTCCACTCATCCTGGCAAATTGTGGCTGCTCAAATCTGTTTTTGATTTGAAGGAAACGTGGTGATTTAACTTCCTTTCATAGTAAAAAAAATAACTGGTTCCTCTCTCCTTGCTAATTTATGGTTCTTTGAAAGTCAGGGTTGACTCTTGGTTTCCCAGATGGGTCTTTCCCTGCCCTGTCCCATTTCTTTTCTGAGTTTTAAAATTAATATCCACTCATAAGACATATGTTGAATTTTATTGACGTTAATGTAAAATGCTAAGACCACATTCTTTTCCCACCATTTTAATGTCTGACCCAGACCAGTACTTCCTGCTATTGCAGCCTTGACCTTGGCCCTTGGGTTATGATGGATATACAACAAATGGAGCATATCATAGCATCTTAGGACTAGGAGAGACATTGGAAGTCACTTTCTGGTGAGAAATTGTAACCTTCACTCCACACTCCTATTTTCAGGGTTTCAATACATCTTGGAAATGTTGACTCATATGGTGCAGCTCTTATTCTCAGTGTCACAATAGAGAAATGGAGACATTTACATCTACGTTAACAGAGAGGAATAAATAGCAACTAAGTACTTACATTAAGATACAATGCTGTGGTTTTTGGTTCTCAAAGATAGGGAAGGAAAAAGCAGAAACCAAAAATCACAGTAAAGGAAGGCTTAGGAATTTGACATCATATCTTTTCTAAACATCTATCACTGAATCTGTGACCTCTTAAGCTCATGTGTAGTGCACTAGGTTCCCTCTGACGGCATCATGGTTTAGCCCTTTACCTACAAACTTGTACGTAGAGGCATCCAAGTTCAGGATCCCAACATCCCTCACATACTCTTAATGACACTGTAGACTGTGACTCCCCAGTATTTCACATGTATTTTATATTAACTTATGGTTATATCTGCAGATTCATTTCTTTATACTTCATGAATTTTAATATTAAAGTGGAAAAATTCCTTTTTTTATTTTTTTAATTTAAATTCAATTAGCCAACATATAACATATCATTAGTTTCAGATATAGTGTTGAATAAGTCATAAGTTGTTTAAAACACCCAATGCTCATCCCATCACATGCCCTCCTTAATGCCCATCACCCAATTACCCCATCCCACCACTTGCCTCTCCTCCAGGAACCCTCAGTTTGTTTCCTATAGTTAAGAGTCTCTCATGGTTTTTCTCCCTGTCTGATGACTTCCCATTCTGTTTTCCCTCCCTTCCCCTATGATCCTCTGTGCTGTTTCTTGTATTCCACATATGAGTGAAACCATATGATAATTGTCTTTCTCTAATTGATGTATTTTGCTCATTATAATATCCTCCAATTCTATCCATGTCGATGTCAATGGTAAATACTTTTCTGATGGCTGAGTAATATTCCATTGTGTATATATATAACACATCTTCTTTATCCATTCATCTGTTGATGGACATCTCAGCTCTTTCCACAGTTTGACTATTGTAGACATTGCTCCTATGAACATTGTGGTGCAGGTGCCTCTTTGGATCACTACATTTGTATCTTTGGGGTAAATACTTAGTAGTGCAATTGCTGGGTCATAGGGTAGCTCCATTTTTAACTACTTGAGAAACTTCCATACTGTTTTCCAGAGTGGCTGTACCAGCTTGCATTCCCAGCAACAGTGTAAGAGGGTTCCCCTTTCTCCTCATCCTTGCCAACGTTTGTTGTTTCCTGACAATTTTAGCCATTCTAACTGGTGTGAGGTAGTATCACATTGTGGTTTTGATTTGCATTTCCTTGATACTGAGTGATGTTGAACATTTTTTTATGTGTCTTTTGGCCATTTGTATGTCTTCTTTGGAGAAATATTCATGTCTTCTGCCCATTTCTTGACTGGATTATTTGTTCTTTGGGTGTTGAGTTTGATAAGTTCTTTATAGATCTTGGATGCTAGCCCTTTATCTGATATGTCATTTGCAAATATTTTCTCCCATTCTGTAGGTTGCCTTTTAGTTTTGTTGACTGTTTTCTTTGCTGTGCAGAGGCTTTTTATCTTGATAAAGTCACAATAGGTCATTTTTTATTTTGTTTCCCTTGCTTTGGAGATACATCTTGTAAGTAGTTGCTGTGGCCGAGATCACAGAGGTTTCTGTCTGTGTTCTCCTCTAGGATTTTGGTGGAATCCTGTCTCCCATTTAGATCTTTCATCCATTTTGAGTTTATCTTGGTGCATGGTGTGAGAAAATGGTCTAGTTTCATTCTTCTACATGTGGCTGTCCTATTTTCCCAGCATCATTTATTGAAGAGACTGTCCTTTTTCCACTGGATATTCTTTCCTGCTTTGTCAAAGATTAGTTGCCCATAGAGTCGATGGTCCATTTCTGGGTTCTCTATTCTCTATTCTGTTCCATTGATCTATGTGTCTGTTTTTGTGTAAGTACCATACTGTCTTGATGATTACAGTTTTGTAATAGAACTTGAAGTGTGGCATTGTGATACCACCAGCTTTGGTTTTCTTTTGTAACATACCTTTGGCTATTTGGGGTCTTTTCTGGTTCCATACAGATTTTAGGATTATTTTTTTCCAGCTCTGTGAAAAAAGTTGATGGTATTTTTTAAGGATTGCATAGATTGCCCTGGGTAGCATAGACATTTTCACAATATTTTTTCTTCCAACCTATGAGCATGGAATGTTTTTCCATTTCTTTGTGTCTTCCTCAATTTCTTTCATAAGTGTTTTGTACTTATTAGAGTACAGATCCTTTATCTCTTTGGTTAGGTTTATTCCTAGGTATCTTATGGTTTTTGGTGCAGTTGTAAATGGAATTGATTCCTTAAGTTCTATTTCTTCTGTCTCATTGTTAGTGTATAGAAATGCAACTGATTTCTGTGCATTGATTTTATATCCTGCCACACTGCTGAATTCCTTTGTGAGTTCTGATGATTTTGTGGTGGTCTTTTGGGTTTTCCACATAAAGTATTATGTCATCTGCAAACAGTGAGAGTTTGACTTCTTTGCCAATTTGGATGCCTTTATTTCTTTTTGTTTTCTCATTGCTGAGGCTAGGACTTCTAGTACTATGTTGAACAGCAGTGGTGATAGTGGACATCCCTGCCATGTTCCTAACCTTAGGGAAGAAGCTCTCAGTTTTTTCCCATTGAGAATGATATTCACTGTGTGCTTTTCATATATGGCTTTTATGATATTGAGCAATGTTCCCTCTGTCCCTACACTGTGGGGAGTTTTAATTAAGAAAGGATGCTGTACTTTGTCAAATGCCTTTTCTGCATCTATTGAGAGGATCATATGATTTTTGTTCTTTCTTTTATGAATGTGTAGTGTATCACATTGATTGATTTATAGATGTTGAACCACCCTTGCAATCCAGGAATAAATCTCACTTTGTCATGGTGAATAATCCCTTTATTGGCTAGGATCTTGGTGAGAATTTTGGCATCCATGTTTACCAGCGATATTGGTCTATAATTCTTTTTGGTGGGGTCTTTGTCTGGTTTTGGGATCAAGGTAATGCTGGTCTCATAGAATGAGTTTGGAAGTTTTCCTTTCATTTCTATTTTTTTGAAACAGCTTCAGAAGAATAGTATTAGTTCTTCTTTAGATGTTTGGTAGCATTCCCCTGGGAAGCCATCTGGCCCTGGACTATTGTTTTTGGGAGATTTTTAATTACTACTTCAATTTTCTTCCTGGTTATGGGTCTGTTTAGGTTTTCTATTTCTTCCTGTTTCAGTTTTGGTAGTTTATAAGTTTCCAGGAATGTATCCACTTCTTCCAGATTGCCTAATTTGTTAGCATATAGTTGCTCATACTATGTTCTTAAAATTGTTTGTATTTCCTTGGTGTTAGTAGTGATCTCTCCTCTTCCATAGATGACTTTATTTACTTGGGTCTTTTCTTTTTTCTTCTTGATAATTATGACCAAGGGTTTATCAACCTTATTAATTCTTTCAAAGAACGAGCCTCTAGTTTCATTGATCTGTTCTATTGTTCTTTTGGTTTCTATTTGATTGATTTCTGCTCTAATTATTATTAATTCTCTTCTCCTCCTGGATTTAGGCTTTATTTTCTGTTCTTTTTCCAGCTTCTTTAGGTATAGGGTTAGCTCGTGTATTTGAGTTTTCTAATTTTTTGAGAAAGGCTTATATTGCTATGTACTTTCCTTTTAGGACTGCCTTTGCTGTATCCCAAAGTTTTTGAACAGTTGTGTATTCATTTTCATTTGCTTCCATCAATTTTTTAAATTCTTTAATTTTCTGGTTGACTCATTCATTCTTTTTTTTTTTCCCCAATTACTTTTATTTTATTTTTTCGGTGTTCTAAGATTCATTCATTCTTTAGTAGGATACTCTTTAACCTTCATGCATTTATTTTCCTTCCAAATTTCCTCCTGTGATTCAGTTCAAGTTTTAAAGCATTGTGATGTGAAAATATGCAGGGAATAATTCTAGTCTTTTGGTACCAGTTGAGACCTGATTTGTGACACAGTATGTGATCTGTTCTCGATAATGTTCCATGTACACTCAAGAAGAATATGTACTCTGTTGACTTAGGATGGAATGCTCCAAATATATCTGTGAAGTCCATCTGGTCCAGTGTGTCATTCAAAGCCCTTGTTTCCTTGTTGGTCTTCTGCTTAGGTGATATGTTCATTGCTGTGAGTGGGGTGTTAAAGTCCCTTACTATTATTGTATTATTATCAATGTGTTTCTTTAATTTAGTTACTAACTGGTTTATATAATTGGCTGTTCCTGAGTTAAGAACATAAATATTTATAATTTTTAGATCTTCTTGGATAGACCCTTTAAGTATGATATAGTTTCCTTCTTCATCCCTCTAGTCTTTGTTTTAAAATCTAATTTGTCTGATAGGAGGATTGCTATCCCAGCTTTCTTTTGATATCCATTAGCATGGTAAATTGTTCTCCACCCCCTCACTTTCAATCTGGTGGTGTCTTTAATCAGAAAAAAAGAAATCTTGCCATTTGCAATGATGTGGATGAAACTAGAGGGTATTATGCTAAGCAAAATAAGTCAATCAGAGAAAGACAATTATCATGATCTCACCGATATGAGGAATTTGAGAAACAAGACAGAGGATCATAGGGGAAGGGAGGGGAAAATGAAACAAGATGAAACCAGAGAGGGAGACTCTTAAAGAGAGACTCTTAAACTCAGGAAACAAACCGAGGATTGCTGGAGGGGAGAGGAGTGAGAGGGATGGGGTGGTTGGGTGATGGATGTTGGGGAGGGTATGTGCTATGAGGAGTACTGTGAATTGTGTAAGACTGATGAATCACAGACCTGTACCCCTGAAACAAATAATATATGTTAATAAAATAATTTTAAAAAATCTGATGCTGTCTTTAGCTCTAAAATGAGTCTCTTTAGACAAAATAATGATAGGTCTTGCTTTTTTTATCCAGTCTGATACCTCATGTCTTTTGGTTGGGGCATTTAGTCCATTTACATTCAGAGTAACTGTTGATATAAGAATTTAGTGGCATTGTATTACCTGTAAAGTCTCTGTTTCTGTAGATTGTCTCTGTTTCTTTCTGGTCTATGTTCCTTTTGGGCTCTCTCTTTGCTTAAAGGATCCACTTTAATATTTCTTGCAAGGCTGGTTTAGTGATCACAAATTCTCTTAGTTTCTGTTTGTCCTGGCAGCTTTTTATCTCCTCTTGCCTTCTGAATGACAGCCTTGTTGGATAAAGTATTGTTGTCTGTATGTTTTTCTCATTTCTCTCCCTGAACATATCATGCCAATCCTTTCTGGCCTGCCGGGTCTCTGTGGACAGGTCTACTGCCAGTCTAATGTTTCTACCCATGTAGGTTACACACCTCTTGCCTCACGTGGCTTTCAGGATTTTCTCTTCATCTCCGAAATTTGCAAGGTTCACTATTATATGTCAGGGTGTTGACCTATTTTTATTAATTTTGAGGGGGGTTCTTTCTACCTCTTGGACTTTAATGCCTGCTTCTTTCCCCATATTAGAGAAGTTCTTGGCTTTGATTTGTTATATACACTTTCTGTTCCTCTCTCTCTTTCTTCTTCCTCTGAGACCCCAAATTCTAATATCGTTTCACTTTATGTTATCATGGATTTCTTGAAACCTGCCTCATGGTCCATTAGTTGTTTTCTCTCTTTTCCTCAGCTTCCCTCCTTTCCATCATCTTGTCTTCTATGTTACTGACTCTCTCTTCTATGTTATTTACCCTAGCTGTTAGAGCATCCATTTTAGACTGCATCTCAGTTAAAGCATTTTTAATTTTGGCCTGTTTAAATTTTATTTCTTCACTAAGAGATTTTCTAGTGTCTTTTATGTTTTTTCCAAACCCAATTAGTAACTTTTATAATCATTACCGTGAATTCAGGCTCTGACATTTTACTTCTATCCATATCGATTAGATATGTAGCAAAGAGTATTACCTCTGGTTCTTCCTTTTGTTGTGGATTCCTCCTTCTAGTCATTTTGCCCAGAGAAGAATGGATGAATGAGAGAACAAAATCAAGAATATCAACCATGACCTAAGTGAAATACACACTAGACAAATCTGAAGAGATCAGAAACCGAAAGAGAAAAGAAAAAGAAAAAGAAAAAAGGGAAAAAATAGAATATAATCTCCCAGGTGGACAAAACAGGTTTTCACTTGGTCCTGGGCATATTTTGGCCTTTTTTTTAGAAGACACTAATGCCCAAAATCTTAAATAAAGCAAAACTTATAAATATACAAATGTAAACTCAAAACAGTGAATGGATGCCAAAAATTAAGAATATATCTATAAAATGCAAATGTAAAAATGAAAATTAAAAGAAGACTTAAAAACAAAGAGTTGATAAACTAGTTGAAAAGGAAACAAAGACACAAAATTTTAAAGAGTAAAGACCCATATGAGAAAACCTCTAATTCTATATACTATTTTGAGTGGTCTATAAACTTGGTATTCACCTGAGGATCCTGCTAGTCTTCTAAGGGGAGGGGCCTGCTGCACTGATTCTCAGGTGTCTGCATGGGTGGAGTTGTACCATCCCTTTCGAGGGGGCCAGGCTCAGTGTAAGCTGCTTTCAGTTGTTCTATGTGACTTCTGTTTCCTGAGGGCTTTTCAGGCTGCTTTAGAGGATGAAAAAAAAGTGAAAAATGGTGGCACCCTGATCTCCAGCCCCGGATCTGAGGATCCTGGCCGCCACTCATTAGTGCACCCTCAGGGAAAGCCAGTCAGACCCTTTTGGGTTCACCAAACTGTCCAGTTTCCTGCGGTGCACACTCACACCAGTCCTCCTAGGGGAGGGCGGGGTGTCTCATCATGGCCACCAGTGGCTCGGGCATTTTGGGGGAATGATTGCCCAGTTGTGTGTGCCCCCATGCCACTGTTCCCCGGGGGAAGGAGCCATATCTCACAGTGGTTGTCACTTGCTGGCCCCTGTTTGGAGAGCAGTGGCCCCATCATGCCACAGTTCTGGGTTTATGGCAACACCTGGTTGAGATGCCACTCCAGAGCTCACGAATTGTAGCTGGCCTCCCCACTCCAATATTTGCGAGCTCTGCTGAACTCAGGCGTCTCCATCCTTGGGGATCCTGAGACCGCACTGTCCCACCTAGGATTCTGCCCCACTTTGTCACCTGAGCTCCTTTCAGGCAGGGATGGCCCTCACAGGAGCACACTTCTAAAAGTTCTGATTTTGTGCTCCAGGGCTATATCACTTACCACTAGCTGGCTTATGGCGGCTCCCTCCCCCCACCATTTATCTTCTGATATATCCCCTCAGATTCACTTCTCTGCACCTCCAACCCCCCAAAAGTGGTTGCTTTTCTCTTTGTAGAATTGTAGTAATCCTTTTCTTACGTCTCTGGTTGAATTCACAGGTGTTCAGAATGATTCGATAGCCATCTAGCTGAATTCAAGTGTCCCCTACATTTCCACCATCTTCTGACTGTTCCCCTGTTCCTTATTTTAAATTAAACTAAAATACAGATACAGATATCTGGGTAAGAAAATCCATTGTTGAGTCCACTTTGATATCATTTAACTTTTTTCTGTCTTGTATTTTATTCAACCTATAGTATTTTGTTGAAATGCATTTTGTTGCATTTGAAAGCCTCTGTGACCTTCCACCAACTTTTCTCAGGGTTTGCTGGAGGTAGTAGCCACAAACTTATACTGTAAGTATAGTATAGTAGAGACTATTTAGTTTTAAATATTTAAATATTTAGTAGTATTTAGTTTTAAAATAATTTTTATAAATGTGTTCTCAGCAATTTAAAAACAGATGATTTCTGTAGCTCTGAGACTTCAATATAACAGGAAAGAAGTTGCATGTAATTTATTAATATTTCAAGATACATGTTTTTCCCAAAAGACTTAAATCTCCTAAATAAATGGAAGGAAAAGGCACTTTTAGATGTTTCAGCTTACATGTTTCTTTGGGTTTGGAGGTTAAGATGGCTCAAAGAGGCTCTGCATGGTGAACCTGTGTGCTTCCATTCCTGCTCTGTGCTCCAAGCCTACTCTCTGTCTCTTGCACTTGTCCTACTGCATCCTACTTGAGGGCCTTTGCACTGCTATATTCCTTCTCCCAAGGATGCTTTCTTTTACCCTTATCCGGTTGAAACTCTTTTCAAGACTAAGGTCTCAGCCTATATATTTCCTTCTCAGGGAAGCATTTTCTGATTTTTGTTCCAGCTGCCATGGTTGATCCTCCTTAGGTCACTCTCATAATAACTTGTGTATTTCAGGAAAAGTGCTTATTTATCTATTTCCAGAGAAGGACCCGGAATTGTAATTATATGCTTGTTTTTCTTTCCATGTTGGTCTGTAAACCCCAGAGGGTTTTCTCTCCCTGGTACACCATAGGCTCCAAGAGGTTATGGAATGTGTGTTATTCGTAAGTATATCCCAGGACTGTACAGAGTATATAGACATGGATAAATACTTACTGAATAAACAGGTAGATAAATTAATAGTATATATTCTTTAGGGAGTGATGAACTACAGTTTCTTCCTTGCCTTCCTAAAATGATTAAAACCTTTGCTGAGAAGGTTGTATGTACATCATGCAGGCAAGAGTGAGAAGTAACTGGCCCCCAGTAGAGTAGAGAGGCTCAGAGATGACGGTTGACATCAAATATTATGAGAATGTGGGAGATTTTAGAGCAAATTCTCAGTTTGAATTTCTGTAAAGGTGATTTTTAGATTTGTATTGGCATCCAAGACTTTATAGGTAATAAAAAAGAAAGTAAATACAGTGACTTTCTTACCTCGCTATTAACATTATTTTGACTATGACCTTATCTAATTCATTATTTGATTCTTACTGCATGTCATTTTGTGTGAGTCTGTGCCTCATATCATAATATATTAGCTTCAGTGTAAGTTAAGAGCAATAATATTCAAATTCTGTTGGCATCATTTGGCTTCATTCTAAATACCTTAGCAGTAAATTCACACCAGCGTTAAGGAGCTGCCTCTGGGGATGGTTCTCCATAGTATGTGGAATTTGAAACGTTGTGACATTGCACTCAGAGAATTTAGGGCTGAGGGCCTTATTTTTTCAAAGGGAGAGTACAAAGAAAACAAAAATGTATAGTTGAAATAGTTCTTGTTATAGTTGAGGGAAAGAGAACAGAAGAGAGGAATAGAAATAGCTCCAGCCTAACTAGTGTTTGGTTGGTGAAAGTGATAGCATCTTCTTGGGGATTGGGAAAGAAAAATATTAATTGATAATTCTGGTGGTTAAATTTATGTGTCAGCTTCGCTAGGCCACAGTAACCAGATATTTGGCCAAACAGTAGTGTAGATGTTGCTATGAAGATTTTCTTAGATGAGATTAATATTTATATATCTTTTATTTTTATTTTTTTCATGCTCCCCTAACTTGTCTTTATTGAGCAGATATGAGCAAGGTTACTCCCCTGGCAGCATCTGAGGCCATTTGATGGAAAAGAATGGTCAGAAACGGAGATTGCCTCATAGTTCTTGTCTTTACCATTGACCATTTATAAAACCTCAGTAGATGAGATTAGTTTTAAATCAATAGATTTTGAGTAAAGCAGATTATCTGCCAAATATGGAGGCGCCTCACCTAATCAGTTGAAGGCTATGCAGGAAAAATGACTGACTTCCCCTGATGAAGAGGGAATTCTGCCAGCAGATCGCTTTTGAACTCAAGCTGCGGTAGCAATAAGTATTATTTGAATTTCCAGCCTGCTGCCTACTCTACAGAGTTTGCATTTGCCAGTCCCAGGCATGTGTGATAATTTCTTAAAATCCACCCTCCCTTCTCTCCCTCTCTCTCCACATGATATACACACACACACACATTTTATTGATTCGTTCTTTCTGAAGAACCCTAATACAATAACCCTAATACAATAGCTATGTTTAAAATGTCATCTCTCATCAGATATTGTGTTTTTCTCTTTATAACTGTCGTCTTGGAACTTTGAATGTGTTCAGTAGGTGCTCACATTTTTCTGTGTCAGGGGAGCATGGTGTATCACGACACTAGAGCAGGAAAAATTTTTCCCTCCTGACTTATAGAGAATCTGTGAGCTGCGTTACTGAAAATTTCCCCTGTCTGTCAAAAGTAAAGCATGGAGAAACAGGAAAAAATTGAAGATGAGAACCCTACTTTCAGACCCAAGTAAAGGAGCTTCCAGTTGGAGAAGAGCCACAGCAAAAAAATGACTGGCCTCAAATAATAACTGAGTCCTCCGTCATTTAGCTTGCTCCCAGTTAACACCTGCCCCCAGCTAAAGCAAGGATGCCTCCAGGGCCCAGGTTTACATCTGTACCCTCCTTTTCCATTAACTTCTCTCTTGGGGACTGCCTCATGCTCTTTGGCCCAGGCACCCCATTCCCACTCCCCACCCCTCAGGCCTCAGCTCTCTTCCCTTATGGTCCTGCTAAAAGACTGGAGATGATATAACCAAAACATTTACAGAGCACTTACTATATGTTAATTACTGTTCGAAGTGCTTTATATGTCTTAAGCCATTAAATCCTTTCATGGACCCTATGAAAGACGTACTATTATCATTCTGGTTTCATGGGTGAGAAACGTTAGGAATTCGAGTGAGTTCCCTGAGGCCAATATGTCCTGGCAGAGCATAGATTTGAACTAAATAGTTTGAGTCTAGAGCTTATCTGATTCAGCTCTGCACGTGACAGTTAATGCTGAGGCATAAAGGAATGGTCCGAGCTTACAGATCTGGATTTCATGGTGGGGCCCAGATATGCTATTTCCTGATTCTATTTTTTTTTAAAGATTATTTATCTATCTATCTATTATCTATCTATCTATCTATCTATCTATCTATCTATCTATCTATCTATCTACCTATCTATCTATCTATCACAGAGAGAGAGAGAGAGCGAGAGAGGGAACACAAGCAGGGGGAGTGGGAGAGGAAGAAGCAGGCTTCCCACTGAGCAGAGAGCCCGATGCGGGTCTCAATTCCAGGACGCTGGGATCGTGACCTGAGCCCAAGGCAGACGCTTAACAACTGGAGCCACCCGGGCACCCCTGTTTCCAGATTCTAGAACCCGGGCAATGGATACAAGAGGCGCCCAGGCCTTTCAAAATAATTCTCCAAACGTCTTGGGAGATTGCATCTTCCTTTCCTTTTTCCATTATTTCTTTTGAATTGATAAGTGATTTATTTTATTTATAGCAACATTACTTTCGTCTATATTAACAACTGTTTCTGCTTCTGAATTTCTAACTTAGGGTAAAGCTGGTATTTCAGAATTAGGGAGCATTTTATTATTTATTTATTTAATTTTTTAGAATTTTTTTTCGTTCAAGATTTTATTTAAATTCAAGTTAGTTAACATGTACTATATATGTAGTATAGGGGTAGAATTTAGTGATTCATCAGTTGCATATGACATGCAGTGCTCATTACATCAAGTGCCCTCCTTAATGCCCATCACCGTTACCCCATCCCTCCATCCACCTCCCCTCCAGCAGCAACCCTCAGTTTTTTCCTGTAGTTAAGAGGGAGCATTTTATTGCCAAATAGACAAATTTGCCAGAACTCCTTTGATGTATTCCTATAGTTTTTCTCAGCCCCATCGGCCTCATAGAAGAAAGCAAAGACATAACCACAGTCACCAGGGAAGCGCACTAAGTTTGAAGAGCTTTCTCCTGGAAAGTACTAATGACCTCATATTGCAGATGAGGGCTCTGAAGCTAGAGAGGTGAGGTAACGTTGTGTACAAGCACATTCCTGTCGAACCTTGCGTGTAATCTTCAAGGACGGTAGGAATTAACAAAGTGTAGGAAAGTAGGAAGAACACTGCAGGGAGGAGCAAGGAGATGGGGTTGTGTTAAGTGCCTGGGGAGTTGAGAGAACTGTAAGAGGTGCAGTCTGGCCAGAGGTAGGGTGAGTGGTGGGGGTGACTCGGGAGGCAGGGGCAAGGTGAGGATATACATTGCTCTGAAAATGCAGTGCTAAAAGATCTTGGGGAGTCCAAATGGTGAGAGACTTTTGGAGAAGACTATTCTACCACTGACTTGGAGGATGGATAAATTGGGGGAGAAGGTGAGATAAAGAGAGATAAGAGACCACGGTTGGTGTCAGTTTGCTCAGTCTCCCTTCCCTACAGTTTTGTTATCAGCATCTTTGTCTTTTTGTCTGAGCTTTGCTCCTTTCCTCCTTCTGTGACTTTGGGAGGCTTCCAGTCACTGTCTGGTGCCACTTCTCTTCAGTCAGAGAGATGCATGCATTTCCTAGGCAGAAGCATCCCATGCCCATGATGGCATCTCATCCCTGGGCGCTCTGATCTGTCCAAGAATAAGCATCTGACTCCAGTTAGGTCAGTCAGATTCTGGGGCTAGGGTTTTGAATACGCTAATATGGAAGACAGAGCATTCTTTCAGGGTTCCTAAAGAGAAACGAGGGGAACCTGAGTCTGCCAGTGCCCATTGTTTTAGTTTCCTAGGGTTGCCGTTAACAAACTCCCACAAACCGAGTGTCTTGAAAAATAGAAATTTATTCTCCCCAGTTCTGGAGGCTGCGAGTCCAAAATCAAGTTTTGTCAGGGCCACACTCTCTCTGAAGGCTCTAGGGAAGAATCCTTCCTTGTGTCTCCTAGCTTCTAGTGGTTACAGGCACTCCTTAGGGTTCCTTAGCTTGTAGATGCAGCACTCCAGTCTCGTCCTTCATTGTCATATGGCAGTCTTCTTACTGTGCATCTCTGTGACCAAAGTCCCCTCTTTTCCTGAGGACGGAAGGCATTGAATTCAGGCCCACCCTAATCCAGCATAACCTCATTTTACCATGATTACATCTGCAATGGTGCTTTTTCAGAGCAAGGTCACATTCACAGGTTTTGGGTGGACATGAATTTGGGGGGCAGGAGCACAGTTCTACCCAATACAACCATATTCCCTGATACCTGGGTAAACCCATGCAGTAGGACAGGAAAAGGCATGGCACACAGTGAGACAGATCATAGGTGGAGAGAATATTGCCAGGGAAGGAGTCCTGCTTTCTGGTCTCCAAATGACATATGATTGCATTGAGGTCCCAACCTTTTTCTTCTGATTTTGTGGACTACCAAAACTTCCATCCTTTCAGAAAATTACCTCCCCTCACATTTTTTTTCCTTTGCTTAGGCTATATTGAGGTAGGTTTCTGTGCCTTCCTACTAAAACAATTCTGATAAATACAGAAATAATTGCTGCGTTCCAGGTGGAGAAAGAAGTAGATCTGAGCTATGGCAGTGGTGGTAGGGATTGGTTTAAGAGGAGCTTAGTAGGTGGAATCATCAGGGCTTGCGTTCTGTTTAAATTTGGATTACAAGAGAGAATAAATCTCTAATGATCACTGGGATGACTGGGTAGACGAGGGGACCATTCTCTGAGAAAGAGATTAAAAGGAGTATAAAAATGCATGAAATTTGGTTTTTGCAAACTTCTCTAGACTATGAGTATTGATAAGCCTCCCGAAGACTTTGCTTTCTTGAAGTCAGGGAAACATTTGTTTTTATATCTGTGGTACTTAATGTATTATATTGGGCATATGGTAGGTGTGCCATAATGTTTATTCAGTTAAATATAAAAATTGAGATCTTGAAAGGCAAAAATCTCTCTTTAGCTAGCAAAACATGACCCATGCTCTTTGGCCTGAATGTGTATCAATGCTCAGTGCCCTGTGGTGTCCCTCATTGTGTGTAGAAGATTGTATGGCAAAGATCACTATAATTGTATTCATGTGACAGTCACTAAACCATTTGAAGAAGAGGGGAAAAAATTAAACTCATGGCGTCATGAGTAGGGAGGCTGCATATCTTAAATATGTTAACATAAAATGAAAGATGCCTTCTTCTTAGGATTCCCCCTGCCCACATTTCTTTCTTTAAGGTGTGTAATGATGGAAACCCCTTGAGGCAAAAATCAGTTTTTACAGCAGCTTATAGTAACTTATAGTCCCATTACATGTGACAGGGGTTCAATAAATTCTTGCTCAAAGATCTGTTTGGATGTCATGTTAACATGGGGACGCTGCCAGGCTATCACTTTAAGGAATTCATAATACATCAGTATAGGGCTTAAATGTTTATAATTAATTCTGAACATCTCAAAATGTGCAGTTAGAATTCGTAATATCCTGAGAGACAGTTGGGAACAAAGGCATTTAATGATAAACGAATATGTTTGTGTGTGAATTGATTCATAGACTGAAAATGTTGTGGTTTAATTTTTTTAATTTTTTTGAGGGTGGTAGTTGTATTGCACAGGGACATTAAAATCTTTTTATTAACTAATGAGGTCAGTGACTACATTTGGCAGTCTGAAGAACACATTTTTGGATTCAAACCTCCACGAATAGTGCAGGGAAGTGTACTTGCTATTTTTGCACAACACAGTTATAAAGGATTTAAAAAATATATCCATAGGCCAACAGATGAATTACTGTTTCCATTCGGTTTGGCCATAAAGAAAATATAATAGCTGTAGGATGTAAAATCAATTGTTTTATTGA
The DNA here is from genome assembly GCA_028534135.1 of Potos flavus. NCBI lineage: Eukaryota > Metazoa > Chordata > Mammalia > Carnivora > Procyonidae > Potos > Potos flavus. The sequence goes on along the minus strand of CM052897.1, from coordinate 77,500,427 downwards.
ATCTGACAACTTTATGTACTTTGTGAAAAATCACATTAGGTGAAATTTAAACTCTTCTGTTCTTGTTGTACGGAGACTTTGTCTACTTCATCTTGCAATTACTTATCCCTTCTTTAAAAAAAAACCAGAACACATGTTTATGAAAGCCAAGATACGCATATTTAAATAAACCTTTCTTGAATATCTGCATTCCAACAGGAGTTCAGAGCCTAAAACCTTCCTGTGGCTAATGTTATAGGCTTGATTGGGGTAGTACCCCATTCCTACCCTACCTTTTAAACATTTTCTTTCACAGGCCTTCGCTTTTTTTTTTAATCTCATTTTTCTATGATGTGAAGGGTTTTCAAAATTAGACATTTTTAAATCATTTCCCTAAGATTACAAATAATGAGCTAAGTAAGATAAAAAATTCTTGCATGCAGCACTCTTTAAAACAAAATGACTTCATGCAACGGAATCACTCAAGGGCTTACATAAGTGACTCTCTGGGCGTCAGGCACCTAATGAGAGACATTAGCTTTCCAGGCCAGTAAGTGCCATTTAAGGAAGGCACTGTGGTGATTTGCCATATAATAAAGGAAAATAATGCCTTGTGGTTTTACTGTATCTTTCTTCCAAAGATCTTACAGTGTTTTTACATAGATCATTTCCTCTGTCTTGAAAACAATTCCTGAGTAGTATTCTGTATTCTTGTATCATTCCCAAGGCTCCCCACATAGTTTCCTCAGTGGTGATTATTTGAGCTCCTACTATGTGCCAGGCTGTTATTGGGTTGAGGGAGCAGTGTAGGGTTTCATGCACATCTCTGAGTAGCAGTCTGAGGAGCAGAGAGATCTGAGCAATTATTATAACAGAGAGTGTGGCTAAGTGTACAGGAGGGGTGAATGCGAATGCCCTGGGGTTGGAGAGGGTAGACTAACTACCTCTGCTTGGAGGATGAAGCTGTAAAGCCTTTAGAGAAGAAACTATTGAAGAAGGTTTCAACAACACAATGAAACAAGAATGGAATCTCTCTCTTTTATTTACATATCTTCCGGAGATTCCTGTCTTCCTTCTTCTCTTTGTGAACCAGTGTTAATGATGGGAGGGTGTACCAGTTGGTTCATTCATGCTATGCAGAAAAATATAGATAGCTTCTGCCCCGGGGAGTTATTTGTCAATTGGAAGAATGAACTTTATAGGAAGTTATTATTTATGAAATCCTATTCTTAAATTATTTGCTCCATAAAATATATCTATTATGAATTCACAGAATCTTCAAATCCAAAGAAAAGAAGTTCTATAAATGAGACATAAGTTATTTGTTCTTTCTTAACTCAGCAATAAATGACCTGTGGCAGGTGAAATTCCTCCTCCTCCTCGGTGAGTGACCTGCTAGTTGTACTTTTCTTCTCTGAGGACAGTACTAGTTGGATCTGCAGTTGGTTGGATTCAGTCAGTAAGAATTTAAGAACTGTGAGACTAGTCGTGGAGGGGAATTATGGATTTTCTATCATTTCTGTGACAGCTCTGGTTGAGGAGGAATCTTTTTTAGAGATGAGGGGTGATCGTGGTAAGGCCCTTAGGTGAGCCTAGTCAGAAAATCTAGGCTCTGGTTGTGGCTCTGAAATGAAATATCCCTGTCATTGAACCATTCAGAGGTTCAGTTTCTTCATCTGTAAAATGGGATGTTTGGATTTAATGATATCTCAATTCCTTTGAGGTATGATATTTTATAGTTATTTGGTTGTAGGAATGAACCTTTTTACAAGCATTTGACGTTAGAATATTCATTTTTTCATAGAGTTCCCTCTATTATGTGTTTTCCCCCTTTCCTCTGCCTGGGAAATTACTGCGCATCCTTCAAGGCCCCAGGAACAAATGAAAGAAATGATACATTCTGAGTACTGATATATATGTGCTAGGTATGGTGATGGGGGTGACCTTTGGTCAGGTTTTGCCTATTACCCTGGAATAAATTCTTTCTAAAGATTATGTGTTTGGTGGGGAACAGCAAAGGGAGAGGAAGAGAGAAAATCTCAAGCAGACTCCTTGCTGAGCGCAGAGCCCAACACAGGGCTCAATCTCACGACCCTGAGATCATGACCTGAGCGGAAATCATGAGTTGGATGCTCAACTGACTGAACCACTCAGGCGCCCCACCCTGGAATAATTAATAGTGCTTTCTCATGCTCTCAAGAGTGTCCTGGTTTAGACAATGGATTACATGATTTTAAGCGTCTTACAAACATTAATTCTCATAGCAATTCTGTGAGGTGGATATTATTATATCCATTTTCCACATGAGAAAAATTATAATCTAGAGAATACTGAGGAATTTATTCAAAGCCTCGCTGCTTATAAGTGGTAATTCTGTCCTGGTGTTCTGATTTCAGATATCTCACTGCACCTTGGTGCCCAGATCGAGTGCCATTTTTTGCAGAAAGCCATTGCTGGCTCAGACCCCCATACGCTTTCCTTTAGCAGCCCCTGCGTTTGTTTTTCCTGCCGAAAATTTTCATCACACACGTAAACATTGTCTATGTCAGAGGCTCCTCTTGCTGGACTTAGTTCCATCATGAGAGCAGACTCCCTGTCTTGCTTACTACAGCACCAGTGATGTTTGGCACACTTTGCCTGGGTCCACGTTTACAGGCACCCGTGCTCTATTTATATTAGAGTGCTTGCCAACATGGCATCGGGAGCCTTACTTTCTAGGTTGGGGTCCCCACCATGGGAGCTTGTGGGACTTTGAGAAAGTTTGACTTTTTCCAAACCAGATCCAACTAACTTTGAGAGGCCGTGAGGATCAGCGTGGGCAATGTATGAAAAGAATGAACATTTATGGAGTGCTGCTCTTTGTCAGGCATCCCCCTGAGTCCTTGAGGAGATGATCTCATTTCGTCCTCACGAGAACCTCCATAATAGGGACCTTATTCAATATAAAAATGTTAACTGCCTGACCCGTTAGTGATAAAGCTAGGAAGTAGCAGGTGGAGGCAAGATTCCAACCCACATACCTGAAACACCTTTTTGTCTTGGAATTCAGTGGCCAAAGGCAAGGTCATAGAACTAGTGAAGGAGTCTTGGGAATTCTCAGCTAAAGGGTCTTAAAGGGACGTGTCAGGATTGTATTTTGCCTTCTGCCAGGATTCAACAGCTCTCTCAGTCCCTTCATTTAGGGCCAGCTTGCAGCAGCAGCAGAAGGCCCCGTGTCCATCTGAGTGGGGCTCTGGAGCCCTCCTCCTGACTGTGTGCGTGGGTCCAGTCACATAGCCAGAGGCAGTGTTGTGTCAGGTTTGGGCCATGCTTTGGAATGTGTCACTGATGATGCCGTCTCCATGGAGTCAGTGAGGTTTCTGTAGACACTTACCCCAAATTGTATCATTGAAAGTTAATATGTTTGCTGAGCTTGCAGAAATCTTTCTTTGAAAACTAAATATGAGGAGTTAAACTCGAGCAGAGCAATGATAATGAACACAAACCTTTGGTTGCCGTAATACTATTATAAAGGGAAATGCTGCCCGTCGTCCAAACCTGCTCTTGAATGTGAGGCTCAAGGGCATAGAGCGTTTTGCACAATGCCTTGTGTGAGGGTAGGTGCTGAATAAGAATTTACTGAAGGAGACTAAACCTGTGAGTGTCAATGGTTCAAACCGTTTGAAGCTACTTTGTTCAGTGACATTTGTTCCTTACTGGGGGAAAATGCCTTTATTCTGGGATTCTTAATATGAGGTCCATAAATATTACAATTCTGCAGTTGAGTTTTACGAAGCTCAAAAGCTCCTTCACATTTGCAAAACTGGGCATCTAGTCATTTTTACAGGAAACAAGTTTATAATTTTTATGATTCTCAAAGGCATTCTGTCCTCATTCTCACTTTAACTGCCCACCTTCCAGTTTCATTGAAAAGGTAGGCTTTGGGCATGATTGGCAGACCAGAGGACCAATAGGGGCCTCTCTTACACCTCTGAAGTTCTCCTCAAACTGGCATCTGTCTGCTCACCTACATCTAAGAGAGATCCTTTGCGTTGCCCCAAGTACCATGACCATAGTGCTAAATGAAAGAATAATTTGATTTACGTATGCTGGCCTGTGCCATTCTCTTGGGATTTGTCCTCACCTCTGAGGTACTCTAAAACCATTTGAAATGTCACTTCCGTGGCCCTGAAAAGTTTCTCTAGGTATTTTCTCTTTCAACCATGTGCTCACCTTGAGCTTGGTCATCAGAGTCTCCATAGATAAAACAGAATATGTAGGCTGGTTGCTCGTGAATAAATTGTTTCTTTACAGCCAGAGTGAGTCCCCTCAGCAAAAGGTATGCTGGGCTTTGGCGAGTAAAATCTGGAGGCTGCTCGACTTTAGGTAATAGAATTTTTAGTCTCTATCATTAAACACCTTAAACAGAAGTACTCGTCTAGTGGTGACGCTTACAAAAATATAAGCAGTTCTCATAAAGAAACAGAAAAATTAATGCCTGTGATTATTTCAGCTATGTTAGTTGATAGCAAAAAATGGTCTATTTTTCTGTTCACTTTTGGGGTTGAATAGGAACTATTTAAAAAAAAGTAACTTAATAGCATATTTTTATCCTGTTTCAATCATTAATATTTTAGTCTAAATATTTCTCTCTGAACATGATCAGAGGATTGTTTATAATTTTAAAACCACTTCAGAATAGTATCAGGATTAATTAATTTGGTTTGTATATCAAATTGCTTTTGAAATATTCAAGCTTTGTGCAAGCTTTTTCTCCCCTTCTGTGCATGAGAAATTTTGAGAGTGTAAGAACAGTTGGCATCAATTGTTCCTTCTTGAATTCAGTTAAGCTTATCACAAACTATGTCATGGCCAAAGCTTAACGTGTTGTTCCCCTTCCAGAAAACCGTTTGCCAAATACAACACAGTTTGGATGGTGGGAAAGCTGTAGAGTGTTCACATTTAACCTAGAATTCTCCCCCTACTCCACAAGTTTGGAGCTGCAGAAAACATGTTGATAAATCAGCATACCTGACTATCTCATCTTTCCCACTTCTGAAAACCACAAAAGCAGAAGCAGCCGTTACTGGATCCCGAACATGGAGTTTTCTGCTCTGAGCCCATTTGGAGCTGTCAGTTAATAATTTGAAACAACATGTGAGGGTGAAGGGCGCCTGGATGGATAACTACAAATGTTATAAAAAACATGATTTTTGCCTGAAGACTTGTAGCCTAGATATTTGGCCCCGAGTACGGAGTCTCTTTCATCTTCATCTCATTTGGTAATTAGCACACTGACCCTGTGCAGACTAGAAGCATAGAAAAACATTTTGAAAAGTGCAGAGGAAGAAGTAGGATTAAGACAAACATTTATATAACCAGGAAAAATGACCCGGGGAAGACGGGAAATCTGGTGACACTCTGTTTACCCACAGCAATGTTAAAATAGTTTGTAAGTGAAACAAAGCAGAGCCCCTTGAATAAATCACTAAGAAAGTATAAGGATAGACCAACAGCCAAGAGCACGTCACAAGCTACCCGTGTGATATGATTCTCTCCTATTATATCAGACAGACAGCCTTCTTGTGAATATTGTTCCTGTTTTTCCTCTTCCCAGTTATTCTATTATGGAATCCTGTGAAACCGTGAGCTTCTGTGAATCGCAATTGAAAGTGGCTGAGAATAGCTTACGTTTTTAGAAAAGGGGAGAATATCAGAATGTTTGGGTATCGGGTCCTAATTAACACCCAAACAATAGTCTAAATTGGAGACAGTTTTATAAACCTTGAATATTTGGGGAGAAAAAAAAAAAAACCCAAACAAACTGCATAGCAATTTCATGAGGGGCAAAAATCTCCCTTGTTTTTGCAGATCACGTGCCCTCTGAGGAGCTTGGCTTAGCATGTTTGGGGCTAGTCTCCATCAAAAGCAGGAGGCATAAAGCTATCAGAAAGTCAACTGAACTTTCTTAACTTGTATGTAAGTGGCTTTGGTTTAATGCCAGGTAGTTTATCTCTAGGAAAAGATAAGCTCTTTTGCAAACAGGTCTCAAAAGTTTGCTGGTCGGTCTGCTTGCCAGTCAGATGCTAAGAGCCCCAACCTGGGATCATGAGGATGCCAGCTGCTATGTGAACCGTGGCCCTGTTGTCAGGATCTATGGGATGTCTGTAGAATGACTCAGAGGAGCCTTGCGTTTATGCGTTCATTTACGAATAGCACTGTTCTAGGTGCAGATGAATGAGACAAAGAAGCAGTCAAGGGTTCTTTGCCCTCAAGAAGCTTATCTTCTATTTGAAAAGTCAAAAGTTGAATCATCAAGTGAATTGAGGAAGTACAAAATACAAAAAAGCCTATGTCGAATGATAGATAAGCATTTTAAGTAATAAGTGCTTGGAACTCAGGGAAGACAGACTGAATAGGTGAGGATAACCAGGAAAGTTTTTGTGGAAGATGGGACTACCACGGCCCCTCTCATTTATATAGTGCTTTATCGGGACAGGTGGATTTTACATACATCATCTTTTGAGTGACATCACTACTGTCATTTTAAAGCTCAGGAGTGAGGCCTACAGAGACGAACACCTGGCAAATACTACGCACAGGTAGAAAGGAGTCCTCACACCCAGGTTTTCCACCGAAACTCCAGGATCAATTCTGCTACTCCGTGGCCTCCCTGATGAATAGCTAATGCAGTCTATCCTCGTTATTCTAGGATTCCATAATTGAAAACTTGCCTACTTGCTAAAATGTATTTGTAACCCCCACATCGTTCCTTGTGGCACTTTTGCAGTTATTTACGGGCATGAGCAGAGTGGTGGAAGATTTGGCTCACCCAGCCCATGCATGTTCCCAGCTGAGGTCGAACAAGGCAACATTCTGCCTCCTTGCTTCAGCTCTCACACTGTAAACAAGTGTCCTTTTCTCGGTCAATTTAGCTGGTGCTTTTGGTGTTTCAAATGGCTCTCAAGTGCAGTGTTGAAGGGCTATCTAGTGTTCCTGAATGCAGGAAGGCTGTGCAGTGTGCCTTATGGAGTATATATGTGTGTTACGCAAGGTTCCGTTAGGCAAGAGTTACATAGTGTTGTTGGCCCTGAGTTCCATGTTAATGAGTCAGAAACGTATGTTGAATAACGTGTCTTTAAGCAGAGACACATGTCCAACAAGTTTAAGTATTGATTGGTTGACAACAATGTTATGACTGGAAGTTCACAGGAACCTAGCCCTGTATTTCTCCTAAGAATGGTGGTGGGGTATCCCTTACTTCAGTATTCAATGGTGATTTTATAGAACAAAACTATGGCAAATAATCAGAATCAACTGTGCTTTACTGGAGTGAACAGAAGGTGGGAAGATGTTGCAGCAAGGAAAAGAGCATGAACAAAACAGAATGGGGGAAAATTCATGGTTGTGTAAAGAATAGGAAAGAGAAGGTTTTAATGGGCCTCAAGGCTGAAGAGCAATTACAGTAGATAAGGTCTAGGTCCCAGCGTGTGGAGCATCCATTGTATCCAACTGATGAATTTAGACTTAATCTTACACAGGGATTTGGAGCGGGGATGTTACGAAAGCCTCTTTGGGAGAAGAGTGTTTACGTGGGCTGTGCAGGAAGAACTGGCCTGGGAAAAATGGCAGCGAGGAGAGCTCTCTCTCTCTCCAGGCTCTTGCCTCCGCTGACAAGGATTTATTGGTGGAGCAGGAAACTGGGGCTCTCCAGGTCTTGATGGATGATACTGAAGGCACAGAGTGAAGAAGGAGCTGACAAAGGTGAAGGTGTCTCATGAAACTGGAGGAAGTTCAGGGAGAAAATTCAAAACAACTAGGAAAACAATTGAAGAAGAATCCTTAACTGAATGAGGAGCCACTGTAAATTTTGGAGCCTGTGTGTGGTGTGGTTTTGCTCCTTCATGTGTGCAAAAACAGGGTTCTGAAAAGACTAGGCAACCCCCAGGGTTCTGAAAAGACTAGGAAAAAAACAATTCCGAATGTGTGTATTTGGTTTCCGGAGTTGGCTCATCTGCCTCCCTAGGTCATGTAAAAGTTACCGTATATTTCTAAGGCGAGAAGAATAGGACTATTCTTTGTTGGGCTTGTTACCTTTCCTGAGAACTATTATATAGTGTTCGTTGTTCTCCATTCAGATTCACATCTTGGGTTAGCGCACATGCACACACACTTGTGCACGTGCACACGGTGTCCTATTGCGCTCAATGAGCCATGACAGGACAGTACGTAACTGGTACAGAAAAGTCTACGGCTGCTTTGGAATAACACTGGCCCGGGTCTGACGTATCGAGAGTGGCAGATTCTGATTTCTGAGGCTGGCTGCCCTGAAGCGATCTCGTAATATTTATCTTGTAATATTTCTGTGAAAACTGACTTGCAGAAATAAGTGGAATGAAACTATTAGTGAGTCACTGAGGCTTTATTTTGAATAGACCTGGATATGTATGCCTTTCTGAGTTTTTAATTTCAGAAGAATTAGGCATCAAGATAAGTTAGCTTGACACTCCTGTTTTCCCTCTATGACTGATAGTTTTACAGCCTCGTCGAGGAATCTCAAGCTGCCGATGTGAAAATAGGTCTCTCATGGGGAACTGAGTTTTGCCCCATCAAGTAGGATCCTTAAACTTGAATACAATTTCCTCAGGGAAGCCCTTCCTTTGTCCTCATTTAGAATCCACCTATTCCTTCCTTAAACTTTCATCTCTTTCCGGCATTAGACATGTGGGTGAAAGTTGGATCCTGGCCATATAGGCATGCCCTTGATATGGTAACTCAGGCTGATTGGATGTGTCTTAGGGAAGTACGGCAAGGATATCTCTCTAGGGACATAAGGTTTTGTGATGTCTTTAGCAGAACTGAGACCTTTAATCACCAAAGAAACTCTCAATTTCCCATTTCTTCCCCTTGTATTGTTATTCTCTCCCACAGAGAGAACTCCAGTCCCTATAACGGGACCTCCAGTCCCTATAACGCTGGGAGGCTCTCACCAGTCTTCACATTTCTTTATCCTCTTTGGTACGGCCTTACCATCTATTTAGGTCTTCAGACTGTACTTATTCCTAAACTGTGATACTTTGCTTAGGCTGAACAAACTCCCTGCAAAAAATTTATTAGTTGATATGATTTCTCATTATTTGAAGAACTGGACGTGATTTGACAAAGTGTGTCTTCTTTGTTACAAAGAAGAGAACAGGAAACTTTCCTCTTCACCTACCCACAGCCTCAGTGATCGTTCTGATAGTGAATAACTTCTGACAGCACAAGTGCTCAGTGGGTTTTCACCTTTGCCTTGAAAGAGTAGTAGAAATTAAACAGAGGGGAGAAGGAGAGCATTCTAGACAGTTAAGTGCGGGAAGAGAACACGGGGGAGGAAATATCTGTGGTTTTATTCTAGCCAGTGCAGTTTACCAGTCTGGCTGGAATTTTCTAGGGAATAACTGAAACAGTCTGCCACATAGTAGGACCTCAGGGTGCATTAGCAAATGAGCGAATGGTCATTTAGACGAACAACGTTGGTTCAAATTATGAAGGATATTGAATTTCAAGCCAGGGAATCTGGACCTAATTCTGTAATGAATTCTGAACTCTTGAAAATAGGGTGAGCTATGTCCTCCTGTGCCCTCCTATGTTCAGTATTTTGTTCTGCCTGTGTAGTTAGTAAAAAAAAAAAAAAAAAAAAACTAAAACAAAAACACAAAAGAGGGGAGCATTAAACTACAAAGAGAGAAATATTTATGTTAGTGAAAATTAGAATTTACTGGGCGCCTGAGTGGCTCAGTCAGTTAAGTGTCTGCCTTCAGCTCAGGTCATGATCCCAGGGTCCTGGGATCAAGCCCCACATCAGGTTTCCGGGTCAGCAGGGAGTCTGCTTCTCTCTATTCCTCTGCTCCTCTACCCCCACCCCCCGCTCCTGCTTTCTCTCTTGCTTACTTTCTCCCTCAAATAAATAAAGTCTTTTAAAAAAATCAGGATTTATTAGTGATATTATAAGAGCTTATTGCTTTTAGTACATGTTACTATAATTGTCAAATGTTGGGGGTAGGTGGTGGTGATAAATAAAACAATACAATAACAAAAGCCACAAAACTTCAAAATTATGATTCTTACAAAAATAGGTTGGCATTTATATCAAATAAAATAATGAGCCTGTGAAGTAAGCAATATAGAAATCATCAAATGGAAAAGAGAAAATATTTTGCACTATACACTTAAATATACCTCTGAGCAGAGGTTTCAGATGTTGTGTAGATGAAACACATTTCACAAACTCATGAGTGAGAAAATATGTCAATCAACTTAATCTCCAAATGCCGTCCTTCTTGATGCAGAAAAAAAAGAAATCTGGAAGGCAAATTACGTATTTCTCAGTCTAACCAGGTTTTTATTTCACTAATTTCCTGGTTTACTCACTCTCCCCCTCCCTGGATTAATTCTAAGAAATTCAATCTCTCGTTAAAAATTGAGATATCTCTAGTCTTGCCTTAATGAGAGCTGATGTCCTCTTTTGCCTAACCCTCTCACCGTACCAAAAGATCGTCCTTACCAACCTCTCATGAAATCCAGGTGTGGGGGGCTCTTCTCCCTCTCTTCACAGAATGAAGCTGATACTCTCTAGCATTGCATGTAACAGAATCCTCATTTGATGGAGGAACTAGCTCTGTCTCCTACCTTGTCCCTTCATAGCTTGGAAATCAAGATGTTTACTTCTTTTTGGCAGCCTAACTGTCTTCTCCTATGTCCCTGACCTTACTCCTTGCTGTCTGTTTTACACTAGCTCTGTGTATTGTCCACTCCAGTCTACCATCAGGGTCTGGCTTTCAGATGACTCCCTTTACTTGATGGTTTGTTTCTTAGTCTGCTTAGGCTATCCTAGCAAAGTAACCACTGACTAGGTGGTATAAACAACAGAAATGTGTTTTCTCACAGTTCTGGAGGCTGAGTCCAAGATCAAGGGCTTCTTTCTCCTGAAGTCTCTCTCCTTAGCTTGTCGATGGCCACATTCTTGCCATGTCCTCACATGGTGTGTCCTCCATTGGTATGCACCCCTGGAGTCTCTTCATGTGTTTACATTTCCTCTTAAGAGGTTGTGTTAGAGCCTACTCTAATGGGCTGATTTTATTTAATCACCCCTTTAAAGATCTGTCAAAGTCAAATGCAGTCACATTTTGATGTACCAGGGATTAGGGCTTCAACATATAGATTTTGAAGGGACACATTCAGTCGATAAGAGTTCATTCTTGACCCAAGATAGTAACCCATCTCTATTCATAGCAGCCTTATTAAAAAGGCCTATATTCCGTTCATTGAAAATAATTCTTAATCTGGGTCTTTTTTTTTTTTTAAGATTTTTTATTTATTTATTTGAAAGAGAGAGAGATCACAAGTAGGCAGAGAGGCAGGCAGAGAGAGAGGGGGAAGCAGGCTCCCCGCTGAGCAGAGAGCTCGACCCGGGGCTCGATCCCAGGACCCTGAGATCATGACCTGAGCCAAAGGCAGAGGCTCTAGCCCACTGAGCCACCCAGGTGCCCCTTAATCTGGGTCTTTATAAAGAGTCTGTGCAGTATGTTAAATACCTTACAATTGCATCAAAAGACTATATTTCCAATAGTTAACACACACCAAAGATTAGCCTAGGATGTGTAATAGATTTTCCCTTTCTTCCAAAGGAATTGATTATTGCCAAAAGAATACCAGATTTAGTTGATTAATGCTGTAATACAGTACACCAAATCCTTTTTTCCAGAAAATTAATGAGAATCTTGTTGAAACAATATACATGCTTTTTAAAATGTTCACACGAGGGGCACCTGGGTGATTCAGTCATTTAAGCACCTGACTCTTGATTTTGGTTCAGGTCATGATCTCATGGTCATGAGATCAAGCCGCACGTGGAGCTCCACACTGGGTGTGGAGTCTGCTTAAGACTCTCTCTCCCCTTCTGCCCCTCCCCCCTCCCTCTCTAAAAAAAATGTTCACATGAGTTACCTGGTACTATCAAGTAAGGAACAATTCGATAAATGATTTTTAAAGGCTAGATTGAAATTGGACAAGATCCAAAATTACTATGCAGAGGGCAGTATATGTGTTTACATTTTCCATTTAGGCTGTTGAAGAAAAACAAACTCTGAGATTCTAGATCAAAGGGGCCTTTGTTATGGGGACTCTTCTAAGACAGGTAAAGATCACACACCAGTGGGGCTGCTGTTTCACTTTTAGCACAGCCTGAAATCCAACTTCCGCTTCTGTGGTAGATAAAATGCCTTGGGGTGCTGGACTTCAGAAGTCCCTAATGATAGGAAACAGTATAACAAGAGCCACGTTGACCAAGGGAACATTTTCATTAGCGCAGGACTTGAAAGCAGTTTAATAACCCTTTCCTTTTCTTCCTGGCCACGACTCGCTCCTCTCGCCCCTCAAAATGCACATTTTCAAGTATTCCACTATCCTGATTTTAACCTTATGTTTAAGGTAAAAAAAAATCATGACAGATTTAAATTGTATTTTTGTGAAGACATGGTTGATCTAGTGCAGGTTTTCCAATTCTGTTCAGGAAATAGAATCTAAATAGCCAAAGCCTTGGGTCATTTCCTCCAACAAAGCTCTCACTGTTCCAGTTTCCCTCTGGGTGAAAGACAGCGTCCCGTCAGGCGGAGGCCTGGAGAATGGGTATTCAGCCCAGTGCAGCCACGTCTCCCTCTCTTAACGCAGAAAAAGAGGAACTTGGTATGATTTTACCTTTCCTATCATAAATGTTAACTTGAGGCCTAAAATAATGGGAACTGATGCTGAGGTTATAGCGTCTGTTCTCTGCCGTTAAAACAGACAAAGCCATCACACAATGTTCATGTGAAACTATCTCCAAGTCTTGTCGCTGAGAGTCCGCATTTTTAACCTCCCACGCCCATTGTTTCCCGTGTGCTTCTTACAAGGACCAGCAGATGAAGCTGGAAGCACAGCAGAAAGGACCGTTCTTGTCATCTCTGTTTCAAAATCCAATAGGAAGGAGTATTTTTCTTGCCTTTTTTTTTTTTTTTTTTTCCCTTTCTTTCTCCCTCTCTTGTGGTTTTGGCTTTTCAAAAAAAAAAAAAAAAAAAAAAAACTTGGTGTTTAACAGATCCAAGAAGTTCAGATGAGATGTTCTTTCCTGTCAGACAGGATCCCAGAACCTTTTGAGGTTTCTCAAGGACTTGTGTCTTTAAGCCGAAAAGTCTGTTCTCTTTCTTCACTGTTGCCAGAAAAGTAATTAGGCCATTTTTCTAATTATAGTAATCTTCCCCAAATGGCATATAACTTCAAATCCAAATGCCATGTAAATTGGCCAACAACACTCGGCCGTGAAGCACTTTAGCAGGACAGTTTGAATGTAGGAGTTTCACTTTGTGCGAAGGCAAAATGTGTGCTCTGTCCCAGTTACAAATGGGTTTTCTTTCTCAGTGTCCTGACCAAGAGGTTCCACTGTTTTAGTAGAAACAGCATGGATGGTAATTGCTCTTGCCACTGGCATTTTGTGAAGAGTTGTGTCTGTGTTGGAGAAGTTAATCTCCTTTTGGAAAAAAATGTTTATTAGCAGCAAACTGAACAAGATTGAATTGTGCTCCTGTTGTTATATTGACTAAAAATCTCTAGGTAATAAGAGTGAGGTTCCCTGTGTCACAGAACATAGAACCAGATTTTTCTCCCCCTAAGAATTATCCCCTTTCTTTATTCTCCTCTATTATACTAACCAAGGGGAAATTAGGTCCTGCTGGTAAATTTTGTGGTCCCAAATATGCTCACAGTAGATTAATTGCTACCTTCTCTTGCTCCATTTGTTGAAAGAAACTTTCCCAAACAATATATCCTGGAGATAACTGATTTTTCATTGCGTACCCACTCTCCCGGCCTTAATTAAGTGGGTTTCTGGACTGGGATAAGGACACTATGGAGAAGTCTCTAGAAAATGGAACTGGGCAGTGAAATAATGAAGAATAAATAAGGGTGGATTTCTCCAGGAGAGGAGGAAGTTATATCAATTAAAAAAGGAAGAAAAAATTGGATGGGAATTTAAGAACATAAAAATGGACTGAACATTATGAAGAGTACAGTAAGGATTGCCACAGTTCCTGAGTGGTGTGTGGATGATGCTTTCAGAGCTAACCAACACTACTTGATTTCCACAGAAGTGCCATTAAACCATTAAAACTTGGGTGCAAGGAGAAGAGAATGCACAACGTGGGTATTTCCAAGTGTTAGATTGGATTGGATTCCAATTTACTAGTGGTTCCATTTTGTTTGTGAAAAGTACAAATTCCTGAATTATTTTCCCAAAAATTATATTTCATAGGTCTGAGGTAAGGCTTTGGAATCTGCATTTTCAGCAAGCTTCCTGAGTGGTTCTAATGAGGTAGTGCTTAGACAACACTATTATTAGCTGGTTACTAGCCAACGCTATCAGCTATTATGTGCATTATATATTACACTCTTAGTTGGTTATTAGCTAACACTATTGCTCTGGGAATTTTAAGGGACATTGGCTGGCAGGTTAGCCCAGAGCATTGACACCACAATTTGGGGCCAGTACTACTGAGGGAATTTAAAGAAGCAAAAAATACCTTGTAGGCAAGAAAAGTGTGGTCACACTCAGGAGGTATGAATTAGAAAGTTTTTTTTTTTTCTTGGAAGCTATTCAAAGGGTGAAATAATGACCTGCTAAAGTGAAAATTACGTTGTGGAAGCCAAACCATGGATTACTTTAAGGGGATGGCTATTTAGATATTGAGTAGGGAATAGCGAAGCAATGTGAAACTATAAATGTTTTTTTAGGGGAGGGGATATAAAAATGTACACCGAAAGGATAGGAAAGGCTGTAAGTCTCATTATGCAGGGATGTTGGAAAAATACTAGAATCAATACTTGCCATTTGTAAAAGCAAGAGGACGTCTTTTGAAAAGAAAATCTGTATTATTTATTATTTCTGTGGAACATCACCACACAAAACACATGTGTCAGGCCATCGTTTGAATTCTGGTGTGTGCTCCTTGCAACTCCATGATAATCTCTCTTCTGGATTATTTACCTGAATTGCCTTATAAAGCCAAACAGGACAAGATGATTTTGTCAGTGAACCAGAGAGTCTCAATTTCTTCATTACTTAGAGTGAAAATGCAGGCCAAGGAATCTTGGATTTATTTAAATTTGAA
>CM052897.1:77454134-77484787 GCA_028534135.1 Potos flavus | reverse complement strand
GGAAGCTAATACAGAATTTCCCCCGATCTCTCTTCTTCTGACTTATACTCTGATTTGCAACAGAGTAATCTCCCAAAGCTTCCTAAGAAGTTTAGAGTTCTGTGTCTCATCACAGATCTAGGGAATCAGAATTTCTAGGAATGGGATCCAAGGGTCTGTATCCTTAACAGACTGCCCAGATGATCCTGATGTGCACCAGGTTTGAAAAACATGTCACTGGGATGACACATTAGTTTCCTATTGCTGCAGTAAAGAATCGCCACAAATTTAATGGCTTAAGACAACACAAATGACCTCCTTCTGGAGGTGAGAAGTCCAGAAATTTCACTGGGTTTAAGTCAGGGTTTCAACAGGCCTGGTTCGCTCTGAACGCTCTAGAGGAGGAAAGCATTCTCCTGTGTTTTCCAGCTTCTATTGGCTGTCTGTATTCTCCTTGTCCAAAGTATGTCATCCCAGTCTCTGTTTCTGTCATCCTTGGACACCTCTGTTTCTCTTGTAAGGACCACTTTGCTTACATTGGGCCCACCCAGATAATCCAGGATAACCTTCATTTTAAGATCTTTACTTTGATTGCATCTACAAAGTCCTTTGGCTATCTAAGATAACATTCATGAGTACTTGGGATTGGGATATGCATATATTTGGGGAACCATTATTCATCTTAGCACAGACCGCATGGTTACTATCTCCTGTTAGAAGCCATAGATGTAAATGAAATTCAATAACAGATTGTCCTGCTTAATTCATTGTGTATTCACCTGCTTTTTTTGTGTTTATTTTTTCAAATAGAGCCTTTTAATATCAAAACATTTACATATGGTCACTATTTTCTTTGACACTTTGGTGGCAGCAAAGCATATGAAACCATTGGTTTCAAAAAGCATTGTTATTAAAATGTTGCAAATTAATCAATTAATTTTAAGTAATATCTACATCCAATGTGGGCCTCGCATTTACAACCCTATCAAGAGTTACATGCTCTACTGACTGACCCAGGCAGGGGCCCCATTGCAAGTTAAATACCGAGGCAAGAGGATGCTCAGGTGGGGAGATTTTGACTTTCCCTTGGTTCTCCTAAGCCCCTTCCCCAACCACCTTCAAATAAGCATATGTTCTAAGTAAATACACAGTTTTTGCTCTGCGGGTATAGGGTCAAGCCATCCCAAATAGAAATTCACATAAATTAAAATTGGTCATTGCTCTGCAAGTGTGATTGTAACACGAGCCCCCAAGAGCCCCCTTCCAACCATTGCACCCTCTCTAAGCACTTCTCTGTAGAACTTCTGTGCTGCATCTTTCACCTTATATTTGCTGATAATTTCTGCTTGAAAATATGACAAGTGTGTTTATCCACAGTGACTGATGGACCAGTCAGCACATTTATTTGTTCTCGAACCTGCTTAATGGTCTTATTTGTGTTGTCATTGCTCAGATTAAGCTGTTCCCACTGCACGTCAGGGCGACTACAGTCACTGAAGGATCCCCGACCTTCAGTTCCCTCTGTTCCTTTCTAGCACCTGTTCCCCTGTCCAATGGCTCCTCAGTTTACTGCCACTGTTACCTTCTAAGCCTGGGGATCTGATTTTGTTCCTCTCCCACTTAAAATCTCTCATAATTGCCCATAGATAAAAGTTGAAACTAGACATGCCATTCGAAGACATGGCACTGGAGTCTTCTGTGATCTTCGCCTGTTAATTTCATTTTTATTGTGTCCTATACACTTTCACACACCTTGTGTTCCACTCCACTTTCTCCCTTTTTCGCAGAGTCATATGTTTTTTTTTTAATATTTATTTATTTTAGAGAGAGCGAGCGAGAGCAAGTGCAGCAGGAGGGGCAGAAGGGGAGAGAGGATCTCAAGCAGACTCCACGCCCAATGTGAAGCCTGATTGTGTTCTGAATCATCACAAATAGTGCTGCTAGGAACATTCTTGTGTATGCCTTTTGGTGAACATATGTACACATGTTTTGTTGGGTATGGGTTGCTGGACCATAAAATGTGTGGGTTTTTTAATATACTACTAAAACGTTTTTCACAATAATCATACTAATTAAAATTCCCATGATACATCAGTGTATGAGAATTCCAGTTGACCCACATTCTCAACTTTTGATATTGCTGGATTTTTAAAATTTTAACTCTTCTTTGGTGTGTGGTAGTATTTTTTCAGTTTAATTTGCTTTTTCCTGATGAAGTATAACGTCTTTTCATATGCTAATTGGACACTTGGATATCCCTTTTGTGAAGAGAACTGCTAGTATTTTGTTCATTAAAAAAAGTAAAAAACAAAACAAAACAAAACTGGTCTTTCCTTGTCTTAATTGATTTATGTATGTTCTTTTATATTATGCACATACATCCTTTGACTGGTGTACATATTGTAAATACCTTTTCCTGCTCTATGGCTTGCCTTTTTCCTTATTTATGGTGTCTGGAGATAGAAGTTCTAATTTTAATGTACCTCAATTTTTCAAGTCTACTTTATGGTTAGTGCTTATTGTTTCCTATTTAAAAAAATCTTTACTTACGTGCAAAATATAAAATATTCTTCTAGGTTATCTTCTAGAAGTTTTATTGTTTAATGTTTTGCATTTAGTTTATAATCTGTCTAAAAAATTTTTTTTGAAGGGGGGAGGGAGGAGGGGTAGAGGGAGAGGGAGAGAGAGAATCTTAAGCAGTTTCCACACCCAGCGTGGAGCCTAACATGGGGCTTGATCTCACTGCCCCGAGATCATGACCTGAGCTGAAATCAAGAGTCAGATGCTTAACCAACTGAGCCACCCAGACACCCCTAAAAATGATTTTTGTGTTTGTTGTGAGGCAGGGCTGAAGGTTTATTTTCTCCATATGAATATTCAGTTGGTATTCTTGGTAACCCTGTGAGGCTGCAGAACTGTGGGTACTGTGGGAACTGTGTTCTAGTAACAATCCTGGTGAGACCAGATCTTTATCACAGAGCTTAGAGCCCAAGGAGATCATTTCTGGGAAGATTGATACCCTAGCAACATGGCCTGGTTTCCTGAGGACAAAAGACTTTAGTCTCCCATCCAGTCCTTGTGGCTTTGGAAACAAGGCTAAGCTTGTCCAGGTGACACCTGGCCTGGGCCTGATGTTGGGAGAGATTCTCAGGGACCCTGGTCACAATACTGTTTGCTAAAGGACAGTTTGCCATGGAAATTGGTAGGGTTTGTAGGCTGTAGGGCCTGACTTGCCTTCTGCTCCAGTGGTCATTTAAAAAAAAAAAAAAATCAATATCTGCCTTTATTTGTTGAAATGTCCGTCCTTCGCGCACTGCCCTGCAGTGGTGCCTTTAATGTAAATCTGGTGACCACATATATGTGCGTGTGTTTATGAATTTTCAGTGTTCCTTACAATTTTTACATCTGTATTGATGAGTGAGATTGGTCTGTAATTTTCCTTTCTTATTATGCCATTGTCATGTTGTCATGTTATCACGTGGGACTCGATGCCAGGACTCTGGGATCATGACCTGAGCAGAAGGTAGACACTTAACTGACTGAGCCACCCAGGCGCCCCAGCCATTGTCATGTTTTTGTGTCGAGGTCATGATGCCTTCATGAAATAAGTTTCTCTTCTCTGGAAAAGTTTGTGTAAGATTTGTGTAATCTTGGTTAAATGTTTGGAAAAATTTCTTGGTAAATTTATCTGAACCTGGAGTTTTCCTTGGGACTATATAAATTATAGATTAAATATATTTAATATATTTGAGAATATTCAGAATTTATACTTTGTCTTGTGTCAGTTTTGATCATATTTTTCAAGAAATTTGCCCATTTTACCCAAATTTTCAAATTTATTGCATAATTCATAATGTCCCCTTATAACTTATTTATAATATTTGTCGAATCTGTAGCGATGTCCCCTTTTTTTCATTCTTCATATTGATAATTTGTGCTTTTCTTTTGTTCTTAAACTATCTTATAGGCTGTTCTCTGGAAATTGCCTTAAGCTGTACCCTGTAAATTTTAATATCTCATTTCTATTATCACTTAGTTAAAAATACTTTCTGTTTTATATTGTTTCTGCTTTGACTCATGGATTGTTAAAAATTTATGTTATTTTCAAACCCTAGTGTACCAAATGTACCTTTAATTTTTAGAGACTGTAAATTAGTATATTTCTTCTAAAACAGTCCTGGAACAACAGCACGGTTTACTCCATTTACCACCACTTTCTTCTGTGTTATAATTCTTTTTTTTTTATAAAGATTTTATTTACTTATTTGACAGAGAGAGAGAGAGATCACAAGTAGGCAGAGAGGCAGGCAGAGAGAGAGGGGGAAGCAGGCTCCCCGCTGAGCAGAGAGCCTGATGCGGGGCTTGATCCCAGGACCCTGAGATCATGACCTGAGCTGAAGGCAGAGGCCCCAACCCACTGAGCCACGCAGGCACCCCTCTTCTGTGTTATAATTCTTTCATGCTAATAATTGCATGTATTTTAAGGAAACATGTATTTTCCTGGGTATAGAATAACAGCGCAGTCTGTGTAGTACCCTAGTAGGAAAGACATGAGAACAGGAGCACGTCATTTTAGTGTTTGAATATGTGCCTAGTAGAGTCACCACCAGCTTTTTGAAGCGTGTTCCCACTCTTTGTAGTTGTGTTTTTAGGTAGCAACTAGCTCTGTCTATGATATTTGCCTGTGTGATAAAAGAGATTAAAAAAAAAAAAAACTTTTGGGTTTTTAGATGACTTTTAATGCAATCTGAAGTTAAAATCAGAACCTTAATAATACGAATGCTTTCACAGTAAGAGTTTCTGACTGTCACATGTTTGTACTTGCTTGCCCTACAGGAGTCTAAAGCCTGAGTGGGTGGTATCTTCCAGGGAATAATGATGACTATATAGTATCATATGGAAGTAAAAATAATAATGGCAGCCAAAACCTTGAGTCTTCTTTTTTTTTCTTAATGTTCTTTTTAGCCCTTAGAGTAATGTACTGCAAAAGCAGTAGCAACAAATGTAGACATACCACATAGAAAACCAGAAAATAATCAGTGTGTGCCAGATATTCCTAAACTTTCTGTGAGAGTTTCTAAATCATTGCACTGAGAGAGAGAAAGAGAGAGAGAGAGAGACAGGTAGAAAGAGAGAGTGAGCAAGAGGGCAAGCACTGTGTTTTAATAACTAAGAATCGAGTGTGAAAGACTAAGTGGCCGTGTTTGTATCAGAATTGAGTTACTTGGATTGCTTCTGTAAAGTGTTTGATAGTATCTACCCTAATTTTCCTGTATTTAATAATTTGTAGTCGGCTCATTCATTCATTCACTGAGTCAATGTGTGAGCACCTTCTCTCTGTGATATTACACCATCCTGAGTCATTTAAAAACTGATTAGACAGCTGAGAGGGAGAGGTGATGGTGGCAGGATGGGAGCAGGGTCTAAGCAAATATCACACAAGGGAAGAAGCGAATTGTCACCAGAGAGTCAATATTTCTTTTTGGCTTAATGCAACCTAACAGTATGAGGAGGGAAGGCTGATGGTCAAAAAGTAATCCTTTTATCAGTGTGCCTTGGTGTTTAAGTATTTACTTTTCCGTCAGGAATTGAAGAAAGCTAAATTCGTATTTTACAGCTTACAACTTTTAGAAAGAGAGATTCTCCTTGAGCACAAGTAACCATGTCCTTTATTTCTTTTCTTCCAGGGCTAGAGCTCTTTGTACCTACAGTTGGTTGCCATGTGCCTGGCCTCTTGCTAGAGTATGGGCCCTATTGCTGTATGCAGTTTAGAAGGGACAGGACCTAGTTATGAATCAGCTTAGAGAACTGGAGGAAAAACAGTCCGTCGTGACAGCAATGATTAGAATTTATCAAATTATATTCATATTCTATCCTATAACTTCTTTAGCCTGATAGTCTCTGAGGCACATTAAAAGATAATTAGGGAAGAACGGTTCCATCCAACTAGCATTTAGTTACTTATAAGCCATTGAACCACTGGTTCCCTGGTAATTTGTAATGAAGATGTTATAATGCACACAAACATTATACTTATATCTTTAAATATGCATAGAGGTTCAGAGGATATATTTTGGTATGAATGGGAATTTTCCACATTAAATTACCTTGCTTCCACTGGTTCTAAGCCAGAAAAAAAAAAAAAAATGCAGGAAAATAACAGTGCAAATCAGTCTCCCCATCTTACCTTTGGAATTTTGAAGTACTTAGTCTCTACTAATGGCCAGTTATAATATTGGAAGCTGGTTTTTATTTTTCTCTAGATTTAGATTTATTTAGAATCAGCCCAGAAACAACTTACAACTTTTGTTTTTTGGATGAGAAGTTCCCATGACAGTAAATTAAGTGACGCGTGAAAGTCTTGGGTGCTGAAGCTGGGTGTTCTGCTGTGGGCTTGAGATTGGTCGATATTGCAGAGGAAATACAAACTGGTATAACAAACCAGTTGCACAACATTAGACCAAAAAGGGCTGTGAAAAACCAAGCACACACGTGAAAAGATTCAAGGAGAGCGATAATATAATTTGATTTTGATGCCCAAGGTAATAATCATAGAGGATGTTACAGCTGCACAGAATTGACATAGAATGAGGAAGGAGATGGCAGGATGGGGAGATGTCTGGATTCCTGAACAAGAAAATGAATAAAGAGGCCGGACATTTGAAATGGCGGTCTACTTGAAATCTTACACAAAAAAACATGTTTTTTGGGAACAATCTGCTGCTTGTGAATACATTTGTCAGTGAACCAAAAATGCCCTGTGGGTTGAAGCATTTCCTCACCCATCAGCAACTGAGGATAGCGAAGTACATGTTTAAAAAAGAAATTAAGTTCAATAGCTTTTGGTATGTTTGAATGGGAACATACATCATTTTTGTAAAGCTTCAGTGATACTCTTTAAACTGACAGCAGGTCTGACCACATTTCCTTCAGTTCCCCATAATGAATGAACTTGTGAACTCCTTAGGCCCTGTCTGGCTTCAGACATTTCAGTGGTGTTGGCTCCTTTCGAACCTCCAGCTTGGAGGAATTCTCATTAATTTTATTTGTTTTTATTATGAAATTTTTTGATTATTTTATTCAGTCAGTCGTTTTTGGGGAGAGCAGTGGAAAAAGTTACCATTTAAACAGGCTTTTTGGGCTGAGGGATGCCAATCTTTAAGTCACCCAGCATTGATTAGGGTGGGAGGGAGAGTGTTGGGGTGACTTTGAATGGATCCAAAGTGAAATTAAAACTTTATTTATTGTCAAAAGAGGGATTTTGCTTCTCAGATGCATTGAAATGTGCTTTTCACCTTCATGTGACTGTCTTACGAGCTAATATCCATCAGGAATATATTAGTTTCTGGGAAATTCTGTTTATTTTTCTATGGAGTTCGTTCTTGGCTATCTATGCAAACCAAAGATGGCTTTCTGTTCCTTTCATTTTAAACCTGATGATTTAAATAGATGATTTAATGAATAGATGTAAAGCCATTTCAAAAAATTACCAAAAATATTTCAGATCACTATTTACTATGTGTGGAAGTTGTTTTCTTCCACTGCACAATTCTAAAATATACATATATATGGCCCTTGGTAATTTTCAACATTTAAAAAAAAAGATTTTATTTATTTGACAAAGAGCAAAAGAGCACAAGCAGGGAGAGTGACAGAGGGAGAGGAGAGGCAGGGCTTCATCCCAGGACCCCGGGATCATGACCTGAGCCGAAGGCAGACGCTTAACCAACTGAGCCACCCAGACGTCATCAGCATTTTTTGATATGTGCTTTTATCATAAGTTGTGCAGTTTCACCCCACAAACAATCATGTGTTAGGAAATTGTTGAAAAAAACGACATCATAGGAACACCTATTACACACTTAGGACTTTACATGGACTATATCTTACTTAATATCCATAAAAACCTGAAGTGATAGACATTGTTATTTTTACTTTATAAATGACTACATGACCTTAGGTGGTTTGTCCATTGTTGGCAATGCAGTAAGTTTTTGAACCATGATGTAATAAAGTCTTCTCTTTCCTCAGTGTCTGTAAATAAAGATTAAAATAAATAACTCATAATGTTATCTCCCAAAGGTAAACACTGGCAGCATTTTCTTGTATATCCTATCAGACTTTTTTCTAAGCTAAGATAGATTTCCCATCCCATTTCCTTACAGTTAGGGTCTCTGTTGGCAACAGAATTCTACTGAGATGGCTTTACTGAAGAGACCTCAATGAAGGCATGATTTATGTAAGTGCAGGAAAGGCTTCAGTTGCCAACAAGGGAGGTTGAGCCACCAGGAAACTAACTCTGGTAGCCTGTTACCTCTCTAGCCTGAAAGGGTCTGGGAAAAAAATAAGGTTACTGGAGCCCACGAAAGCTAGCTGGAAGGGGCTTCTCACCAGCAGCCAGAGTCCAGGAGGCTGTAACCACTGCTGCAAGCACAGGGCCACGATGGAGGAAAAAACCTCACCTCCATCTCTTCTTTCCTCCATTCTAGTCTTTTTTTTTTCTTTTTTTTTTTTTACTTTGTATCATTCTCACTTTATTAGAAAATTTTTTTATTTGGGTATAGTTGGCACATGTTATATTAGTTTCAGGTGTACAACTTAGTGATTTGACAAGTTTATATCTTATGCTGTGTTCATCACAAGCTTAGCTACTGTCTGTCCCCTTACATTGTTATTACAACAGCACTGACTATTTTCCTTATGCTGTGTCTTTTATTCCTGTGACTTATTCGTCCGTAACTAGAAGTCTATATCTCTTGCCCCACTTCACCCATTTTGCACAATCCCCCACCCCTCCCCTCTGGCAACCATCAGTTTGTTCTTCGTATTTATAGGTGTGGTTCTGCTTTTAATGTATTTATTTGTTGTTTGAGAAGCCACGTGGGAGTGAAATCATAGGATATTTGTCTTTCTCAGTCTGACTTATTTCACTTAGCATAATACCCTCTAGATCCATCCATGTTGTCTCACTTGGCGCAACCCCGTCCTTATGTCTGTGTAATATTCCAGTATGTATGTGTACCACGTTTTTCTTAACCATGCCTCTATTGATGGACACATGTTTTTCCATATCTTGGCCATATGTTTGGCTGCAATAAACATAGGGGTGCATATATCTTTTTCAATTAGTGTTTTTGTCTTCTGTGGGTAAATATCTAGTAGTGGAATTATTGGATCATATAGTAGTTCTATTTTTAATTTTTTGAGGAACCTCCATACTATTTTCCATAGTGGTGATATCAATTTACGTTCTTATCAGCATTACACAAGAGTTCCGTCTTTTCCGCATCCTTGCCAACACTTGTTGTTTCTTGTCATTTAGATACTAGCCATTCTGATTGGTGTGAGGTGATATCTCATTATGGTTTCAATTTGTATTTCCCTGATGACAAGGGATGTTGCACATCTTTTCACATGTCTGTTGGCCATCTGGATGTCTTCTTTGGAAACATGTCTATTCAGATCCTCTATCCATTTTTAAATTGGAGTGCTTGTTTTTGTTTTTGTTTTGGTGTTCAGTTGTGTAAGTTCGTTATATATTTTGGATACTAATCCCTTAACAGATATGTCATTTGCACATATGTCCTCCCATTCAGTAGGTTGACTTTTCATCTTGTTCATGGTTTCCTTTGCTGTGCAAAAGCTTTATTTTGATGTAGTCCCAATAGTTTATTTTTGCTTTTGTTTCCCTTGCCTCAGGAGACATATGTAGAAAAATGTTGCCGTGGCTGATGTCAGAGAAATTACCGCTTGTCCTCTCTTCTAGGATTTTTATGGTTTCAGGTCTCACATTTAGGTCTTTAATCCATTTTGAGTTTATTTTTGTGTATGGTGTCAGAAAGTGGTCCAGTTTCATTCTTTTACATGTGCCTGTCCAGACTAGAGCAGGGTCTGGACACCATAACTGGCAGGTCTGGTCCTCACAGGGAGCTTGTGACTTCAGCAAGCTCAGAGTCCACAAGCCCGTACCAGCCCTGGTGGCATTGGGACACGGAAAAAAAAACCTGCAGTGTAAAAGGGCTGAGGAGCTGTGGGGACTGCTCTTTCCCTCTTCACCTTAAAAGCCCAGACTGGAACAGGGTCTGACTCACAGTGAGCTTGTGACTTCAGTGAGCCCAGGGTCCACAGGCTCACCACAGGCTATGTGGTACTGGGGCACAGAAAATAAGCCACAGTTTGGTTTAATTAAAAATTTTTAATTAAAATTTAAAAAATTCTTAATTTCTAAAAATTCATCCTTTTAAAAAAAAGATTTATTTATTTTAGAGAGAAGGAGAGAGTGCGTGAGTGGGGGGAGGGGCAGAGGGAGCGAATCTCAAGCAAACTCCCCTCTGATTTCAGAGCCCGAAGTGGGGCTTAATCCCAGGACCCTGAGATCAACCCATGAGCCAAAAACAAGAGCCAGATGCTCAAACGACTGAGCCACCCAGGCGCCCCATTGTCTTGTTTTAGTTTTTATTCTTGTTTTTGTTTTTTCCCTTGTTTCTCTTTTTTCTCTTCAGCTTTTTTCTTCTCCATTTTTCTCTTCTTTTTTCTATTATTATTTTCTTCTTTCTGTAGAAAGCCACAGTTCACAAGGGTAACTAGCATATATAGCCACAGCTCCAGCCCGTCAGCAAAAGTCACCAATCACAGAGAGTCTGTGTAGGGGACACCATTCACAAGACCACTCCTTCAAGTTTGGGAAATGTAGCTATTCTTTCTAACCCACAGGAATAAACACAGAAATCCCAGCAAAATGGAGAGACAGAGAGAGATGCTCCAAAAGAAAGAATAAGAAAAAAATCTCAGAAAAAGAACCAAATGAAAACTGAGATAAACAATATGCCTGATAAAGAATTTAAAGTAATGCCTCTAAATATACTCACTGGGCTGGAAAAAAGAATGGAAGATCTCAGTGAGACCTTCTATAAAGAGATACAAAATATTAAAAAGAACCAATCAGAGTTGAAGAGTATAGTAACTGAAATTTAAAAAACACACTAGAGGGAATCAACATTAGAGGATACAGAAGAATGGATCAGTGATCTGGAAGACAAAAATGGAAAGCACACAAGCTGAACAGCAAAAAGAGGAAAGAATAAAAAATAGGATAGATTGAGATCCTAGGGACAAGTGAACATTCACATTATAGGGGTCTCAGAGAAAGAAGGAGAGAGAGAAAGGTCTAGAAAATGTATTTGAAGAAATAGTAACTGAAAACTTCCTAACGTAGGGAAGGAAATAGACATCCCAGTTTATTCTGGTCTTCTGTGAGTGCTGCTTGTGGCAGAACCCAACTGGAATCCAGCCTTGAAAGGAGACCAGGTGATATCGGGTATGGGGGTTAGACTCTTGGGGCACGGGGTAAGTGTGGGAAAATGTGGCAAAGCACAAACAGAAGTCAGCACAAGATCTTACTGTGCATAATCATTTTCCATTTTGTTAAAATTAACATTCAAAAATGGTTTTACAGCAGCTTGCCACATAGATATGCCATAATCTTTACAATGAAGTATTTAGATCATTTACACATTTTTTTATTATTGAAAATGCTATAATAAACATTGCTGTACGTACATTTTGATACATGTCTTTTTTAGTTTCCTTAGAATAAATCCCAAGAAGAGGAATTGGAGTTTGAAGGTCTGTACATTTTGAGATGCAATACAATGCAATATAATGGGGCTCTTAGGTGGATAGACTCTTGAAGACTGATTTTCTGTGTTCAGATTCATGTTCTGCAATTTGAACCAGCTGTGTGACTTTGTTCAGGTGAATTATCTCTCTGAGACTCAGTGTTTTCATCTTTAAAGTGGAGCTAATAATCATATTTCATAGGGATATTTTTAGGATTAATCAGAACACTTAGAATTTATGTGACTTATAATAAACACCATATAACTATTAGCTAGAATTGTTTGTAAGGCTTTTAACATATGGTAAAAAACTGTTCTCTAAAAAGTTTGTACTAATTTATATTTCCTTAAACAGTATTTAAGGGACCCATTTCTCCATACCTTCATCATTTCTCTCAATCTTTGCTAGCTTAACAGACCAGACGTGGTAGCTCATTAGCATTTTAATTTTCAATTGAGATTTAATTTGGAGATGAACTTATCTCCTTTGATATACAATGGACTTCAAAATCATGTGATACTTTAGGGTCATATGACCATCAATTGTCATGGTACTGTGGTTGTCCATGAGTAATGGCTAATACAGAGTTCTGGTTTTATTATTGGCTGCAGTGTCCAACAGCTTAGGAACTATGCAAATAAGGTACTCTAATGAATATTCATAAAATATTTAGCTCAGCTAAACAAATGCACCACCAAAGGGGTTAAATGAATGCAAAGATTTTCCATAATGAACTGCTAGATATATAACAGATGTACAATTCCAGTGTGGGATGGGCCCACCACTGTTTCCAAACAGCCATCACACAGCTCATGAAATCATCTTCGCACCTGCTCATGTGGCGTGCATCTGTGCTTTGTTGGCAGTGCCACTGGCGTCAACGTAGGAGATGCAACTGAACATGATTGCTTTATATCTGTAGCTGTTAGTGCATGGTAAGATACTTCTGGTGGTAATTTTATTTACAGCATCCTTCTTAGTGACCTCATATCTCCTCTCTCAAAATTTCTTCTTCGCATGTGTCATTGTCATCATGTAGCAGGCTAAGCAATTTGTCGACCCTTGAAAACAGTCCCAAACCTAGAAGTAGGGATTCTGTACTAAGCTTTAATGATGACATTTCAATTGCTTTCTTTACATGTAAGGGTGTAGGGGCTTCAGATATGACTCACCTCTGGCTTGCAAGCATGTGGTGAGGTGGTGATGGTGGGGAGGAATGGTGTTTTCCTCTAGCTGACAGTTTAGCAGAAGTTGCTGATACGCTGAAGTTACCCTTTTGGTCCATGTTAATTTTTGTGGTTGTATAATATGATGTCTAGGGGAAAGGAAAGCCATGGAGCACACATCTTCACAGAACAGACAGGTTAGATAATTCTTTTACAGTTAGTTCTTCCTGTGTTTTCTTTAAGAAAATCTTCACCTAGCCTAAGATCATGAAGATATTCTCTTCTCTTAGAAGTTTATGGTTTTAGCTTCAGTATTTAGGTGTATGGTCTGTCTCAAATTAATTATTTGTGTATGGGATGAGGGAGAGTCAAGGATCCTTTTTTCCACTTATTTATCTGACTATTCCAACTTCATTTGTTGAAAAACTTTTATTTCCTCCATTGATTTCCCTGGTGACTATTGAAAACCAATTGGACATATATGTGTGGGTATATTTCTTAAATTTCTATTCTGTCCATTGAACTATTTGCCCATCAGAATGGTTTTCAAACTATGGTCCACAGACCTGTGGGGGTCCCTGAGATCCTTTCAGAGGGTCTGTGAAGCCAAAACTATTCTCATGATAATATTAAGGTATTATTTGCTCTTTTTCACTGAATTGCTATTTGCACCGATGATGTAAACGCAGTTCTGGGTGAAATTGCTGGTATCTTAGTATGAATCAAGGCAGTGGTGCCAAACTGCTCACTGTCACTGTATTCCTCACTGCCACACATGTAAGAGGTCCATAATGAGGTGAGAAAAACTAATTTATTAAAGCTGACTCCTGAGTATGCATTTTAAAAAATTTTCTATCCGATGAAGTGGGAAGTATGAATAAAACAGTTCAATTACATACCAAAGTTCTGATGGCTGTCTAGTGTAAGAGTTCACAAACTTTTTCTGTATAGGGCCAGATAGTAAATTTTCAGTTTTACACATAAAATCCTGCAATTTACTCAACCCTGCCACCACAGCCTAAAAGTAGTCATAGACACTATGTAAATGAATGAGTAAGGCTGAGTTCCAATCAGACTTTATTTACTAGAGTAGATGTAAAGCTGGATTTTGTGTTCCTGGTCATAATTTGTGGACTTCTGGTCTAGGAGAAAAGCACTTGTGAAATTGTTTGATTTGCAAGCTGACTTAAATGTTTTTTTTTCTTCTGTGAAACATCATCATTACTTGACTGATAAACTATGATTGTTCACTCAGGTTTGAGTATTTGGCCTATATTTTCTCAAAAATGAACAAAGTGAGCCTTTCTTTCCAAGGAGATAAACCGACAGTTTGTTGCCAATGATAAAATTACAATTTTGCAAAATATGTGTCGATGCCATGAGCTTGATCACTTACCAATACTTAAAGACCTTATTGATAACATTGATTGTGACATTAATGAATGCGAGTTTTTAATATTTTATAATAAAGTATGTCATCCTAAGGAAGATATGCTGAACTTGCTGAATTATTTATTTTCCAAATGACCTATACACATTACAAAAGCATACTTGGGTGAAACAAATCCATTCAGAGTCAAGACAGACCAGTGGAGCATGTAAAACTTCATAAGTTTTCAGGTCCTACATTACAACTAACCTTTAAAAAGCTACCACTTGCTGAGTTTTGTTATATAATCTAGAAAGTCTATGAACATATTCTTCCCTGTGTGTTGCCTGATTTTCTTCATCTGCTTCGACCTAAGCAATATAGCAGGGGATGAAATGCAGAACCAGATATGAGATTCCTTAATTCTATTAAGTCACTTATTAAATAGGTCTTCAAAAATGTAAAACAATGCTAATTTTATCACTGATTTTTCTTTGTTTTAGAGAGTAGTTATTTTCCATAAAATATTTACTTTTTGTTAACATGTAGTTGGTTTATTGTTATTGTTATTTATGAATTAAAAATAAGCTTTGAGGGACACCCAGGTGGCTCAGTTGGTTAAGCGTCTGCCTGTCTGCCTTCTATTCAGGTCATTATCTCCAGGCATTATCTCCAGGGCTCCCTGCTCAGCGGGGAGTCTGCTTCTCTCTCTTCCTTTTCTCCCCACCTCACCCCCGCTCGTGCTCTCTCTCTCAAATAAATAAATAAATAAAATCTTTTTTTTTTTAAGATTTTATTTATTTATTTGACACAGAGAGTGAGAGAGCACAAGCAGGCAGAGCAGTAGAGGGAGAGGGAGAAGGAGGCTCCCCACTGAGCAGGGAGCCCGATGCGGGGCTCGATCCCAGGACCCTGGGATCGTGACCTGAGCCGAAGGCAGTCGCTTAACCGACTGAGCCACCCAGGCGCCCCTAAATAAAATCTTTTAAAAAAATAAAAACAAGCTTCGAAAATTTCTGTTTTCTATCTAATATGATAAATACTGATAAATATAACCCATATAAACAAAAGGTCATTGGGATCCTCAGTAATTGGCAAGAGTGTACAAGAATTCTACAGGAATTCACGACCCTGAGATCATGACCTGAGCCAAAATCAAGAGTCAGTCGGTTAACAGACTGAGCCAGCCAGGCACCCCTTGCCTTATTTTTATTTAAGAAAACTTTTTTAAGATTCTACATATAAGTGAGACTGTGCAATATTCGTCTTCATCTGTTTTATTTTACTTAGCATAATGCCCTTTGGGTTCATGTGTTGTCACAAAGGACAGGATTTTCTTTTCTTTCTTTTTAAGGCTTAATACTATTCCATTATGTACGTGTATATATGGCATTTTCTTTATCCACATATCGAAGGACTCATAGGCTTTTTTCTATACCTTGGCTCTTGTGAATAATGCTGCAGTAAACATGGGAGTACAGACACCATTTGAGATAATGATTTCATTTTCTTTGGATGTATACCAGAAATAAGATTGTTGGACGATTTTTAATTTCTTGAGGAACTTCCATACTGTTTTCCATAGTGGCTGCCCCAGTTCACATTCCCATCAGTAGTGCACAAGGGTTCCCTTTTCCCATATTCTCACCAGCATTTGTCATCTTTTGTCTTTTTTGGTAATAGACATTGGAACACATATGAGGTGATATTGTGGTTTTGATTTGCATTTCCCGATTCTTAGTGATACTGAGCACATTTTCATGTACCTGTTGGCCATTTGTATCTTGTCCTTGGAAAAATGTCTATTCAGGTCCTTTGCTCATTTTTAAACTGGGTTATTTAGGGGCACCTGGGTGGCTCAGTCATTAAGGGTCTGCCTTCGGCTCGGGTCATGATCTCAGGGCCCTGGGATTGGGACCCGCGTCAGGCTCCCTGCTTGGCAGAAGACTGCTTCTCCCTCTCACCCTGCTTGTGTTCCCTCTCTCACTGTCTCTCTCTCTCTTTCTGTCAAATAAATAAATAAAATCTTTAAAAAAAAATAAATTGGGTTATTTGTTATTGACGGGTTCCTTGTATATTTTGGATATTAACTCCTTATTGGATTTATGGTTCGCAAATGTTTTTCCCATTCCATATGTTGCGGTTTCATTTTTGTTGATGGTTTTTGTTGCTATGCAGAGGCTTTTTAGTTTGATATAGTCCCACTTGTTTATTTTTGCTTTTGTTGCCTTTGCTTTTGGTGTCAAATCCAAAAAATAGTCGCCAAAACCAGTGGCAAGGATCTCATCCTATTGTCTTCTTCTGTAAGTTTTATAGTTTTAGGTCTTATGTTTAAGTCTTTAATCCATTGTGTTGATTTTGTGTGTGATGAAAGATGAAGATGTAGTTTCACTCTTTTGCAGGTAGATATCCAGTTTTCCCAGCACCATTTCTTGAAGAGACCATCTATTCCTTATTGTGTATTATTGATGTTTTTACAAAAGATTGGCTATATATCCATGGGCTTACTTCTGGGCTTTCTGTTCCATTTATCTATGTATCTATTTTTATGTAATACCAGACTGTTTTGAATCCTATAGCTTTTTAATATGGGTTTAAATCAAGAACCATGATGCTCCCAGCTTCATTCTTCTTTCTTAAGATTGCTTTGGCTATTTTGTCGTTCTATACACATTTCAGTACTGTTTTTTCTATTTCTGTGAAAAATGTCATTGAAATTTTGGTCGGGATTACATTGAATCTATAGATGGCTCTGGGTAGTATGGACACTTTAACAATACTAATTTTACCAATCTGTAAACATAGAATATCTTTCCCTTTATTTGTCTTTTTCAGTTTCTTTCATTAGTGTTTTATGGTTTTCAGTGTACAGATCTTTCATCTCCTTGGTTAAATTTATCCCTAAGTATTTTATTTTTTTGATACTACCATAAATGGAATTATTTTCTTAATTTCTTCCCAATAGTTCATTTTAGATGATTTATTTTACCTGATTTCCACCCCCCAGATTTCTTGAATTCTTCCATGTAAAAGGCGCTGTACTAGGAATGTAGAGTTACATGAATGTTCATATGTTTTTTAGACCATTTTAGGTGTAAGCACTGAGGGACAGGTAAATGCAAAATATCGAACAGTTTTGGAGTTGACCTTCATGTTCTTCCTCTTCAAGTCTATGTGAACAGGTAAAAACCAGGCATAGGTCAGGAGCAACTAATTGATGAAGATAAATCTTTTTTTTCATGTAAAACTCCTTGTCTAAAGGCCTGCCACTTTGGCCATTTTCAGCTGGTGGTTTTCTCCTTATTTTATATGAATAATTCTTTACTAAAGGATATGTTTATATGTGAAGTGAAAAAGGGCCAATGTTTAGTCATGGATTTTTTTTTAAGAGAAACAGTGAACCCTCCTACAGTAATGTGTATACATCTTGAATAAATACATTATTCATTGTAATCATGCTCTCTCACTTTTATAATGTTCATTTTTTTCCAGAACTTAAAATAAGTTAAATTTCTATAAATTAATTATAAAAAGAGATAAGCAAAGATTAATATCTATTAATAGGAAGGTGACTAAATAACTTTGATTGGAATCCTATAGGGGCGTTAACAATTACGGTGTAGATTCAGTGGTACAGAAACATCTCTAATCCAAATTATTGAATAAAAATGTAGGTTATACACAGGACTGTATGATTTCATGTATGTGAAAAGGGTTTATGTATACGTATATAAAAATGATTAAAATATTTACCAAAATATTAACAATATCTAGATAGTAGGATTGAAGGTTTTCTTTTTGAACATTATTCTTTATGCTTTTATATGTTCTTGTAATTTTCCAGGTCAGCTGTCATCGTATAATCCTTATTTTTCAGAAAAAGTAGATAAATTTGCCAGTTTTGTATAGTTATGTTACCTGTTTTATAGTTATTGATATGCTGTATTATGTATCATTTTAATGTTATATCCATATTATTTTACTGTTTATATTCATTTTAACTCAACAGATTTTTATTTGGTACTCCTGCTAACTGGTATAGTGGAAAGTATATTGCATTGATTATTTTTATCTGGGTTAAAATTCAAAACCCACCATTTAAAACCTGTGTGATGCTAGGCCAATTACTTACTCTCTTTCCACCTGTTCCCTCATCTGTAAAATGTGTTTCAATAAAATCTGCTTTGCAAGATTGTTGTCATTATCAGAGATACTATTTAAAAAGTTGTGAGCAGAGTACTTAGTACTTACTGGGGCCTTCATAAATCGTGTTACTTTTACTACTACTACTAGCATCAGGCATGCAATTAGATGCCCAGCACAATAATGTTCTAAGCAACAAGAATCGAAAGATAAACACTCCCTGTCTCCTGTCTTCTGTCTTTTGCCCTCGGGAAACTCATCATCTAAGTGGAGAGATAGAAACATAAGCAAAGCAGTTCTTATGTCACAAGACTTACAGAGGGTCTGTGAAAAAAGGAACACAGTATGTAGATAAATATAGGGGCAAAAGGAAGGGATTTCAGCTAAAGGGACCAAGCAGCCTAAAGGTTTTCGTTTTTAACAAATAACTTTCTCTCCATTCTCTCTTTTACCTCTCTTAGATTTTTAGATTCAAGGAGTGACTTTGGTAGGAAATATTTTGAGTTTTTATAATATATTAGTGCTATTCTTCTGTGTACTAAGTAATAATTTCAGATTTATAGGTTGTCAACCTCTTCCCATCACAGAAAGCCTGGCGATTTTGCATTTTGTGAAAAATTGGATTGAGTAGCTTCTAAGTTCTCCAACTTTAGTGATGATCAATTTCTATGATTTTCTTCTAATACCTGTTTTACATCTTTATTGTGCAGATAAGTAAGCTATAATGTTCAACCAAATAGTGGTAAATTTTACATAAGAAAAATATACTATTACAGAGCACCAACCTTCCTCTATCATTGGGAGTGCAATGTAGGCTTTTGTTAGATGCTTTATTTTGAGTAGACTTGATAACAGCCACTCTTAAGAGATTCATTGCAGTCAAGATCAGGAGCCTATTTTATTTTTTTTAAGTTTTTTAAAAAATCTTATTTATTTGCCAGAGAAAGAGAGCACAAGCAGGCGGACCAGCAGGCAGAGGGAGAAGCAGGCTCCCTGCTGAACTAGGAGCCAGATGTGGGACTTGATCCCAGGACCCTTGGAACATGACCTGAGCCCAAGGCAGATGCTTAACTGACTGAGCCACTCAGGCATCCCCGGGAGCTCATTTTAGATGATTTTCTGTTCTGGCTTCTTTTTTTGACTTACAAGTTGAGTGTGCCTTGTTTTCCCAGCCTTGTCATTTTGGATCTTGATTCAGAGAAAGTTAATAATCAGAAAAGGAATTAAAGAAGGATTTTTGCTGCATGAGTACTTTTGGAGTTGACTTGGTGAGCTCTATTCTAAAGTAGCACTTGGCTACACTTGTGGTGGGCATAACATAACATAGGGAGAAGTTGAATCACTGTGTTGTACACCTGAAACTATTGTAACATTGTGTGTCAACTATACTCAAATAAAAAAATAAAAAAATCAGCACTTGACTTCATACTAAGTCACTGGGCAACTTAGTCAAAAAAAGCCGTCATATGGACTAGAAATTGTTGAGAAACTGAACCTGATATTGAAAAGAGTCAGAATCACAAAACTTATATTTGAATTGGTATCTCCTGAGTGATGGTTTGTTTCTTTGGTCTTTCTTTTGTCCTTATTTCTTTTTTACTTATGATACCCTATATCCTATAATAGTTAGGTGACCTTCACTTAGATGGAGTGAGGAGAAATTTGATTACTTTTCCTGAAGCAAGGATATGGTTACCTTCTCTCTCAGTTCCCAATATTACTACTTTTTGCTTATTACTTTTTACTCTGGTAGGCTCACCGCGGTCTCTGTATAACACAGCCGAATGGAGAAGAATCCTTTTCAAGTAAATTTTAAAACATGTTGAGTTATTGAATAAAGCAAAATGGGTGATGGTTGGGAAAGGGAAAGATTTTTGAAACTAGATCTGCAACAAAATTCTGATCTGATAAAAAGAGAGAAAATAATTAAAAGAGAAAATGAGACAAAATGGTAACCATTTATTTATTTATTTATTTGACAGAGAGCACAAGAGAGCACAAGCAGGGGGAGTGGTGGAGGGAGAGGAAGAAGCTGACTCCCCTGCTGAGCCAGGAGCCTGATGCGGGGATGATCCCAGGACCCTGGGATCACGGTCTGAGCCAAAGGCAGATGCTTAGCTGACTGAGCCACCGAGGCGCCCCAGGAACCTTATCATTAACACCTGAAACATGTCCTCATGTAAGTTTTTAACTACGAATAACTTTCACCACCTTTTCTTCAATTTTTTCGTTTTTTTTTTTTTTTAGTATTGCGAAAACAAAACATGCAGCAAGAAAGACTAAAAAGCTTATGAGGGAAATAGCTTATTTCTAGCCAAGTTTTTGAAACTCAGCAATTTCAGATATATTGGGTTAGATTCACATGTTTACTTCAGAGTGGATTCTTACTCTCAGGCCATCCTCCAAATGTGAGACCCAATTGTTCTAATAGTAGAGGAAGAGAAATGAATAACTGGAGAGGAGAAGGAGAAAGAAAAAAAGGATTTCCAGGAGAAAATAAGCCTTTGATGTGCCTTCTTACTTAGGCCTTCCTGCAAAGGGAGGAAAGGGAATGCAACCTCGAGCTACATCAAGTACCCCGGGGTAGCTGGCACATATCTACATCTTACTTTACCTACTTGAAATGGTGTCTTTTTGAAACAAAAATGTCAATTACGTTAATGAAATTCTGTTGTATAATGGCCAAAGAAGTTGATACCAAAATGCAAAGAGTGGCTTTGCTTTTAACTGGCAAACCCTCCTTGTCAGCTGTATAGGGGCCCCTCCCCTGCAGATTCTGCTTCAGGTTATAAGTGATTAAGCAATAAGTTACCTAGTGAAATATTCTCTTCCTCTATGTATCTGATGTTGGTTCCAATTGCTTTACTTTGATGAACTGAATAGCAGTGACTAGTCATTTTAAGTTGTGGACTTAATGACATAGTTTCCCTACATGGAGGTAATGAAAGTTGAGAAGGAAAATAGCTTTTAAACTGAACTTGAATCTTCATCTCTGATTTATACAGCGTAGTGTCCCAGGCGATTGTTCAAAACACAGACGCCCAATGTCTGGGCCAGTTTCACTACGTGAGGAATCCTGGGCTGGACTCAGCTTCTGCCGGCTCCCTGACTGCCCCAGGTGAATCAGTTGAGCAGGTTTCCACACAGCTGGAAATGGTTAAGGGCTCACCTACAGCAGCACAGCCGATTATATTCCCTGAGAAGTGTTTCCTTTAACCCAATTTGCAGCCATCTCATCAATGCTTAACAGTCCTTTTTTTTTAAAGAGTTTATTTTTTTTTATTTGTTTGAGAGCGAAAGAGAGAGCGAGCGATAGACAGAGCAGCAGACTCTGTGCTGAACACGCAGCCCAATGCAGGACTCATCCCACCACCCTAGATCATGACCTGAGCTGAAATCAAGAGTCAGACACTTCACCGACCGATGGCACCCAGGGGCCACTATTCCTTATCTTTTTGACTTGGTTCCTCCCTCCCACCTGAAGTCTCTGCTCCTCAGTTGCCTAGGGAACCGAAATGAGACAAGAGATAGGACCCTACCTCAAGGACTTGCTTCTGTCGGAGAAGTGGGGCGAGAGCTTTCCTGCACGCATTGTTGTGAGTCCGTCTGTCGTAGAACCCACGGAGCTCCTCACAGTGGTACCCGCAGCGCCGTGTGCCGATTGATTGCGTTTTGGATGGTGATGGGGCAGAAGGCTCCTCAGCTACCAGGATCTTTCTCTTTCTCTAGCAATAATGTAACAAGTAATAGCTTCACATGTTTAAGACATGGTCCCAGGGTGGAAATTCTTGCTGGTAGATGTTGCCAGACTGGAAGGCACTTGCGCCAGAACGTGTTTAGAGCCCTTCTTGGCTTTCTGACCACTCTTGAGATGGAGCCAGCATTTTACTGTATTTTGACTTTGACTATAATGGTCATTTCCTCAACCAATGATTATAACATTGTATACTAATCTTCTTAGTTGTCAGAAAATGTCTTTTGCTCTTGCAGTGCTAGTGAAGGTTTAGGTAGTTTATGATAAAAATATGAACTAAATATGCAGCTTGACCTTAAGGTGTTTATAGGCTAATAAATAAATCACACGTAATTAACTAAAACTGAGTGGAGAAGGTCATTCACTGCAGTAAGGGGAGTACAAGCTAGCTGCTGTGGGAGTTTGGGTGGCATTGTGGGGGTGCTTTGTGGATCCCATCTTGACAGATAGCTAGGTGGGGACCTCCGGAGATGGGCTTGTTGGCAGAGCAAAATGGCAAAGGCACAGAAGTGGGAAAGTGTGGGGGCCGTTTTAAGGGGACAGTGAATAGTTCCGATTGGTTACAGGAAAGTGGGGTCGGGTTAAAGAGAACCTTGGTTGTTAGGTTAGGGCATTTGGACTTGCCGTTTGGTTAATAGAGAGGCAGTAGAATTGTTTAAACTGGGAACCACGTTCTTCACTAAGATTGTTCTGGCAGCAGGAAGCAAAAGTGAGCAAAAGAGAAAGAGACTAGAAAGAATGAAGACTTACTGGGGTAAATGTTAGTCTTGCTTTAAGATTTAAAGCACCTGTTATGTCTCTGATGTCTAAAATTCATGAAGCAGTCAAGCCATTAACACTCCTGTGGAAAATTCCATTAATGACAGACTCTGACAAGGAAACATGAAAGCGTATTTGAATTTGAAGACTATATCAACATGATGTTTCTGCTATGACTGTATTTTTCTGTGATATCTTTAGCTCTTTAAGGTATTTTTACACTTAGTATGGAACTGCAGTCTCATTTTATTTTAACAGTGTGTAGTTAGGGGTGCAGTGTATAGTTAGTCAGTGGGTTAAAGCCTCTGCCTTCAGCTCAGGTCATGATCTCAGGGTCCTGGGATTGAGCCCCACATCGGGCTCTCTGCTTCCCCCTCTCTCTCTGCCTGCCTCTCTGCCTACTTGTGATCTTTCTCTCTCTCTCAAATAAATAAATAAAATCTTAAAAAAAACAAAACAAAACAGTGTGTAGTTAACCTGAAAGCATCGCCCTGATCTTGCATCCCTTAGCCTTTTTCTCTTGCTGTCGTCTCTTCCTATTCATGTGAATATAGGCTTACATCAAACAAAGTCATTAGTTCATGTATAAATCCTCTTTCTGTTCCTTTAAGGAAGAGCTTTTCCTTGTTTATACAACTACAAGTGTGACATTTTATTTCAGGAAATCAGACTCCAGCTATCTTAAGATGGTAAAAGATGCTCTCAGAAGCAGTGTACATAAGATTGCAAATTTAAAAAATTGGTCAGTTGTATCAAAAGTGATTATTCTTCTGCTTCTGTGTTTCTTCTGTATCTATAAGCTTTGTGAGTTTCAACGGACCTCTAACAGCATTTAGCATCAGCGGATTTAAATGCTGATGAGATGGTATTTGAACTGATCTTTTTCTTCCTCACTGCGCCTAATGGATTACTAAATTTAAGTGCTCAGGGCATAGTTTTGCCCTCCTTTGTGGATACATGGCTCTTATTGACGTCACTGGGAGCCCTGTGTCTCTGCAGGGCAGAATTTGGCACTTCCATGTAGAATATTTTTAAACTATAAAATTGAATTACAAAGGTATTGCATCTGCTTTTTATATAGACATTGTTTGGTTTATTAAAGAATGTTTCATAAATCTAGCAAATTCTGCAGGACCTACATATTTAGCTAAGCAAACTATTTTTAGAAATTACATAAAAGGAGAGTAAACTTTTAATTTAAAGTCAGGGTCATTTAGGACTGGACTTATAGAAATCAAAATGATACGTAATTAAAAGTAAGCTTATTATTAAACCATACATTTATTTTTAGCAGGTGTGCTGGGTAACAAAATTTAGTTTTGTGAAAACACAAATGAAAATGGTAAACAAAATATTA
This sequence comes from Potos flavus, assembly GCA_028534135.1. Classification (NCBI taxonomy): domain Eukaryota; kingdom Metazoa; phylum Chordata; class Mammalia; order Carnivora; family Procyonidae; genus Potos; species Potos flavus. Next base: position 77,460,641 of record CM052897.1, on the reverse strand, counting down.
AACAGACCCTACTACCAACTGAAATGTATCCTCCTTTGTTTCTTTTTCTGGTAAAAACTGGTAGAATTTCGTGGAGCACGTTGATTATAGCAGTCAGGATAAAGATAACCGAGGATTCTTTCCTCTCTCCTCTGGATCCCATATCTTAGCCAAAAGTTTATGTTAAACCTCCTATCTTGTACCCCTCCTCTCCCACCTCTTGCGCTCCAGCTCAAAGATAAGGCAGACGTTCCTGAGGACAGTAGTGGATGGACCGTGAACTCTCCCGTGTAGGGGCTACTGGATAAAGTACAACCATTCTACTAAACCTGTTCACACTATGGTGGTTGCTTCAGTCCCTAAGGTTCTGATCCTGTCTCGTAAACTTGTTATCTGACTTTCTGGGTTTTTTTGCATGCATTTGTGGCATGCGTGAGCAGTTTTGATAGTTGCAAGATCCTAGATAATTTTGTCAGGACTTTCATATCCACAGTTTTGCAACATTTTGCATCCTCTAAGTCACTGGATATTGTCATGACTGCCTAACTCTCAGTCTCCTTGATGTCATTCTAATGTTGCAAGCTGCAGCTCAGGGCACTAAAAGTTACTTTTTTGAGGTATTCCTTTGAAATGGATAGAAAGTAACTCCCATTTTAAATATTTGGGCTTTTGTTTGCTGTTCAGTTTTAACTCTTCTGTTAGCACATTTGCCCTCTGAAATAGAATAATGTTCAAAGTTTTAAGAGTATAAACCGTCAATAAAATGTAATGAATATCACTGGGGGATAATCACCTATGAATTCTAACACAAAAACCTGTGGGAAAACTGGTGCCATTAGGGAGAATACTAACATAGGTCAAAGCTGAATCCTGATAGTGATGCATTATCTTAAGAAAGATGTAGGAATTCCTCATGACTTTGTACTTTATTGTTTCAAGTCTGCTCTTTGGAAAGCATGCCAGCAACAGGACACTGGGGAAAGAGCCAGACATTTCTGTGATCCCAGCATGTTTGAATGTTGCTACGGTAGACATGAAAATAAACAATGACTACCTCCCATCCCAAGTGGAAACATTTCACCTCTCTCACTACAAAATTATAGACCTCAACAGGACACAGTAGGAGATATCATAATTCAATAAGACCGGGAGCACTTGGAATCCCTGAACTTATACATCATCTTGTTCTGCCTCTTCCTTTTATAGATGAAGAAATGGTGAATGGGAGAAATTAAGTGATAATTGCTTCAGCTGCGTAGTGACAGGTTTGGGACTGAAGCCAAGGTTCCCAGTTCATTATTCCTGGATGGTTTCTTCTGCATTGGGGCTAGTTAATTTTTGGAAAGTAGTTTCATCCCCTTTCCCCTGCCTTTCTCCACACTTCCCACAGTATTTCTAGCATGTATCTCTGGTAGTGAGGGGATGGGGTGGATGACTTATTAATAATTAAGCAGTGGGAGGTTGCTCCCACGCATTCCACTACTTTCCCCATTCCTGCTGCCGCACAACATCCTGATTTGGCATTTGGGCCTCTCCTTCATGGGAAGTATCCATACTCTGGATTTTTTAAACATGCCAGTAAACATTTGGCATGTGTACCATTCTTCAGAGCTCTTTTAGGTGACTTTGGAAAACCCGAAAAAATTGCATTTTATTTAACTACTAAACATACCCAAAAGTTTAAGAATGGAGATTTCTGTGGGTAGAAGTCATGAACAGATGGAGAAGATATTTCTCCAAAGAAGATAACAGATGGCCAACAGACTCATGAAAAGATGCTCAATATTGGTTATCATCAGGGAAATGCAAATCAAAACCACAATGAGATATCACCTCACACCTTTTGGAATGGCTAAAATAAAAAACACAAGAAATGAGTGTTGGAGAGGATATGGAGAAATAGGACCACTTGTGCACTGATGGTGGGAATGCAAACAGGTGCAGCCACTGTGGAAGACAGAGTGGAGGTTCCTCAGAAAGTTAAAAATGGAACTACCCTATGATCCAGTAATAGCCACGTATTTACCACAAGCATACAAAAGCACTAATTGAAAGGGATACGTGTACCCCTATGTTTATTGAAGCATTATTTATAATAGCTAAATTATGGAAGCAGCCCAAGTGTCCACTGATAGGTGAATAGATAAAGAAGAGGTAGTATATATATGCAATCAAATATTATTCAGCCATAAAAAAGAATGAAATCTTGCCATTTGCAACAACATGGATGGAGATAGAGACTATAATGCTAAGCACAATAAGCCATTTGGAGAAAGACAAAAATTATATGATATCACTCATGAGAAATTTAAGAAACAAATCAAATGAACAAAGGAAAAAAGATAGACAAACCAAGAAATAGACTTTTAATTATGGAGAACAAACGGATGGTTACCAGAGGGCAGGTGTGTGTGTGTGTGTGTGTGGGGGGGGGGTTGGATAAAATAAATGATGGGAATTAAGGCATGCACTTGTCTTGATGAGCACTGGGTAATGTATAGAATTGTTGAATCACTATTGTACACCTGAAACTAATATAACACTATGTTAACTCTCCTGGAATTAAAACAAAAATCTTAATAAAAAAAGAGCAGACGTTTCTAGGGTTCTGTTAGATTGGTGGAAAGGACTTTGGGGCACAGTATTCTTATGGGATAACACAGGTTACAACAATAGTGATTTTTCTGTGCACTCATAAGTCAGACGTTTGCTCTGGTTTTCTCAGCTCTAACTGAACAGGGAGGGACATCTCTGCCCAAGAGCATTACAGAGTTTTAACATGAATGCCACTGTTGCATAGAAGCCATGGAGGACCTATGTCCTCTTAACCATTATAATAACTGAAGAGCTTAAGTCTAAGCACTTTAAAAAGTGGATTTTAGAGCTACTGAAACAAGATAAACTTATAGATACATTTTTCCTTCCTTATTGAGATAAGACTCATATAATGAAGTACCCCCAATTTTACACATTTACACCTCCAAGCAACCACCTCCCAGATCAAATTTTAGATTATTTCAAGCACCCCAGTGAGCTTGTTTATGGAGGATACTTATAATTTGCTCCTAGTCCTTTATGACCCCTCTAAAGTGTCATTATTTGGCCATTGGTGTTGATTATTTTGGTAGCCATATTTTTCCTCTTCTACCTGCTAAACTTAAAAATGTACATTTGTTATCAATTAGAACAGAAGAAGATGTCACCTTATCGGCCCTTAGATCTGAAATTTCATAATCCATTAAACTTGGTTGGCAGTAAGAATTGGGCAAGCTGTGCTGGCAGGTAGATGGAAAGTGTCAGAACAGGTTCCTCCCAAACACCTGGCTAACTAGGTCTGATGGGAGGGCAAGAGAAACAGTACCTCCATTCCCAAGGAAAGCTTTTGCAAATCACTGCCCCTTTAGCACACTGCTAAAATTAATAAATATCCTTCTTGTATACCCCAGGTGCTCCTCTTTCTTTCCTTTTTTTTTTTTTTTTTAAGGGTTTTTTATTTGAGAGAGAGCAGGGGGAGGGGCAGGGGAGAGAATTTTCAAGCAGACTCCCCGCTCTACTTGGAGCCCATCATGGGGCTTGATCTCAGGACCCATAAGATCATGACCTGAGTCGAGTTGATGCTCAACTGACTGAGTCACCCAGGCATCCCTCCAGATGCTTTTCAAACTGCTACTTCTCTGCTGGATCTTGGGCCAAGACACAGTGTGCTGTCTCTTTAAGAGCGGAGACTCGATTTCCTCTAGCCCTTCAGCTTTCCTGGAGGTAAGCCCCGATGATTTTCAAAGCCAGATGTGATGGGGGGGCTTATCTTCTGGTGCAAGTCCTAGGACCAGGGGTGCCTGATTTTGGGCTTGACCCTCTCCCTTCACAGGGAGTGCCTCCACACCTTTGGTATCCCTCCCTCCCCCTTGTGGGGCCCCAGCCACACCTGGAGTTTGGTTCCTTACTGCATCCCTTCCCCTCTGACCCTTCTCATTATGCCTTTGGGTAAGACCTGCTCTGCCAGCCTCAGGTCATTTTCAGAGCTGTATTACATGTAGTTGTGGCCTTGGTGTGTCCATGTGAGGAAGTGAGCTCTTCCTTTGCCATTCTCCTCTCTGTCCTATTTTTAATTTTTTTTGAGGACCCTATATACTGTTTTCCATAGTGGCTGCACCAATTTACATTCCCACCAACAGAGCAGGAGGGTTCCCTTTTTACAATATCCTCACCAACACTTGTTATTTTTTGTCTTTTTGATTTTAGCCATTCTGACGGGTGTGAGGTGATAACTCATTGTGGTTTTGATTTGCATTTCACTGATAATGAATGATACTGGAAATCTTTTCATTTGTCTGTTGGCCATCTGTATGTCTTCTTTGGAAAAATATCTATTCAAGTCCTCTGCCTGTCTTAAAATCAAGTTGCTTGTTTTTTGATATTAAGTTGTACAAGTTCTTTATATATTTTGGATATTAACTCTGTATTGGATGCATGATTTGTAGATATTTTCTCTCTTTTAATAGGTTGCCTTTTCCATTTGTTGGTGGTTTCCTTTGCTATGCAAAAGTTTTTTTTTATTTTGATGTAGTCCCATTTGCTTAACTTTGCCTGGGGAGAGTGGTCCAAAAAATATTGCTAATTGAGCTTACTGCCCGTATTTTCTTCTAGGAGTTTTATAGTTTCGGGTCTTATATTCAAGTCTTTAATCCATTTTGAATGATCTGCGTGACAGACCTTTGTTTACAAGACATTTCCTCTTCTCACCGTCCCAGGAGTTGCCTTTCCTGCCCTTTCATGCTTCAGATCTTTATCCCTTTCCTCTGCTTAGGATGGCATATAAACTTCAATCATCTGGCTTTGGAGTCTCATATCCTTGAGGGGCTTCTATACATATGTACATAATTGAAATGTGTTTTCTCTGGCTAATCTGTATTCTGTCACTTTAGTTCTTAGACCAGCTACAGAACCTAGATGTATATAGAAGGGAAAATTTTCATTCCCTACAATATTATTTGGACTGTTGACACCCCCCCCCCCCTGTTATAACCTCGTTGAGTATGGTAACCAAAAAAGAAGGTGATTTTCCTGCTATATATGGTAAGATTGTATTCCTTTTAGAGAGTCACCTTTGAAAAAGCCATTCATGAGCAAGAGAGAAACCAAGAAGATGAGATAGTTAAAATTCTTGTCATATGAAGTACTGTGAAAGAAACTGGACATATTCAGCATTTAAAAGAGAAAACATAAAAGAGAGTTGTAAAGTTATTTTTAAATATTTAAGGGGAAGAGGTGGTGATGAGCATATTCAGTTATTTATGACCCCAAGGACTAGTGCTAGAATTGATGAGTGAAGCTAAAGGGTGACAGATTTTTGACTTACTTTAAGAAGTTTATTTTTAATAATCACAATTTTTCTCTGACAGAATGGGCTAACTTAGGATATAGAAGGTTTCTAATCAAAAGAAGCACTTGGACATCTGCTATGGATCTTTTTGATAGTCAAAACTATTAGAAAACCAAGATAATTAATCATTGATTGGATGTTTGACTTGAATTTTTCCAACCTGCTGTTCTATGCTTTTATTCATAAATGTAATTCATAAATCAACAAAAACCTGATTGTTAAAACATGGCACTTTGGCAAGCTTTCTCAACTCCATGATAAGATGCATTTATTTTGTGTATCATATTTTGCCCACTAACATGACTTTGAAGTATCAGTCTCTTCATTTCCATTATGATATTGGACCTAGCCAATATGAATTTAATTTAAATTTTCTTGCACTTGTAATTTATTAATTTGAGGGAGAAGTATACTTTTGGAGTATAAATTTTAATTACTAGCAATATTAACAAAGATCATAATTTCAAGAAGCATTGTTAATATAACTTGACCTTTTGTTAACCCCTCGAAATAATGTTTTTGAAATGCTGAGGGTAATCATTCTGTTTTAAAGGTAGATTATCCCAGGGCATCTAGGTGACTCGGTTAAGCATCAGACTTTTCATTTCAGTTCAGGTCATGATCTCAAGGTTGTGAGATCAAGCCCCATGTCAGTCTCCTGCTGGGTCTGGAGCCTGCTTAAGATTCTCTCTCGCCCTTTCCCTCTGCCCACCCACAGTTAAATGAATGAATGAATGAATGAATGAATGAATGAATGAATGAATGTAACAGTGGGAATATCAGGGATTTTGTCTTTATTGTTTATTCCTTTGAATTTATGGTTTGGGGGAAGGGAAAAAGAATGCCTTTGTCCCACAGAAGGAACTACTTTCCTAGAGTTTCCCAGAAAGTAATACTAATTCCCTAGAGAAGGAGATGGTGCCTTATTGTTTAGGATTTCATAGTGTTATATTGGAAAATTTGAATATGAGTATATGCATCTAGAAGATAACATCTGGAACAAAATTCTGTCTCTTTACATTTAACACTGGAAATTTTACATGGAGAGGGGAAGTTTCTTCAAAAAAGAAGAGAAATAATAAGACCAAACTTAAATAATCTAATAAATGGAAATGGAGTTGAGACTTTTTTTAAAGATTTTATTT